>CM061914.1:72051013-72293369 GCA_031002005.1 Vandiemenella viatica
GGCAAGGAATGGGAAGGAATTCAGCCATGGCCTTTTTGAAGGAAGCATCCCGGCATTTGCCTGGAGTGATTTGGGGAAACCATGGAAAACCCAAATCTGGATGCCCGGACGGGGATTCGAACCGCCGTCCTCCCGAATGCGAGGGCAATTTTTAGGAGCTGTATTTGATGATATGAGCTACGCCGAGACGAACGTTCTGATTCCACGTTAAACTGCAGGTCCCTGAAGAAAGGAATTAGCTTTTAGCCTTTGACACAATAACTTGGCACATCTACTTTGGGAAGATTCGACTTAGTCGCGTTGTGGATTAAGTTAGATTTTTAGTTTTTGAAGTGAAAACTTCATTAGGCGCGTTGGACAATTTTTGAATGTGTAAAATCTCATGAATTCGCATTACCGATTGCTACATCTACATCTATACTCTGCTAATCACAAATACTGTGGGTGGCAGAGGGTGCTAAGCACCAATCCTAATTCTGCGCATTCCAGTCCCGAACAGATCGAGGAAAGAAGGAATACATAAATGAATCAGTACGGCATCTTATTTCTCTAATCTTATCCCTCCTGTCATTGCGACCTAAATAGGTTGGCGGAAGAAGTATTTCGTTGCACTCGTAACTTAAAGATTTTCGCATATTCTCCAGCAAATTCAGACGAAAACGACGTCGTCTGTCCGCCAAACAATCCCAGCCCAACCCAGGAATCAGCTCTGTGACACTTACGTAAGGTCTGTAAGTAGCAGTCACGAATGTTAATGCTAATGTTAACTGCATATCTGTTGCGGTCTTATGGCTCAGCGGTTGCTTCGGTGGTTCGGATTCCACGTTAAAATGTAGGTCCCTTGTACCTGGCACTGAGTTGCGTTTAGATGGCTAAGACTGGGGTGGAAAGTGCAGCCAATAGAAACCATGTCACCTGGTCATTTACGTCCACACGGAATTATTATTATTCAGTATATCTGTAGCTATAAGTATGATGTGTTGCGCGAATGATATTAATAGTTTTAAGTTTTCACTTCTGTCGGAAGTACCCAATGACTGCCAATATATATATATATATATTATTTTAAATATAAAATTGATACTCGTGCAGTACTAACAAATGACTCGTTTCACCATGGTATATGAAGTAGTTTTCTTTATATGACTTCTTAAAGTAGTCTATTGTGCGTACCTCGTTTTAAATGATAAGCGAATATCGCGACTTCATAAAATTCTTCCTTTTGGACGATCTATTGCCAACAGAAAATTATCCAAAGCTGGTGTAGGATGTTTAATCATTTTGAACAGTGAAGAAATGGACAGCCACATTTAATCCCTTGAAGCTAATTCATGTGAATGCAACCATAGATGAAAAAATTGAAAAGGTGCACAGTATGGTACTGAACGATCGGAGATTGAAGGTCGCAGCAGAAAGGATACAGTACATTTTACATTAAAATTTAATTTTGGGAAAGCTTTGTGTAAGATCGGTGTCTTATTTGTTAAATACTAAGCAAAAACAAATGCGAAAACGAATTACCAACAATGCCTGGTTGTGCACTGATCTGGATGATACGCGGGTAAACCACCGCACGCCAGAAACGAAACAGCAAACAACACGGTGGGCGGAAGCCGATGCCTTCACACTGAAAACGCCGAAGTAGATTTCAACTGTCAGAAACGTCATGAATTTTTTTGAAACATTAATAAAACAGTTGTTAATAGACGGAGTTTACTTCATAAACATTTATACATCAACTGTGGGTCATGGCCGACACCAAAGGTATTGTTACGTCATGAATTGGTTATCTTCAAAACACTAACTGGCGACTAGTACGTAAATCTTTCAAATCAACTCGATGAAAAAATTCGTGAGAAGATGCCTGGATTACTACAAGGGGGAAAAAAAAACTTTTACCAGTACAATGCATCTGTCCACAAACGTGGTTTGGCCAAAATTAAACTGAGGGATCTGAAGTAAGAACATCCAACCAATTTGCCAGATTTTGTCCCCTCTAACTTCCAATCATTTTCAAGTTTTAAGAAATTCATGGTTTGAAAACCTGTTGATTTTTTTTTTCTTATGGCGTCGAGGTCATTTAGAGGCGGGATGGGACTGGGGACAAGGAACAGGAAGGAATTCAGCCATGGAATTGTTTTGTTTGAGCATCCCGGCATTCGCCTGGAGTGATTTGGGGAAACCGTAGAAAACCCAAATCTGGATGCCCGGACGGGGATTCGAACCGCCGTCCTTCCGAATGCGAGGCCAGAGTGTTAACCACTCACCCACCAGGCTCGGTTAAAAAAAAGTGTTGAATCTATTGAAGAGTGATCACAACAGCAGCAAGAGGGTATTTTTCGGGGAAGAACGTCATTCATTGGAGAAACATTGGATAATGTGCACTGAACCACTGAGGGACTACCCAGATAAATAGAAGCATTTTTAACTAAAAACCATAATCTCTCACCTCACTCTCGTTCGTTATAGAGGGAGGCCGGCAACAAAGGATGCTGAAGACTAGAAGCGCAGGCTGCAGGCTCCGTTCGAGCAGGATGCGAACAAAGCGAGTTGAACGGGGCCTACCTGAGGCCAGTGCCCTGGCCCTGTTATCTCCACACACACACACACACACACACACACACACACACACACACACACACACACACACACACACACACACACATTCCTTTACCGACGGCACAGCGCTGTCGCACCACATCCGGTCTCAATTCATCTGCCAGCAACGCAGACCACAAATCCTTTGTAAAACGTGGTCCGTAACTTGAAGTTACTCTTGCAAACAACTAAAGAAATCATCCGGTAAACGATAATTGTTGGTCTTAAAATGGTTGAACTTATCATAGTTTCAATAGTATGGACAAATTAGGCTCAGAATACTAAAACTCCTTTAAAACACCTGGATCGATATTTCGCCTGTTAAATGCCCCATTCGTAAGTGATTTGTAGAGCAAGTTGAATGTAACACAGGGGGTTTTAAGGAGAAATATTTACTAACGATATTCTTGTTAGGCGGCGTCCATTAATTACGTGAGGTGTTCTTTCTTAAAGTTGGACTCTCCCCTCTACATTCCCTTGGTGAGATCAGGTGGAACCCCCCTCCCCTCCCTCTATCGTGAGATTGACATCACAATTTTGAATACATTTTTAATATTTTTTAAATTCTACTGCTCTTTGAAGGTTGGCAATCTGAAATAAAAACTTGACATGAGATTTTTATCGATTCCCCTCCCCACAAATGAGATTTTGTGAGATTTTTCCGGACGCGCCCCCCCCCCTCCTCTTAGATTGAGCACACAGAATTAATGGATGCCCCCTTAACACGAGGGACTTGGAGAAACAACTGGATGGCATCAGCAATATACTGGGAGAAGAAACGCGATTAAATATAAATCAAAGCAAGAAAAAAGCCATGATGTGCAGAAGAAATGTAAACTATAAGAGTAGACTAAATAGGGTTCAATGTTATAAAAGAAGCAACGGAATTGGGTTTGTTGGGATGTAAATTACAGTTCAAAGCTGATGCAAGAACGATGTTCAGAGCAAATGACCCACAACCGTAATAAGTTTTCTTCAAAACGAAAAATTTAAACAACGATCTAAGATTCATAGTGAAATTTTTGTAGTAATTAATTATTAATTTTAATTGCGATGGAGCTAACACTCCGGTGGTAATTCCTCCAGACATCCATTTACCACTTTTTATATACATATTTTTTTTTAAATTTTCTTTTATAATTGGAACGTTAAATTTCTCCCCCATTTACTATTATGATTTACAAATTTTAATTTAAATTCCTTAAGCGTTTTTGGAAAATTATTCATCACTACACTTGGTAATTTGTTCCAATCCCTGACACCGTTACCAACAAAAGAAAATTTTCTCACTCCCTTATGCATAAAATCGAGCATAAGCTTGTGGTCATGGTCGCCTTTCCCTTTCCATGCACTATTCCTAATTCTTTGACCAATATCCCTCCAAATCCCATCACCAACGTATGCCCTGTACATTACCAGCACTCTCTTTACCCTCCTCCTTTCCTACAATGAGTCCCAATCCAGCTTTCTTATCATATCAGTTACTGACTGGATCCTGCGATAATTTCCACAAACAAATCTAACTGCTCTTCTTTGCACACATTCCAACTCCTGCATTTGATAACCAAAATGTGGGTCCCAAACTACACCACCATATTCAACCACTGGTGTGACCGAAGTTTTGTAACCCAACTCCCTATCTTCTCTGGTACATCCTCTCTCATCACCCTCTCCAGTAAATGAAAGAATTTGTAACCTTTTCCTACCACCTGCCAAATGTGCTCTGCCCAATTGAGTTTGTTATTAAACGTTATGCCAAAATATTTACACTTCAATCTTTCAACAAACAATTCTTACCCCACCCTAAAATCATAATTGGCCTTTTGTTTTTTTACCTGTGTACCTAATAAGCTGACTTTTCTTGGCATTTATCTTCATTACAAGCTGACCTACCCATTTAGATATTCTATCCAGATCACCCTGCAGCTGTTCACAGTCTTCAACTGTTTTGATCCTATTGAATACCATTATATCATCTGCAAAATACCTAGACTATGACCATAACACATCAACAGTCATTCATTAGAATTATGAACAGCAATGGTCCCAATACACTACCCTGTGGCACTCCCATATTTATTTTGATAATGTATTTCCTACTCTAACACTTTGCTTTCTGGTTTTTAACAATTCCTCTACCCAGCAAGTAATTTTTTCATCAAATTCAATAGATTTCGGTTCATTTAAAACCATTTTATGCCTCACTCTGTCAAACGCCTAAGAAAGATCTAGTGCCACACTATCAACTTGGCCTCCCTTGTCCAATTCATCTGAAATATTTTACATATAGCCCATCCGAGATTCACATGAATATCCTTGCCTAAAGCCATGTTGTCTATCTAAAAACCGGTTTCTTTCCTCATAGACATTTCAGATATAGTTGCATATCAATCTCTCCATCATTTTGCATATCACTGATGTAAAACTAATTGGCCTGTAATTTTCAGCCCTATTTGTAACCCCTTCTTTATGAACTGGTACTACTATCGCTCTTTTTCAATCCTCTGGTAAGCAGCAAGACTCCAAATTCATTTTAAATCAAATTTCAAGGTACGGTACAATATCGTATCCCACAATCTATAATAAATCTGTAGTAATATTATCTACAACAGCGGAAAAAAAGCTTTTTAAGAAATGTAGTTTTACATTCAGGAATATCAGAATGCCATAGAACGAATAGATAGAAAATTAAATGGACAAATAAAGTGGAGATGTTTAAGAAATGATGAGTGAGGGAAAAAGTTTGTGGAAAAGAATGACAGAAAGAAGAGAAAGGATAGCGAATCACACTTTAAGATGCAGCAGATTAGTTAATTCGTTACTAAAGGGAACAGAAGGGAAGAATTGCAGTTAAAGAAAAAGAAAAAAAATAGAAAAATATGAAGCAGATTTTAAAGTTCTGATGAAGTAAATAGCACTAAATTAGAAGAGATGGGGGATTGCATCATACCAGTTGAGAGACTGGTGAGAAAAAGAAAATGATTGAAAAGTAGTTTCTTATACTTCATTTGACTGGCGAAGGACTTTCGTCATACATCGGACACAGGTGTACATATTTTAATAGAACGACTTAAATCTCCGAGGTAGACAGATAGAAGCAATATAACACTGGAATGAAATTGCAAAAGTTATAAAGCAAGGACTGCTTCTTTTGAAGCTGTATTAGTATTCGAAAACATTTCGAAATACTGTCCATTAAATGCTACAAGATGCATATTACAAGTGAGCAAAAATATTCCCCTCGTAATAATCTTCTTAGCGTCACGAACACAAAACCGTTGTCGGGGTGACAATGTCAAATAATGAGAATGGAAGTGTACTCAGAAAAGTAGATAAATGAGAACGAAATTTTTAATTTCCGTACTCCCGCAGGGGTGGGCGGGAAAGAATGGCAGGTAATAATCCCCTGCCATCGTGTTCTTAGAATCTTGTGCTTCATAATATCCTACTCTTGCCATGTTATATAAAATGTTACAAGTTTCTGTAAATTCCTTCTACAGAAGGGCTTATGAAGGTGCGTATGTCGCGATATTAAAATCCTTCACACTTGATATTAAATTTCAGCACAACAAAATAATAAAAGATGGAAAACCGAAACTAGTTATGGTGCCATTTCAAAAATTGACACAAACTGCTAGCAACATTCATTTAAGATTCACAGTGTATTTATAAATGGATTCATGCAGAGGATTGGAATGTTTGTCTGGAGATCCTTAACTAAATAGAATTGTTACTAAACAAAAACAACACATAAACTTTATTTTGTAATGACATTTCATTGCACAATCCTCTTCATAATTAACGTGTAGATTTAAATGAAATATATGTCTTTCTTTATGCTTGGTTATAAAAATATTGAAACACTAGAAAAACATTTTCTATAATAACCACTTCTTAAGCAAACAGTAGTCCTCAACCCAAAGGTTGGTTGGACCCTCCCGAAGGAGGCATATTAAACCTGGTATTAGAGGTAAGTCGACCACTTCTTTTCCTAACCAAACCTAAACTATATTGAACTAATACAGGAACATCAATAGGTACGAAAATTTTTTAACTTGCTGTTATAGCGACATCTATGGACAAAGAGTCAAAAGATCTAAGGCGATTGTTGACTCGATCGAGCATGTGACGTCACAGGGGGAAGAGACACGATGTAGAAGTCTATTATTTTTGACGATTGATTGATCCGTGCCATTTACCACTCGAGATAAACACAGTGTTTACCGACAAAAGAAAGGATTTAGCACGCCTTGGTTTAGACAAAAATGCCACTCTTATGAGTTTAACAATCTAGTTTAAGCCAAACACTATTGTATCTTCCTGAGATCTGAGTCTACCCCCAATTCGTTCAGAGCAGACTCAATGTTGTTGTTCGGCATCAACAGATAATCTGTATATTTCTTACCTGTATGTCAAGGCACTTGATATACTATTATTATTATTATTATTAAAAAATAAATAGTACCAAATATCGCACTCAGAGGTATGTTCCGAACGCAGAGATTTAGAAAATTCAGGACAAAACTTAAGTTTGAATACGAATATTTTAACTACGGAATAGTGGTTATCCGTTCACTTCACAGCCCAAAATCCTTCTCTATCTCTGTTGGCAAAAATAATTGTAGTTAGTATCTTCCTGCCGTACTGGGTGTTTCGATATACACTGTTTTAGTATAAATATTGTCCGCACTTTAGTTTATTTATATTTTTCTCGGCCTTCTAAGAATAAGATTATTTTTTTCATAGAAAAAAATGTCTATGGTATTTGCTTCTTTTCCCTTCTCCTGCTGCGGTACTAGGTATATTTTTATCAAGGTTTAATTACGTTTTTCCGAGTGTATAAAGTGATTATTTGACATTAGTTTTTTGAAATTTGAATTATTCTGTGTACACCGACAGATAAGTAGTAGAGAGAAGAAAAGTGGTGGGTGTTTCGATACTGTATTCTAAAATCAATTATCTTCATTATAACATTTTAAATCAGCGAGACTTCACCTTCAGAGCAGCCATGGTGATATAGTAGAAGAGGTTGTGGTTCCAAGACAATGATTACTCAAATCAAGTCCACTGAGTTAGTATCTAATTGAAAAGTTTATATATCGTAACAATATACGAGGGCCAAGAATTTTAAGACAACTATCTTCTACAAGGTGCCTTTCAAAGTCCTTTGTTCTATATACTATACATGTTTGATCTCCTCAGAATAAAAATTCCCGATGTCAAATGCATAAAGAAAAAGTTCAAATGGATTGAAGCTACGAAAGGTGCGATGGAAAATTTTCAAATGATAACGATGGTTAATGGAATCCAAGCATCATCTCGCTGGAATATTATCCGATTGAAGGCGGATGTATGGTAGACAAGTAGACATTTAAATCCTCGTTCCCACGGCGCGTGCTAGCGAACGCCTGTCATCTTTGCCGCATATGTTAACAGGGACGGTGCGCCTCGACCCACCGCCAGGCGGTAGAAGATGAAAGGCGCGTCCTGCCTAGCACGCGCCGTGGGAACGTACCTTAAGAGAGACCAACGGGGTGAAACTTTACCAACGAACTCGAGGATATTTGTCAACTGTTATTTCAGAACTGTCATTTCTCCCCAAAAATGATAACAGGAGAGAGGGCCATCAACAGAGCGGAATGAAGATTCGTTTGCTTTTTGTTCAGCACTCTTCCACCGCAGACAGTAACGGACAAAGTCTTTAAGATTGCTAAGATTCGACAGCAGCAGAATAAAGTAATGCCCCGATTTTATTTTTGGGGTATAGATTGAAACTGGTGATGAAACCAGCCTACGATCCAGCTACAAAACTTTAATTAGGTTTATTTATAGAAGAAAATTCACCAGCACGGAAAAACGTTTGGGAAGACTCATACGGACATCATGTTGGTGGTTTCAGTTTCCTTAGGGTATAAACGAAGAAAAAAAAGTCCAGATGGATAAACAATGGCAACATTCAGCCAAGGTGAAATCCAAGTGCTGGACCGGACATGCGTTAATTGGGAGACAGGTTCCCATTGTACGACAGCTAAGTCTCATAGTGAGACCAGTTAAGGTGAAACAAGGCACGGCTGTGGCTGACCGCATTCCTATCCGGCAAACATAACAATGTTAACTGCTTTGCTCCTGAGTAGTCTTGGTAGCTCAACAGTTAAAGCGCCTGCTTTCTAAATTCAAGTCTCTGGTTTGTGAATCCAGGGATTCTTTAACGCTCTGCTTGGTAACATGAGATTCGCCATGAGCTTTCGTGGTTCGGATTCCACTTCAGACTATAGGATCAGACAAGACAGAGGTGGAATGCGCGACATATTGAAACCTTGACACCAGGTCGTAACACCATGCGAATTTACTTTTTTAATTTATTCCTAAAAGTGAAAAATTGCCTAAAGAAGCATTTATGAATCAATCTGCCACATCTGAAAAAATGTATTAAGTACATTAAATATCAATACAGAAGATAAATGTCTGGAAAATCATACATATATATATATATATATATATATATATATATATATATATATATATATATATATATATATGCAGAGAGGTGTACATAAAAATTCTAAAGAATCTCTTACATTACTCAGAAAAAATAAGACCAAATCTGGAGTAAAAATCAACTATATTGCTGCTAACATATGAAGTGAAACCCGAATAATATAAAACAAAGTTATAAAACAATAATTATTCCACACGAAAACATATAGTTCTTCAAAATGTTTCACTTGGAATCCTTCTTTGACAATGAGCTATCGTTCGCTCTTAAATGAATGAAGAACGGAAGGGATCCAAGTTTCGATAACATACTTCCGGAATCACTTACAGTCTATATATATATAACCATTAAAATGGCTTTGAACATATTACCGATAATTTACCTCTCGAGTTTAAACTATCTAAGATTCTTGGTATTTAAACGGCAGATAGACCTAAAACCTTCTAGATACAGGCCGATTTCGTTGCTGAACCGAATTTTGTTACCGAGCGGGGCGGTGTAACGGTTAGCGTTCTTGCCTCGCATTCGGGAGGACGGCGGTTCGAATCCCCGTCCGGGCATCCAGATTTGGGTTTTCCATGGTTTCCCCACATCACTCCAGGCAAATGCCGGTATGCTTCCTTCAAAAGGCCATGGCCAAATTCCTTCCCATTCCTTGCCCCCCATCCTTTCCCGTCTCTAAAGACCTCGATGTTAAAAAGAGACGTAAAGCAGTTTAAAAAAAAAAAAACAAAAAAAAAAACGAATTTGTTGGTGGGTGACTAACGCTTGTGTTTTGGAATTGCGGGTTCGAATATCCGTCCGCCAGTCCAGATTTCGGATTTTTATGGTTCTCGAACTTACTCCAGGCGAATGCCGGGATGGTTTCTTCAAAATGCCTTGGCCAAATTCCTTCCCGTTCCTTGCGTACCTACGCTAATCGATTAATTACTATTATAAAGAGTTCAAGTATTATGAAAAATGGTCGACGAGAGAGAGTGTGGGTTGTGGAACTGAGCTTTTAAATACAGATATGAGAAGGTCAGTAGTTTAATTCGGAAAGTGTTCTCTAGTAGTCTTTAAGTGGTTATAACCCCGTCAAAATGTTTTATGAAATCAAATTAAAAAAAAAAAAACTAACAGTTTTTCTCTGATCTTTGTACCTTACTTTCATTATCCTCACAGCTTGTCCTTGATGCCGCAGATGTCTATAACATCTGGTATGCTCTCCCGCATAGCACGCGGGTATTTTTGCTTCTGTGCAAAGCAGGCTATACTGCCTGAATTGCATAACACTCTTTGCGGTCGATTTTTCCGGAGATAAAACTAACACTGTGATTAATGTTTACTCTTTCTTAGTTGTCTTTCCTGCATAATAAGTCTCAAAATGCTTTTAAAATTCAGTGGTATTACGCCAGTGCTAGGAATTAGGTTTCTAAGGATTCCCCATTTCTTGAGAAACTTCCTCTTGTGATTGTTTGTATACCCTCCACCGTATTTTAACACGCTTTCGCAGTAAAAGGTTTTATACTCCTAAAGAAGTTTGTCTGCTATACAGATTTCTGAAGTACCGCTGAAATACGTCTTTTGTATCCGCTATTTGATCTAGTTTCTTTCCATCTCTACCATCAAGACAGAAGCAAATACGGTCTAGATCAGTGTTTCCCAACGTGAGGCCCACGCCCCACAGAGGGGGCAATTTGGTTTTTTTATGGGGGAAATTTAGAAATTGACTTGATACTACTTTACCGCTTTCTCTTCGGTTTATTTAATTGCAATGCTTGATATAGGTACAAAATATAGCAAAAAAGCAAATTCTTAAAACAGTGCTGTAAATAATTATTAGGTATAGTTTCGTTTGATGTTAGCAAAATATATCATCTGGATGATTTGAGTCGTCAACTTGACCTTTTTGGGATTCACCGCCTAATGTGCCACCTGTAGTGCTGTAGTAAGGTGTATTAGTTTAATCAAATCTAGTGCCAAATGCGAGCGCCTCTTTAAGTTATTTTGTGAAGAACAATATGAACACTATTTGAGACTTTTACTTCATACTGAAGTAAGATGGCTGTCCAAAGGAAAATGTTTAAAAATATTTATGGAACTGTTTGATAGTCTCAGTAATTTTTTAAGAGACAAACCCGGAATGAAGTATCTGTTAACAATCGATGGTAAAGCTTTTGTGAGTTATTTAGCAGATATCTTTGAAAAGTTGAATACATTAAATAAGCAACTACAAGGAAATAATAAAACACTTGTCGATGCAAAGGCAAAGATATTTGGTTTCATTACCATAGAGTTATATTGAAAAAACCTTAACAACAAAGACTTTGAACAGTTCTTTTGGCTCAAAAAATGTGAAGTTACTGATAAAGCCTTACTTATTATTGTCAATCATATGAACATTCTATCCAATGATTTAAAAGAAAGATTTTCTGATTGAAAATAAATTGATTTCCCAATATGGATGATGCAGCCAACATTACTGGATTTGTCAGACATATCAGATGTTCAGTATCAAGAAGAACTTGCAGAATTGCAAAATGACAAGTCAGTTAAAACTTTATTTAATATAAAAGGTGCAATGGCATGGCTTTGTGAAGAAACTAAAATAAAATACCCAAATGCAACAGAATGTGCAAGAAAACTTCTATTACCTTTTCCATATTCGTATTTAGCCAAATCTGGATTTAGTGCAGTAAATGATTTTCTGATAAAAAAAAGAAATCGACTGGAGGCTTGAGATTAAAGCTTACTAAATTGGAGCCTAATATAAAAAATCTATGTAGCAAGCATCTAGCGCAAGGGTCACACAAAATTGCCATAATAAATCTTTATTAAAAATCATTTGAATTTTAGTATTTCATTATATGTTTTTTAATTTTACTTACTGTGTTTTATGACAATATTAAAGTGTTTTCTTTCAAAAACCATCCTATATGAGTTTCTTTAATAACAAA
Source organism: Vandiemenella viatica (assembly GCA_031002005.1). Lineage (NCBI taxonomy): Eukaryota > Metazoa > Arthropoda > Insecta > Orthoptera > Morabidae > Vandiemenella > Vandiemenella viatica. The sequence continues at coordinate 72,063,047 of CM061914.1, forward strand.
TAATTTTTTTTATTAAAAATTATAAATGGGGGGGGTGGCAAAGAAAAAAAATGTTAAAAGTGGGTCATGACCCAAAAAAGGTTGGGAAACACTGGTCTAGATCCAGGCATCTAATTCGTAAACGAAATAACTTGTAGACTTCAAATGCGCATAGTTTATGTATTTCACTGACGATGAACGAATATAGTGTTTACGACTTTCTCCCTTCTTCGCCTCTAATTTCATGTAACACAAATATTCTACACTGAGCGCACATACTATCACAGTCATACAGACCCTCAGTAACACATACAACAATAAACAACCACAGTTAAGGTTCCCATCCTCAATGGGAACCACCTACGCCCGAAATCGGGCATAGCATCATAAGAAGAAGATTACCAGGTCTGTTTACTTGTAATAAACTACTGTCAAAGAATTTGAAATTTTTCTCCAATGTAGATCATATTATGTATTTAAGCAACAAATATTGAAAGTGCTTACATCTAATTTAGTTTGTAAGATACCAGAAGAAAAAAACATTTTCCTTATATTAAAACTAGATCATTAAAAGTCCTCTCAATTCAGAGTGCACTGCATCCAAATGGGTGAGATATGTACAGCCTGTAATAAATTTCAATGAAACTGAAAAATAGCAGTGGCGTTGGAGGAGTGTGCGGAGATGTCCTCTGCCTTAGCTGCAAATATCTGAAGAATTTTGTTTTGGTGTGAAGGTCGGTAGAAAAGAGACTCGTAAATGGGCGAGATTCGACGAGCACTTAACCGGGTTTTAGTAGTTACAAATTGTTCGTTTTAACACATTCACATTAAAGCTCTGAAAATAGAGTAATAAAATTCGAGCGTTGTTGGGAAGTGACAAACTTGCATACTGGAAGGTTTTTCCCCCCCCCCCCCCCCGAGGATTTACAAGTTGTTTTCCACCATTTTCCTTTCTTCCTAGGCCTGTACTACGCATTTCTGCTTTTCCGAAGTTGCAGTTAATCGCTGGATTGTTCTGTTTCGCAAAATTTGCAGTAATCGACCATTGTTTTCCGAAATATTTTTTTTCGCAATTCTGGTCTTACATAATCCTATAATTTTAATCTTAACTGATCGCTTAAACTAAAAAGAACAGTTTGTCCCTTTAAATCTAGTCCAACACGACCCAGGAGCCAGATTCATTGCAGGGGTTCGCAGCCAGAAGGAATCACAACTGAATCGACTTGCTCTACGCCTATTTCTTCGTCTGTATAAACTACTGACAGTCTACTTCTTTAGATATCTGCTTAATACACATTAACTTTATTTTTCCTCTGCTCTTCTTAACAGGGGCGTAGCTATCGGAGGGCTAGGCGGTGCCCTGCACGGGGGCCCCCAAGCTCTGGGGCCCCCAGCACAGCTTACGGGGCCCTAGGTCAGCTCAGGGGGCTCCTTCCAAGTCTTAGTAGAGCTAAAAAAAAGTTCGCCCGTCTGGCCAGAGGGCCCAAAATATATTTTTGCACCAGGGCCCTTGTTAATCTAGCTACCCCACTGCTTCTTAATATTTTCGTTGGCTAACAAATTAAACAATCTTACACCTACCATTCCGTCCTTACTTTTTGTAACTACCACAAAATGAATGATTCCCTTTTCATAACCAGATTTTTTTTAACTTTGTTCGTCACATTACTTTTTTCCGATCTACTGAAACTCCAAACTTCACTTCTATAAGGATCTAAATACCCGCCACTGACTGCGCGCCTTAAAACGTCACTGCACGTGATCTGGAAGATGCAGCGTACCTGCCATCTTCATAGGGGGCATCCATAAATTACGTGAGGTGTTGAGGTGTTTTTCCGGATTTCCGCACCCTCCCCCCCCTCTCTGGTGAGACTTAGTGTACACCCCCACTTTTCGACGAAAAACCCCCCCAAAATCGACTTTCGCGTCATTTGTAGACCTTTTTTCTTTTGCTCTACAATCCAAAAAAGTTTTCAAAACCTCACGTGAGATTTCCGTGCCCCCCCCTCCCCCTTGGTGAGATTTCGCCGGAAACCCCCCCCCTATTTCACCTCAAGTAATTTACGGACACCCCCAAAGCGGTTTTTAGACGCTGTCCCGCAATCACATAGACGAATTCTGGGACGATCCCAACCTGCGCCTCACAAACTAAACATTTCACAAACAAAAAATACATTTATCATACAGAATACAAGTTACATATTTCGCAGACAGGTGGCAACACAAATATTCAACTTATGGAGTAACTACACTCTACACAGTAATAAACGAAAGCTGAGGTGTACTTAAGCACAGCTATTTATTATGCATACACAATAACAGAACACGCGGTAGCGCGACACAGATAAAAAGAACAAGTTCATACGCGGCACGTGGCTAGCAGCCGACTGGCTCCAAGTAGTACGGTTGTCTCCCACCTGGTCTAGATGGCGCTCCCGTCGGCTCGATCAGGGCGCCGGCTGTTGGCAAAGAGATGAACCATGGCGTGGTCGATTGCAACGCCGACTGGTGGCGAAGATTTGTACTTTAGGCTGGGCAAGGCTCCGCCACAACCACTCTCCCCCCAGTGACTTACTCAGGGAGAGTAAGGAACGAGAGTCGCTTCTTGCCACCGGTGCTGGTGTCTGCACGGGAACCCCTCGCGTAGGTTCTCATGGGTTGGTCCATTGATGTAGATGTGTGCGTCAGTGCTGGTGGATGTTCTGCCCGGGGGGCGTCGGTCTGGTCGTGGTCTGTTTTGGCGATGAAGGCAGGTTTCAGCATGTCCACTGAGACTGCCTTGTCCTCCCCGTTGATTTTAATCACGAAAACTCTGTCACTGATGCGCCTAACGACCTCATGCGGCCCTGTGTAAGGTGGTTCAAGAGGCTTCTTCACAGAGTCTACACGTTTGAAGACGTGGGTACAGGTGTATAGGTTTTTCAGTAGAAACAGGCGAGCCTTGGTGTGGTGAGCCGTTGGTGTGGGCCTGGCGGCGCGGATGTGCTCTCGAAACTTCTCCAGGAAGAACTGTGGATCAGCTGGAGTTTCTTCAGAGATGAAGAATTCGCCAGGCAGTCGAAGCGGCGTCCCAAAGAGCAGTTCGGCTGGAGAGGCCTTCAGATCCTCCTTGTAGGCGGTGCGTAGGCCGAGGAGAATGGTTGGCAGTAGGTCTGGCCAACGTAGGTGAGTATTGCACATCAAAGCGGCCTTTAACGAACAGTGCCAGCGTTCGACGAGTCCATTGGACTGCGGATGGTACGGCGTGGTGCGAATTCGCTGAGCTCCAGCCCTTTGTTTGCCGCATGGGACGCTCGGGCGGCATGCCGACGAACTCAAAAAGTCCGAAGGGCGTCGTCACTGCGGTCTTTGGAATGTCTGACTTGGCAACCGGAATCTGGTGGTAGGCACGGACCAAGTCGATTGTGGAGAACACTGAACAGCCATGGAGACGCTGAAGGATGCTGTCTCCGTGAGGGACAGGATAACGGTCAGGAACAGTGATCCCATTCAGCCGCCTGTAGTCGCCGGTAGTTCGCCAACCACCTAGTTTCTTCGGCACCATGTGAATCGGGCTGGCCCACTGACTGTTTGAGGGTCGTATCACGCCGTGATGCAGCAGCAGGTCGAAATCCTCCTTGGCGGCCTTCAATTTCTCGCCAGTAAGTCGGCGAGGGCGATCAAAGACAGGAGGGCCAGTGGTCTCAATGTGGTGAACCACAACATTGTCAGACTGGGTGACAGGAACAGTGTTAGGCCTCGTGATGTCTATGTAGCGTGTGAGCAGGTCGGCATAGATCTTGTCCTGGTCACCCATACAGGCGTTCTGGTTGATGGTTGAGACTGTGTGGATGGTGGCTTCACAGAGTTGGCCCGTGGTCGTCAGAGATGTAAGAGGATCGATGAGGCATCTCCCCTTCAGGTCCAGGAGCAGAGAGTGGTGAACTAGGAAATCCGCTCCAATGATGGCTGCCTTGACATCTGCAATAATGAAGGACCATTTGAATGCTCGGCGTAAGTTAAGATCCAGCGCCAGGAGTTTTTGTCCATAGGTGTGAATGACGGTTCCGTTGGCGGCGTACAGCTGGAAGTCATCCTTCTTGCAACATCCGGAAATGGAGGCCTTAGGTACCAGTGAAACAACCGAGCCAGAGTCGACCAAGAACCTCATGTTCGTTGTACGGTCGTAGAGGTGCAATCGGTATTCCTTGGTGAGGCGGGCGTTTGTGGTGCTGTCGCCGGCCGCCTGAACGATCGACAGCGCCTCTAGTTTTCCGACGGCTGTCTGGATGCGTAAGAGCAGGGCGGCTCGCAGCTCCTAGCGTCTTCTCCAAAGCGGCGGTGATAGGAACAGACTGTGGCCCTTGATGGGGATCGTCTGCGGTAGCGAGAGCTGCTGCGAACACTGCTAGGCTCACGTGCGCGGCCACGTTCATTGAAGCTGCTGATGAGCGTGGCGTTGATCTTGCACAGCTCAGCCACGGCCAGCTTCAAGTTGGAGATTTCTTCTGTGAGCGATACGAGCGGATCGGCAGGCAGGCGGTCCGGAGATCGTGACTTGGAACGCGTGTAGCCAGCGGCCATAACGGTTGGAGGAGACTGCATCTCATGTAGCTCGTCCGCGATCTTCGCCTGTTCGTCAAGGGAGATGCCTTTCACCAGCTTCAAACAGCGTTGGATTGACGGAGGCAGCAAGGCAAGCCAGCGAACCCTGATGACGTCCGGAGTTGCTCTGCCGCCGGCCAGGGTAGTCATTTGCCTGAGTAGCTGTGTTGGTTTCTTGTCGCCGAGCTCCAACTCGGTGAGGGCCTTGTGAAGTTGGCGGTCGGCTGAATCTGTCAGCCGGCTGATAATCTCGGTTTTTAGGCGATCATATCTGTTCTCCTTAGGCGGATTAGACAGCAGGTCTGCTACCTCCATCATGATTTCAGAGTCAAGTGCGCCAAGAAGAAGATTATACCTCGCAGCGTCGGAAGTAATGCGGTGTGTGTAAAACTGGGCCTCAACTTGAATAAACCACATATGCGGGCAATGTTTCCAGAACGGCGGCAACTTCATAGCGCCGGCAGACAACACAGTCGGGGCAGCGTCCGTTAGCTGAGGCGGTGTGGGCTTGTCATTGTTGTCCGTTTCAAGCAAAGAATCTGTGTTTGCATTCATGATGGTTTCTGGAGCGCGTGTTTCGAGTTATTTCCTCGTCGGAGAACGCTTATGCAAAGCACTTAAAACTTCACACACACAGTTTAACACTGAGTACAGAATTCGATGTAGTCACGCATAAGCTGAAGTATGAAGCATGTGTTCTATGCTACAACGAAGCACGCACAAATCACGTCGGGGTCACCAGTTATGGAGTAACTACACTCTACACAGTAATAAACGAAAGCTGAGGTGTACTTAAGCACAGCTATTTATTATGCATACACAATAACAGAACACGCGGTAGCGCGACACAGATAAAAAGAACAAGTTCATACGCGGCACGTGGCTAGCAGCCGACTGGCTCCAAGTAGTACGGTTGTCTCCCACCTGGTCTAGATGGCGCTCCCGTCGGCTTGATCAGGGCGCCGGCTGTTGGCAAAGAGATGAACCATGGCGTGGTCGATTGCAACGCCGACTGGTGGCGAAGATTTGTACTTTAGGCTGGGCAAGGCTCCGCCACAAACTCTTAGAATAAGCGCTCCAGACCTAACAAATTTCGCCCCGCACCTCTTTACTGTGACTGAAACGATGGATAAAAAATAAAATAAAGCTATTCGCTCGACCAACCGAGTTATGAAACGGAAAATGGCCTGGTGTAAACTGAATTTTACTGACATCTTACCTGACCCCTATTGAGCTCCCACGTCACAATAGAGCACTCGACAACTGACAAAATAAGCCAACCTGTCTGCAACACAAATACAGCGAAAATTGCATGCGCCGGCTTATTATCGGTTTTAATCAAAACGCTCCTGCGGGCAGCTCATTAACATAAAGTCAACAAGCGCCGACCACAACTGTTTGGCAGTGCACACACACACACACACACACACACACACACACACACAGTCGCCACACCAACCAAAAATAGAACCAAGTTTGTATTGCATGGAATTAAGTATCGACTGGTCAATGATAATGGCTCTTGTCGAATAATGTTTCTATGGATTCGAATGACCCAAGTCTAATAGTATTTCACGTTTGACAATTCACATGCAGTAAGCTGACTTGACACGTTGAGTACAAAAATAAAAACCTGTTATTGGATTGTTCGTGGTTTTATTAATATAATAAAACAAATTTTAACTTGATTTATTGCTAGTGAGACATCGGACTTCAAGATGAAGTTCTCTGTAAAAACTGCCGTTTAGTCTCTGCTGATCGCATAATATAAGTTCTATCGAAAGATCTACAACATTACAAAGGCTTTCGACAGATATTTCTCGAACATTAACAGTACTTAAACAATTAAAAACAATCAGAATTAATACATAATCATTTACAATCATTACAAAATGCTTAGAAATGAAAATTAAAGATACTTAAACACAAAATTATCCACATAAATCATTTTAAACTGTAGTAAATCATCCTTTAAACATCGTAGCTCACCTTAATACAAACATTTAAGTAATTCTCTGGCATAGTTTGTTCTTAAACATATTAAATGGTATGTACATAATTTCTTTTCATCAAAGTCAATTTACACTGATTTACAGTAAAATACAATACAAATATACAAAACCATTTTCAATCACACTCTAGCTAGCCACAAATGCTTCATAAAATACAATTCCATTTAAAGTTTAGGTTTGAAGGCTGTTTAATTTTCTTTAATTAAACAAAGTACTAAAGGCCTATAAAAATTTGTTCGCACACAAAATGAACTCGCTTTAACCTTTTTATCTCAACATTTCCCTTAGAACCTACGTCTTCTATTACGTTCTAATCCTCTATCTTCATACCTTCGACTGTCCCATCCAATAACAAATTAACAAATCCCATATTGTATTTATTAAAACTCTGTATACCCTACTCTTTGACTCAGATCATAGTTGCCGGCGATTAAGATGATGCAAGCTATATGTTGAGAAAAACTTAAATTCGAAAAGTTTGGACTTACCATAAACTTCGAAAAGACTGAGTATATGGCAGTGGGGAAAAAACCTTCCCAGACCTCAATATTCGAACTTATAGAATTAAACACTGTTCATGTTTCAAATCGCTAGGTGTTACAATTTCTGCAAATGGTAAAAGTAGTGGAGATGTGCTCAGCAAGGCAAGACATGGAAAAAGAGTGATTTGTCAGCTTAACTCACTACTGTGGAATAGTAAATTTACAAAAAAAGACGAAAACTAATATATATGGCAGTATAACGGAAAAGAATCTGTACTTATGATGATTCAGAGACGTGGGAGATAGCAAAACAAGATAAAGATAGGTGGTTAACTCTTGAAATGGACTTCTGAAGACGTAGAAGTAGTACATCAAAATAAGACGTTAGAAATGAAACAATCAGGAAAAAATTGACGGTAGAAAGCACCAGTATAGAAACTATAGAAGCGAAACGCCTGACATGGTTCGGTTAACTTCAGCGAATAAAAGATACCAGATGGCCAAAAATAGTTAGAGAATAGGCACCACCCGAAAGGAAGAAATAAGGGACCGCCGAGAACCTGGAAAAAGAACGCAGAAAAAGTCACGTTAAACACAGGACTTCAGGAATGCGAGTGTGGGACAGAGTGCAATGGGAATCGAGAAGCGGGAAACGGCGACTGCCTTAAAACAAAAAAAAAAATCAGATGAAGAGAGCGAAAAAGATGTATGGCGGGAAGTCCTCAACTCTCACATAGTTACTATTATTAAGTCTTGCTGTATGTTTGTATGACTGTATTAAGTGTGTGTTAAAAGTAATGCATCGTTCATTTTGTGTATAACAGATTAAACCCACGGACCGAGTGTGGTGGGTGAACGGTTAGCGTTCTGGCCTCGCATTCTGGAGGACGCGGGTTCGAATCCCCGTCCGGGCATCCAGATTTGGGTTTTCCATTGTTTCCTCAAATCACTCTAAGCGAATGCCTGGATGCTTCCTTCAAAAGGCCATGGCCGAATTCCTTCCCCTTCCTTATCGCAAAATCCGATCCCGCCTCAAATGACCTCGATTTCGACGAGCCGTCAAGTCATCAGTTAAAAAAAAGTAAACCCACAGCAAGCCTTAACCGGGTCTTTAGTGCCCATCCTGATGGTTTGTAACTGCTTATTCTTTCCTATTATGCAAGCCAAATACGGGGATGATGAAACTTCTAGCTCAACATAGAGCTCAAGACACCCACTATGACTGCGACTTAGCAACGTCGTCTATGCGGCAAGCGTGACTGTACAGAAGTGATTACATTTACGGAATAATATAGCATTTATTGTGAAACACTGACCAGATGCTGCAACAGCTCCTACAGGTGACATTGAGACGAGATCGAATATTAATTGATTTTCAGTCATCTAGAAGGCGTATCACAGTTCACAATGATAGAAGACTTTGCATCTTACAAACGTTTACCAGGAATTTTCAGTAAGCGCAAGCAAGAGTTCGGGGAAGAAGTAGTAACAGCAGAGCTGAGTCAAATGCTTGAACATTCTACGCAATGTGCTGTATGTTTAGGCATTGCCCTACTGGGATCTAGCGCCGCGCTAGGAATTTCGGGCCCCGGGTAAAATGGGCGACCTTTTTTTTTTAACTCTACAAAGTAGCCGGGCGACAATAGGCGGATTCTTGGCTTCGAGGCCTGGGGGCCCCTGCAGCCAGTGATCGGGGCCCCCATCAGCAGGCGGGCCCGGGTACATTTGACCCGCTTAACCCCCCCCCCCCCTAACGCCGGCCCTGGCGCCGCGTGTGTTCTAAAGAAAAGGTTTGAATTCAACCGCTATAACTTTCTTGAAGCAGCGGTCGATGTTTACATAGCTCTTAAATCAGGGCAGCTAAGAGTGAAAACTATTTCTCAAGGAACACAATGCCATCACACCATGCGTCCGACCAATATGATCATAAAACCGCATCCTGGGACGAGACGCTCATCACAATGATTTCCATTGTCAATGCCCAGTTTAAAGCTAGACTAGTCAAAACAGATGATACGTTGGCAATTAAACCGCCACTGTCCGTAATCAAAAGTCATTGTAGCATAAGGAGTACGCAGTTCAGAATCAAGGGTATCCACTGTTACAGGAAGCGTGCAGCGATTCCTCTGTGAGTCTCATGACGTAGAATTTTGGATACAGGCAATACAACACTCCGTAGTTTTCAGACTTTCGACGATACTTAACGGTTATATTTCGTGTTCGACTGAAGGATTTCCGGTACACCGAGCTCTTCCACTAGTCACAGTGAGTGTCCCGTACAAACAGTTATGTCGCTACACAAAAATCAATTTTCACGCACTCCATAGACTTTGTTACTTTTGAAATTTTGATTAATTTAACTTACAACTTTAGTCAAATTGCCTAAACTACAAACATGTAAATAGATACAGCTTACGACTAGTTAACAGCGTTCATTTCCAACAGCGCTAATCCTCTGGTTAAGTCTGATTGCACCAGAGTATATAGCATAGAAGCACAGCACTAACTTGTTTGTTGTTTTTCCAAAAGATATGTTATTTGCTGCTATGACGAAACCAGCTGCGACATTTTCGTTATTCCAGCGTTTGCACCAGTAATCTCCTCGGTAATGTACTATGTGCGGCATGTTAATGACATCATAAGTCTTGATTAGATCCACACAAACCTAAGATCGGAAACTAAGTGTCGACCACCGGTATGTGAGAGCAGCGTTATAGCCACTACACAAGGGAAGACGGCGCGGCAGGTGTTTCACCCGAACCCTCCCTCCCCTATATCGATCGACCCTCCAGCCACCCTCTACAGAGCAGGTAACTCGGGGTGTGCAATGCTCATGGCTCATCGGACACAGAAGACGTCCGCCTGGCGCACAGCCATAACGGCAGGGAAGCGCTTCCACAATGCACTAGAACCAGTTTCAAAAGTATTACTTGACCTCGTTAAGAATACTATTCTAAGGCAGAATTCACAACTGAACCGATCCGCAATGTTGCCAAAGTGTATTACAAACACATTTTTTTCTTACTCAGGGCTTTATGGGTCATTAGAGCTGGGAGAATATTACAGGCAAGCAACGGAAACAATTTCGGCCATAGCGTGTTTCTATCCGCCGATCCTGTGAGCGCTAGTGTCGGTGGCTGGCGGATACTTCGCCAAAGATTATAACTGTCATGATCAGTTTGTCTATATATTATCTCTGTTCCAAAATGACATTCCCGAGCGTTATCCACTCGTCGCTAACCACTAACACGTATGGCATCTGCTCTTATTGATTTAACTGACCTCAGTGATCTGAACTGCGGAATAGACTGATGGCATCAGGAGCCAACTATGTTTTACACAGTTCAGCTGACAATATCAGCAACATCACCTGCCTTTCTTTTCGGAATTGTATTAGGGATATTAGAGCAAACAAAGCGGATACCGAATAATGTGGTTCTCCCCCTCGCACCCCACAAAAAACATCATCCTCGCTTTGTCAGAGTATCGTAGGAGTTGTAACAGTAAAACACATACATCGAGAATGCTGGTGACCGACTATAAGCGCTCAGGTGACATAAGCGCTCAAGGGTCACCTTCCTGGAAGGACGGTCTATAATCCCCTACCTTCCTGGAAAGACGGTGTCGCCAGAAGAAACGCACAGTGAAGCCCTGATAGCCTCTAAGGCTACGTGAGCACTTGGGATTTATTGGCGGGCGATTAAAGACCAATTTTTCAAGCAACACAAATATCGAAAAATATGTCACACACGAAAAATATGTCATTATGTAAGACTACTTTGTCTCGGCTCTTCGGTTTCTTTCCGTTCCCACGAGCTTCGATTCTCTGTCGAAATAAGGTTCTCTTGACAGTCACCTGGTGGGGCAATGCGGCTACATATTCGTAGCCTTTACTGTGTAAGTCTCCCATTTATTCTGTGTAAATTATAGAAACGGGCGTGTCTTCTTCGCGGGCCCTCTTCTTCGCATGATTCATTCTTTTAGCAACTTCCAAGCGAACTGTGTCCGTCGCATGAATGTTCAGTTGCACATAAAACTTCCCAATTTTTCGTTTTGAGCTTTCCACGACAACTTTTCGTCCTTCCCCCTTATTAGTTGTTAGCACTTCCATGACTACAAACTGGAAATACTTTCACAGTTGAACTGCATAGTACAAGTGGCACTGCTGCCAATAAACCTCACTGTACGAATGACACGAAAGTAATGAGCCTAAACAGATGAGCTGTGCTAGATATTCAGCGAAGAATTTTTCTTGGAATTCTCTACTGCAGGTAGGCGAGGGTCGGTGGGTGGTTATACTTATCCTCACCTACCTGCGGTAGAGCGCTTTTGCCACTGAGCGCTTTTGCCATATAACCGAGAATGCTATGTACGGAATATGCAAGCAATTATGACAGAAGTACAACAAATAAGCCATACAAGCAGAAATTTCGAAACAATATACAAAGAATTCCTTAAAAGCGTTCAGATATAACAATCATTCAATATTTTCAGAATAATTCTAAATGTTAGCGCAAAGCCACCAAACGACAAATATTGACACAGACATGCAATTACTCGCCATAAACAACATTAAAATTCCCAGAAAGCTACTATATGCAAACAGTCTTGAGGAACGAAAATATTTAATAAACGAACACACAAACCTGAAAGATTAGACACTATACCCGCTGTGCAAAACAAAATAAAGCTGCATGCTATAATACTCTTTTAAGACGCCATTAAAAAAGCTCCACACAAAAACATAACAAATAACATGAAATAAAAAGATTCTAGAAGCACGCCAAACGAAACAGTCACCATAACAATGTAGTACTAAGCAGCGATGCAATTTCTCAATGTAAATATGAGCTGCAGACAATTAGTACAAAAATTTATAATTCGCGAATGCAATTGAATTTTGTTTAGTTTTACTTTACACCGTACTTGTTTCACTCTATTTTCTTGAGCAACTTTAGCCCTATCTGTGTGACATTTATACATTTTCGTTAGCTGAAAACAATATCAAGCACAGTGAATATTAATTTTGCTTACATGTGATTCTGTTTCATATTTGTTTCTTCTCATCATCAACGTTTGCCCTGCAGTGTAGTTTTGAATGCTTTATTGACAATGGAGTGATTAACGTGAAATGAGGAAATGGCTCCACAACATCCCGTCGGTAAGCAGTAGGGTCTTTACCGGTGTTTTTACAATACAATCTGGTACCAGTTGAACGTACTCATCTACACGAAAATGGCTGACGCTAAGAATACAGAGATCTCATAGGCTGAAAAATGCAAGTAAAAGATAATTACGGTATAAATGATAATTTTAATTTGCAAAGGGTGCTGAAAAACAAACGCAGACGTTGTAAATAGACCAACAGAAGAACATATGAAGCTTCAATAAACAAAGACAAACGCGTTCGGGAAAGCTGCAAAAAATAGTTGTGCTGGCCTTTTTTGTACTGTTATTTCACAGCCACCGAGTGATATTAGATTCACTGTTATTATGCAGTCATAGTGGTATCGGATCTTTCGTGTAGGCGACAGTATGTCGGGCGGACAAGCCTAAGCAAATCCGAGGAGGCGACCATTGTTTACCCAAAAGAAATGGAATGGATTATCTGCGTTTGAACATACCCTTGTGTCCAACCACTGTTAGTGAGATAAAATCTTTACTTGTAAACATAGCGGCAAAAGTAGGGCTTCGCCGTTGTGCAGTGAAAAACTTACAGTAGCTTTGGAGCGGGGACTGACTCATCTTTCCATTATCGTCTCGTGGAGCAATTTTTATTACTCCGCCTGTATACCACGGGGCTGACTCTACCTGCGAGTTGCTGGAGTATTGGGGACGGGAACGGGAAGAAATTCGCCCAGGACCTTTTGTAGGAGTAATTTCGGGGAACTATGGGAAACCGAAATCTGTATGCCCCACGGATATCTGAACTCATAGATCAACGAAAACTCCTTTCTTAACGGGACGGGATGGCAAAAAAACAATTTTCGCTTTTCAATGAATACTGCAAATTCTGCGTCTCAAGGGAGATTAAGTATTAATTTTCTTAATAAATCATATTAAATATCACACTCATTTAAATGAATATAAATTTATCAGTTATTATAAAGTAAAACCAACGTGGTGCCATTAGGGGACATCCATAAATTACGTGAGGTGAAATAGGGGGGGGGGCGATGAAATCTCACCAAGGGGGGGAAGGTCTACGGAAATCTCACGTGAGGTTTTGCGAAAAATTGTTTGTACTGTAGAGCTAAAAAAAGTCTACAAATTGCGCGATAGTCGATTTTAGGGGGTATTTCGTCTAAAAGTGGGGTTGTGACCTAAAAAAAAAGTCTCCAAAAGTTTCAAGGGCGATGTCTAGGGAGGGGGGGGGGGGGTTCTCACGGACCAGATCTCAACAGAGGGGGAGAGGGGGGGGGGTCAGGACCAGATCTCACGAAATCTCACCTCACGTAATTTATGGATGTCTCCTTACGCTTCTTGACTTGGATTCCAAGTAAAACTGGAACCCCACAGCATTCTACCGTTACCATACCACAGTATAAGTCAGCAAAATTTCGGTTTCAAACATTCAAAGAATCTTCAGATTTTCAGTTCCTCTGGAGAAGCTATCAAACCTCTTTATCGTAATCTCTCTTTGTGAATGCAATTAACCTGGTATTATGGACTGAGCAACGCCAAATACAGTATTTAACCGAGCAATTTTACACTCCCCAGATGATCAGGATTTTTTTTTTTTTTTTGTATCTGTTTTCTACTTTATAGCTCTCTTTTGTCCAAATCTTAAACGTGAAGAATCTGAATTAAAACTTTGAAGTCAACTACCCTAAAGACGTTAACAACAGACAATCAATTTAAAAATACTGGCCAAACCCAAGATCTTAGTTCAGCAACGATAGATAGCAACAGCAAACACACGGAAATTTCCTGTGATCAAAATAATAGCGCCGCCATATTGCAGATGTAGTTAAACAGCGCCACCGATGTCATCACCCTCCTGATTACAAGTTTTAAGCGGATTTTCGTGATCGTTAAGAAGAATGATAGGTTGCTTCCCAGTCAACACCTCAGAAACGCACTTTTCACATAGAAAATAACACATATTAGCAGAAAGCTGCTACGAACCGCAGACAGATCGCAACATTAACTTCCCGTCATTAGTGAGAAGCGTCCTTGATGACCCGAGAACTGCAGAAAGGAGGTTAAGAGTTGGAAAAAAATGCTATAACAATCACCTCAATTCGATAAAATGTTATGTTTACTTCTAAAATCCTGTTTCGTCATTTTGAAGCTGTAATTTGTTTCTGTTTACGATGATTTTATCTAACAACATTGCTCGTAATTTATTTTCTCACACACGAATTGGGACGCAATCGACAACTGAATAACAGCTACTGTAAATAACTTACAAAGATGTGCGTTCTGATAGCTCAGTTGTTACGGCAACTTGCCTTGGGTATTCACAGGGACCTAGGTGCGGTCGTTTTGTTTTGCTTTGTTTTAGTTCTGAGTGGTACGCCAGAATGCTCTGTGGGTCGGATTCAGCGTTAAACTGTAGGTCCAGGAACAAAGGAATTCGTCGTCTTTCCTCTTGCATTCTGTGCCTCCTCCTGGATGTAACCGGTTTCTGAACTAGCAAGGGGAGACCGCCAATGGTAAAACTCAGATTCGATTCACACTGCGTATTACAAAAGCTCATGACCAGAGGTGTAATGTGGCAATGCAGTAACATGCGCTTCTTCACCGTTGTCGAGAAAATCAATCGGCATTGAAATATCCTGTTGCGCTCAAATACTTGTTATGTTACGGAGATTTGAAGGGACACGTGGTGCAACGGGCAATTCTGTGCTTCATAATGGGGGGTACATTAATTACGTGGGGTGTTTTTCCAGAATTCTGGATCCTCTGAACGACCTCGTAGCAGGGCCGGTGCTAGGAATTTCGGGCCCAGGGTAAAATGGGCGACCTTTTTTTTAGCTCTACAAATTAGCCGTGCGACAATAGGCAGATTCTTGGCTTCGAAGCCGGTGATCGGGACTCTCTTCAGCCGACGGGCCCGGGTACATTTGACCCGCTTAACCTCCCCTAACGCCGGCCCTGCCTCGTAGTATCTTGACCCCCCTAATGTCGGTATCGAATTCGTTTGTAGACCTTTCTTTTTTATTTTAGATTTACTGTTCTTCAAGAAATTTAAAAAAAGATGACGTGAGGTTTCCGTCGACCCCCCGCCCTTGGTGAGATTTCGTCGGACCCCCCCCCTTTTTTTTCACTTCACGTAATTAATGGACGCCCCCTAAGCCTGTTGTCCCCAGTTCGAATCTCGCTGCTGCCAACTTTTTTTATTTATTTAAATGATATTTCCCGGCATTCAGTTTCAACATTTATGCAAATAATAACTTTTTTTAAATGCTATTTCTTGTAAAAAAAAAATAAAAAATAAAAAAAAAAACCGAACCTTTGGAACTTCGTTATGTTCTTCGCAAAGTAATATTTCAAAAATAGAAATATTTGCTGTTGCAGGTATGAAATACTCATATCGTAACTTGGCCGTTACAGTTGAAGGACAGATGTTCATTCCCACACCAGGGGACGGGAGGGTCTAACGAGATATCGTCGGTTTTTCCACAGCAAGAAGCATTTAAAAATTTATTATATGCATAATTGTTTCTTTTTTTTTTTTTAACTGCTTAACGTCTCCTATAACAACTAGGTCTTTAGAGACGGCATAATTGTTGAAACTGAAGTCGGGAATTATCTGTAAACATATTTGAATAAATAAAAAAGTTGCTTGCAGTTAGATTCGTTCCGGCGACGACGGGCTTAAAGGAAGTCCATTAATTATTGAGATGTTTTTTCTTTAACTTCCCCTCCTCCCTCATCCCCCTTCGTGAGATTTGGTAAGAAGTGGTGAGACCCCCTCCCCTCCCTCAGATAAATTTACCTTATAATTTTTAAATAATTAAATTTATTTGATATGTTCATGTATTTTGTTTCAGGCCACTAAATACCTAAGCGTTTATTCTGGTGTCTTCTATGTACTATATTTTTTCTACTAAGAAAAATGATTTAAAAAGTTGACGTGACATTTTTATTGACCTTCTCCTTGAAAGTGAGATTTTGTTGGACCCCTCCCCTCCCCCACCCCCTATATTAGCTCACTTCATGGACGCCCCCTTATGAGGCAGAGAGCTTGCTCGTTGCACCACGGGCACCTTCAGATCCACCTAAAGGCCCGTTCCCACGATCCCTTGTAACGAAGGGGAGACGGGACGGGACGAATACTCGACCACACGCCATGGGAACAGGGCCGCCTCTGATAGCGGAGACGAGACGCAGCTACCCACTCTGAGTCGGTAAACATCACAGGCGTGTGAAGCAGTGCGCTGTTGCCATCGGTTTGCAGCAGCTGTGCGCACCCCTTCTGTTGCTGTAAAGTGCTCTGTGCCAAACGACACTAGGCAACGTGGTGCGGAGGTGGCCGCAAGGTAAGCTAGGACTAACCTGCGGCCCGCGGTCGTCCCTACACTTCGGCTAATGAGGTCCCGTCTCGTCTCGCCTTCGTTACAAGGGATCGTGGGAACGCGCCTTAACATAGAAAGTATTTGAACGCAACGGAATATTTCAATGCCGATTTTGTCGGCAGCAGCGGAGAAGCGCATATTATTGCTTTGCCACATTATACCTCTCGCCATGAGCTTTCGTTACAAATAGTATGAGTTGAATATGAGATTTACAATTGGCGGCCTCCCTTTGTAAGTATAGTTCGTTTCTTTTTTCTTTTTTTTCCTTGCACTCTGCAGATACATGAGTTGCAGTGGAAAAGGTACTCGTATAACACTCACGTACACTTATCGGCCGATCTTAAATACGAAATAATTTGAAAGCAAAATAGCTACAATAATAATTCCGCATGCTCTTAGTGACCGACTAAAGGGTAACGAAATCCTGTCTTCAGGTCATTACGACCAGATGGGATTATTATTAATTACCATATTGCTCCATAAATATTCTAAACTAGCATTTTCCTACTACTTCGCCCACGCCGACCTTGGTGTGCCTAGCAAAGCGTTTCCTTTTGCTTTTGTTCTCTTAGCAAACGTCTGTAATGTTGTATCCTTCTAACATTTACCGTAAATTAAATTCCAGAATTCCGTACGCTTACTGGAACGTTGTTAATCTTATATATAGTGATTTGATTAATTTTCTGTGTATTCCAACGTAACAGATTTCAGTAAACTGAAGACATAAATAACCAAAATTATTTAGTCAAAAAATAATACTAACAGAATCTAAAGGTCGGAGTGTTTATCCGATTGTAATGTGATCTTTGATGCGTATGTCGTAAAGGAGAGATCATGTGAAATACAGTGTGATCTGCGACGCCTATCATTCCTTGCTCCGTTGCTCAGTCACGTAGAATCATAAGACATACTGAAGATTTCAAGCTAGACAATAAACTTTAAAACTGTGAAAACCCTATCCGAACTGGTTCGTAGTTTCAGCGTGATACCTGGACAAATGGATTGCTTACAGATTTATAGCAGTACTAACTGTTTCCCGCGACTTCGTACTAGGGCTGTTAATAAAATATCGATATATCGAAATATTGATATTATTTTTTGAAAAAATCTATATTTGTGAGTGATATTTTTAGGACGATATGTCGATATTTAGATACTGAATTATGATTTTTTTTTTTTTTTTTGCAGTCATCAGTCTTTCGACTGGCTTGATGCAATCCTCCATCCATTCCTACCTTGTGCTAACATCTTCATCTCCACATATCTCTTATAACCCACGTATTAAATTATCTGCTTCATATATTCTAATCATCATGTTCCTCTACAGTTCTTACCTTCGACTGTTCCCTCCACCAGCAAATTAACCAATCCAGCATGTCTCAAAATATGACCTACCAGCCTGTCTCTCTTTCTGTAAGCTTCTTCCACAAACTTCTTTCCTAACCCATCATTTCCAAAACCTCGTTCATTTCTTACTATTCTTCGGTAACACCAAATTTCAATTGCTTCAATTTTCCTTCTTTCCGGTATTCCTAAAGTCCATGTTTCGCTACCGTAAAGTGCTGTCATTCACACATAGAGTTTTAAAAAGTTAAATTCTAATTCCTAGCTCAATATTTGAAACTAAAAGATTTCTCTTTTTCATGTAGGGTCTTTCTGCAAGTGCTATTCTGCTTTTAAGATCATTCTTGCTTCGGCCGTCGGTTGTAATTTTGCTTCCTAAGTAACAGAATTCACTTACTTTTCCAATTGCATTCGATACTATTTTATATTTAATCTACTAGTATTGGTATCATTTATCGGAGCCAATATTTTTTAAAATAAGTTGTCGTTTTCCTCGTAGAAGATATCAAGTTATTATTGGTGGCAAAGAAAACGATTACCTGTGTTGCACACACAATAAATTAATTCTTAGAAAGAATTTTAAGAAAGAATGAAAATCTACATGATCAAATAAAATTTATAGGACCTTATTTAAACACTCAGTTAGAACTTCGACATAATAAATGCCTCTACAGTTGCTTTACCAGTCTTACAAATTCACAAAAGCCAAGATTTCTCTGGGACCTCTTTCGGGTTTTATAAGTCTTAGAGTAAATCATGAACATCAAGCCTTTCATTTTAGTAAAAATGTATAATGCTTAAGTTACAATTTTCTTAAAAAAAATTATCCGTAACGCCGTGAGAAACCACTGTGTTTCAGAAATTGAAGATTTGATTCAGAAGATATCTAACAACGTTTTATGAACAAATAGCCACAAGACTTGGTAGTATTTTTACACAATTTGTTTTTTGTTAGTATCGATATACTTTTTCTTCGATATATCCAATCCAATCGTGATACTTGTAAAAAATATCGATATATACAAAATCTGATATTTTTTAAAATATCAACAGCCCTAATTCGTACGCGTGGATTTAGAATTTCATTGCCAGAATTGGATATAGAAAACTGTTAGTAACTTAAGATTTGTCTCAAACAACATCCGAGTCGGCATAGTATGACAGAAAAGCCATCACTATATCATTCTACCGTCGAACCTGTCTCATGAAGAGAATCAGTTTCAAACAAATTTAAAACATAAAAACAAAGGAAGGTGCGAGGTTGAGAAAAGGGGGGGGAGTATTAACTGAGGGCAGCTTTATTTCAGCTTGGTCTTTTCTTTTTTCTTCAGCATGAGCATCAGATTCTTGGGTTCTAATAACTATACCTGCTCGTGCTCTTCTAGAGCTCCACCTTTGGCCATGTTTACGCCCGCAAGGCATGTCTTTTTTTTTTTACTTATGGCTTTACGCCTCGTCGACGTCGAGGTCATTAGAGGCGGGATGGGAGTGGGGGACAAGGAACGGCAAGGAATTCGGCCATCGCCTTTTGACGGAAGCATCCCGGCATTCGCGTTGAGTGATTTGGGGAAACCATGGAGAACCCAAATCCGGATGCCAGGACGGGGTTCGAATGGGCGTCCTTCCGGGTGCAACGCCAGAACGTTAACCGCTCACCCACCACGCTCGGTGGGCAATGTCAAAGAAAGAAGACAAAATAAACAAGTGCCAGAGACTTTTAGTCAGACACTAGTATTAGTACAGTGCAGAGCAAATCGACATCTACACTAAATAATAAGTTTTGTCTCTAACGAAATTTACTAACGAATCATGCACTAACAGACTGCGCGAGAAGCACAGTTTGAGCAACCGACTAACACACACATTCCTTCTGTCTGTCACCATTCGTCAAGTTTTCAAAATTTCGTGATTAAAACTGTTGTTCCTGTGTCCTTCCTACAGATACAAAGTATCCCCTTGTCAAATTCCATCAGTATCGGTATAGCCAATTAGTCGTCAAAACACAACAAAAAGACAGAGACTTCCTTCAACATTTATAATATTATTAGTGCAGATCACACACACACATACTGACCGTGAGAGAAACAACGCCTCAGGGATCAATATAGTGTAAAAATGTGTACACCTACAGCATTGCAAGACCGTCTAAGATTTGCCACGCACTGCACCCCTAAATTTGTGATATCTACAGTTTAACATTGAATCCGAACAACTGACCGTCCAGGCGTGGCTCTTACGGTCAAAACAATTCTTAAAAATCTTTGCTTCTACTCGGATTTGAACCGGAGACCACGTTCTAAACATTAGTAAGCAAGAGCATTAACCACGTTTTTTTTTTTTTTTTTGTTGGAAAGATGGCTTTTCTTTATTTTTTTGCCATCTCAGCCATCTGTAAGTTTCTTTCTGTTTTTTTCGAATTTTTCTGTACTACATAAGTTTTTCAGTGGGCGCAACACAGGACGTACACAACACCCATACCTTCGGCCGGACTCGAACCCGTGACACTGGCAACGCGAGGCAAGCTCACTAGACCCTACGCTACCATGGCCGGCGTACCACTGAGCTACCATCCCGCTATACAGACTAATACATTCTGTGCATCTGTGTTTCGTCGTTCAGTAATTTTTCGAAATTATATGACAATATACATTATTTACACAGATAAAAGTATCTCATGTCCATCCTCATGCCAAATATCATCTCCTTGTCAAATTCCATCACGATCGGATTAGCCATTTAGCCCACGAAACGTAACAAATAGACAGATTTACTTCCGCATTTATAATATTAGTATAGAAGATAATATTAGTATAGATGGAGACTACTGGTTAAAATAGTGGTAGTCAGAAGTTTTGAGATTACCTATGACGTCAGATTTTATACAGTCTGGATGACTTTATTATTTGTGGCAGGAAATTGCTTGGCGTGGTTTAAGAAGTGAGGACCACACTGAGCATTGTGCTGTGTGACCTTGGCCACCGACCCACACGGATACAACCGGTTTCGTTTGCGTAGCAGCTGCCTCAACGCTGCCAGGAAACGGGATTTACCAACCTCAAAAATAACTATTCTCTAGGCGGCAGACGAACTACAGACGGCTAGCTGTTTTTGTCAAGTAACATTAGCGCTACGAAAAATTAAAGAAGTAAATTCGTGGTGTCCTCAGGGTCACTAAAGTAAGCTGAAATATCGAACATATAAGAAAAAGAATTGCTTGCTGAAGACTTGAAATGCAAATATCTTGGCATTTCATTTGATACACGCTTAACTGGGCAGGACACATTGGACAGGTGGTAGGAAAAGGTTTCAAAATTCTGTACTTGTTGGAGTTGGTTACAAAACTTTGGTCGGTAGTGTAATATGGGACACACAATTTGCGTATCAAATACAGAGTTGGAGAGGGTGCAAAAAAAGGGCTGCTAGATTTGTTTCTGGAAATTATCGCAGAATGCAATTAGTGACGGATATGATAAAGGAGCTGAAATGGGATTCATTGCAAGACAGGAGGAGGATGAGGAGGGTCATGGGAGTGTACAGGGCATATACTGGCGATGAGGTATGGAAAGATATTGGAGTAAGTATGAAAAGTAGTACATGGCAGGGAAAAGTTGACCAGGACCACAAGCTGGCACTCGATTTCAGGCACAAGGGTGTGGGAAGATTCTCTTTTTTAGGTAAGGGTATCAGGAATTACCAAGGGAAATGGTGAATAATTTACCGAAACCGTTGAATGAATTTAAAGTAAAAATTTGTAGAGGGCAAATGTAGGTGGGTGCAGGAAAGTGGGAAGATGGCTGCATAGGGAAATTGCCACCTAAGCGTGTGCTCCATTGCAATTAAATTAAATTCAGTGTTACATGTTTTGGCGTACACTCTCAGTATAAATTTTTCTTCTATTCTGAAAATGTTGTTCGAAATTGGTAAATATAAACATATAACGAACCGCAACGAAGCAATAGCATCATTTTGTCATATGAAGACACTAACAACCATTTAAATTTAATCATAAATTCAGTTTTGTTTTTGTTTAGGCGAATAAATTTGAGGATACACAAATTCACAATCGACAGTAAGAACAGGCAATAAAAAATGTTCAATTCTCTCAAACCGTAATTATTAAAATGGTATGCTTTGTGGTCATTACTGACGTCATTCATGTCTCAACATGATACTGCTAACATTTCTCACAATATAGGTTTAGAAGGAAAAGAATACACAGAAAGAGAACATTATCGCTCATTTATTGTATGAGTTATTTCAGGGAAGTGAGATTTCTGAAGTTGAATTACAAAACGAAGAAGTACTAGAGGTTGAAGACGGTGATGAAGTGGGGGAAGGGGAGGGGGAGGAGGAGATGACACGCCATGAATTCTAGCTCGAAAACCATTGCTCGTATGCAGAAATTGTATAAGACCTTTCTTGCGGAGAATTGTTCAATCTATAATTTTTATAACTTCAACGTGAAGCAAGATATTCGTGAAAAACATTTTTCTGACCTTAAATAACTACTGAAGCGAACGCGATATCAATGGGAACCACTGACACGTTGTTTATTTTACAAACATGTAGGTGTATGCAAAACTCCAACTTGATTGGAATTTTTTCCGAAGTAAATTTCTAATGCTGCTGGTCTACAGCTAACGTGCCAGGTACAGTAAAAACATTTACCGTGCCAGGAATAGTAGAAACATCTCATGAGATTCCAAGTGACTGGAAATACTTTTTCGTATAATCACATATGGAGTAAAGGAGTAATATCAGCCGTAGATCTGCGTAAAGCCACAAAATTTGTATGTTCATAGAACTTCGTTGAAATATTGTATAACAAAATACTTAGTTTACTGTAATGTCTTTTATTCAACCAAGTCGGAGAAATTATAAAATATCGTGGAAACATAAGGAGCAGAGGAAATTTTTGTGTTATAACAAGATAAATCGCGAAATTTACTCATCCATTGAGTAAGGATTTCAAGGGAAAGGGGAGAACCCCCGGTACATAGAGATACCTGGCAACCCTGCGATCCATATACAGGCAGGGGCGAATCTGGAATTCTGTTTTGGGGAGCGAAGGCAGAATGTGTTTTAATCAAAGACAAGTTTCAGCGCTAAAACTTTCAACATAGCTAGAATAAAATTAAACCTCCAAAATTATAAGATTTAACGAAATGCAATCTAACTACAGCATGAGTTCACATCAAAAAATATTGCATGGAAGGGAAAAGATGACCATGACCACAAGCTGGTACTCGATTGATGAATAATTTACGAAAATCATTGAAAGAATTTAAGGTTGAAAATTGTAGTGGCCAAAAGTAGATAGGTAGAGGAAAAATGGTTGTGTAGAGAAATTGCCACCGGAGCGTGCGCTCCATTGTAATTAAATTAACACCCAACTACCCTACTACAATGTAGGAGAAGTAAACTAATCGTGTTACATTCGAATGTTAATATTTTATATCTCATTAACAAAAAAATAATTTTAGCAAGCTATAGGTGTATCTGAGGCATAATTACTGAACATCTAGTACTGATATAAAATTCGGCATTTAAAAACGATTCTGAGAGGCATCGACCTGATATAAATATATGTCTCTAATCACAGATGTTTACAAGTCCCTTTTTTCCGACAGTTTTCTCTAACAAATCTTTTAAAAAGTTTGTTTTTAATAAAGTAAGCTCAGTAAATTTTTTTTTTTTTTTTTTTTTTTTTTTTTTTTTTTTTTTTTGTAACAGTTTAACGTCCCTTTTTAACAACGTGGTCTTTAGAGACGGGAAAGGATGGGGGCAAGGAATGGGAAGGAATTCGGCCATGGCCTTTTGAAGGAAGCATCCCGGCATTCGCCTGGAGTGATTTGGGGAAACCATGGAAAACCCAAATCTGGATGCCCGGACGGGGATTCGAACCGCCGTCCTCCCGAATGCGAGGCCAGAACGCTATCCGTTACACCACCACGCTCGGTGGTAAAATTTAAACACGAAAGTTATTAATTAATTACTGCTTTCTACCAGTATATCACCGCGTATAATAGTAATCATATTTTCAAGAAATTTTAAACTAACGCTCTGAAAAGAATTGTTGTTCACAACCTTTTCTAAAGAACTATAATTTGGATTCTTTTTGTCTGATAGTGCTGTTTAATTCTGTTCAGAGAGTTTTGTTTCATGTAGGCAAGAAACATGAATAATTCGTGAATTAAATGTTTGTGGAAGAACGGCTAACAATTTGTTGGAGTTAACAGCTCAACTTAAACAGACAGGAAGTGGCGTTATGTTATTGTCGACAAATACATTTGAAACTAGAAGGCAGAATTCACCTTTGACCTTCCGTTTAGTCAATAAATCCATTACTGGCGTCAAGTTCGTCGATATAAAATTTATTAGCAGTGACATGGAAAAACGTTCAGCTTCACAATCCCACTACGGAGTTAGTCAGGGACTATATATTTAAGTAAGAATACTGGAATAACATAAAAACTTTTGCTAAGCTAGGCTATTAAATAAACCCTACACTCTAAAAATCATCACTGAATTGAAACAAAGCATAAAAAATGAAATTCAAATTAACTGCTTCTACTGTATATGATGTCTTCCTCACGTTCCCCAAGCAAATTTTGCGTAAATGTCGACACAAATTAAATAAAAAATGCCGAAATATGAGACGGATCGTATTAACCTAAAGTGTTTTGTTTTGTCCTAACGTTTTTGGTTATGTTGCATAGCGGCCTGGATCAACAGAAAAAATTACTTCAGATCCATAGTTTTCTTTCTGCTGTCTCCAGCTCGCAATGCCGTATTTGATTACAACGAAAACACTCTTTTCTCTCTACTGATACAACATGGCTGGCGTAGCCGACACAAAACTCTGTCAAATGTTTTCTATCGTAAATTTCATGTGACTTTTTGTAACGAGAAAGCTGGAACGCCACGAGCATATTTACAACGAAGGAATGAACCAGCATTCCATGAGATTTGTAACTAATTTTGCAGTGTTT
This sequence comes from Vandiemenella viatica, assembly GCA_031002005.1. Lineage (NCBI taxonomy): Eukaryota > Metazoa > Arthropoda > Insecta > Orthoptera > Morabidae > Vandiemenella > Vandiemenella viatica. The sequence goes on from CM061914.1 coordinate 72,087,964, forward strand.
GCGGCATCTGGTAGCTGCGCACCATTATCATATTTCAGCATTTACAATTCAATTTGTAGCAACTTTTCTGTACAATGTGAGTGGAAAACGTGTAGAAGGCATCATATCGAAGTAGTTGAACCGATTGCAAGAGGTTAGTACCATTTTTGATAAGTGGAAAAAGCGGCAGAGCCCCGATGTATTTCAGTCCCAACGTTAGGGCCTTTTACAGACTGGATTAGGTTTATTGGCAACAAATGGAAAGGAAAATGGGCAAAGCGTATATTATCGAAAACACGTCACTTTACTTCGAAGAATCCAGGAAAGCTTGGGAAACCGAGACTGGTGTTTTAACCCGAACGATCTCGATTTCTGTTGTCAGGCTCTCTCAAATTACTATCATGCACTATGCTGTTGGAACAAACTTACAAACCAAATCCAACACCTTGTACTCTGTCCCTAGATAGTCTACAGGTAAAATCGGATATCTCTCTCTACTATTTGCATGCTAAATGTGCGAAACTTAGGAGGCCGGAGCGGAATGGAAAACTTTGAATGTCAGGCAACATTCGTAACCGCAGACATGTTCGCAGATGAAGTATTGGCTCCACTCAGTTTCAAACTTCGTAGAAGCTCACACACATGAAGTTCCTGAAACTCATTCCATCTGAAAGTATTTGTAATCATAAGAATAGTAGTTAAAACACAGTCGTACTACTGTCACCGTATGTTAATTACAAATTTAATTAGGTTCTATTTCGCCGATATTAAAAAAAAAAAACAACAGACAACAGAATTTGCAACTGTAGCCAACGTCTGCTTATAACATATTTTGTTACTTGATATTTCTTGAGCTTAATCTGAAAACTTTGAAACCAAAAAAAGTATGAAGAATATATTCATCTATATGAAGAGAACTTGTGAAACATGGATACCTTTTTTATTACTCAATACAGTGATCAAATATAGGAATACCGCAAGCAAAGTGACTAAAAACCTGTTTCGCCATCACAGACGCATTTCCGCTTCCTTGATTCTGCATTAAATGCAGCTGAACTCATCTGCAACCACATAATTATGAGGCAACTGTCGGTCGGAGAAGGAAATGAGGTAAGGTTGAGAGCTGTCATCTCTAAAATTAAACGTGTTTCTGCAAGAAGTAATCAAAAAAGTAAAAGAAAAATTTAAATCTGTCATTCAGACAGAGACGATTTAAAAAATTGTGTGATACAGTACTGACTAATTCGCAGGTAAGAATAAGGATTCGAGAATATTTCTGAAGCAGCAATAAGATTAATAGGAGCGCAATTTGAACTAAATATAAACGAAAGCAAGACAGGGGGCATGAAGAGCAAAGAGTATCAAAATTGCAACTAATGTAACAAAACAAGAAAAATAATTATAATATTTAAAAAATTAGATAACAGTGAAAACTAAGACTTAACAATCCTAAAGCAGTCATAAAATAAAAAAGTGAAACTTGTTATTATAGAAACGAAGTACTCAGAGATTAGAAGAGCGCAACTGATGTCTTCTGGATATTGTAACGTTATATATTCCCTGTGAGAAATTAGTTGGGTAGTCATAAACTCGTGAATAATAAATTTACTGAAACGTAAGAATATCAGAAAAAAATCAACGCAACATTTAAAATGAGCGAAGAAAGGATGCCAACAATCAATATACGCAGGTGAGAGACGGAATCGCCAATTTCAAACTTCTCGACGGCGAAGTTTTTCGAGGCGGTGATAAATCAGAGCCGATGACGAAAAAAAAGATGATATCAGAAGATCACAAAGTGTATTTCTGAATTGCTTGTTACTGCCCTGTTTTGCCAGATACGGATGAAAATTTACTGGGAGAACCCTTTTGCATCAGAGATTGTCCTAGGACTCTCAGGCTATATATCAAAACACTTAGCGGGGGTATTCGAAAAAAAAGGCCATTTGTTCGCAAAAATAATATTAAGTTGAAGTTTCCTACAAACATTTTTCCCTTTTACACAATATCACCGTTACTACTCAGCACTTTTTTTTTTTTTTGGAAACGCTGCACCAGCTTCTTTAAGCTCTTTGTATAGAAGTTCTCCGTCTGAGAACTGAACGAGATGACAAAGGGAGTTCAATCTATCAACCAGGGCACAAATCGTAGATCAGATCGCATTCTTTGATCCATTTGTAGAACGATTTCATCGGTCTGGATACTGGCCTGCCACTTCGCTCTTCATCATGCATATTTATGTGAAGCCTTGACACCATTCTTCTCATTCATTACTGTAGGTTCATCAACTAGGCAGAACTCCAGATGAATCTGAACGGCTGATGATCTTTTTGTAAACAGCACGCACTTCACAACTGGCGGTAGCAACGATTTTCATAGACATTGTGTCTGCTTTCGCTGACAGATAAACGATAACTGAATCAAAACAATAGCTTCGGAAACAATCAATAGATGGGGCTGCATGCGAAAAACATTGTTCATATCCGCCAATATTTAAATATAAGTAAACGGCTCTCACTTTTCAAATACACCTTGTATGGTCACAAACAAACGAAATTGAAGCATTTGTAATGTTGCGTGAGAGAATATTAATGGAAATTATTAGGACAGGTAAGTTGCCAATGGACACGTTGTGAAATAGTTACACAGACTTCCGCGGTCGTTGTCATCTTGGTTGTCGGGGTGAAACCGCGTCAATTTATTCCTGTCCTCTATAGAAAGCCACAGAATGAAGGTTGAAACGTAAGGATTCAATAAATTGAATCGAAACAAAGATCATATCAGAAGATCACAAAAGTGTATTTCTGAATTGCTTGTTACTACCCTCTTCTGCCAGATACGGATGAAAATTTACACGTTGTGAAATACTTACTAAAAGAATATCTAACTGTTAGATCAGAAAGATTCTGAGGCATATGTAATTGATTAATAGAGCAGTCAGGTGATATATGATGCAATAATTAAAACTTTAGGAATCTGTGCGCGCAGAGATACAAAGGTAAAATTTAATAAAATGTTGACAGTTCCTATGCTTCTCTATGACAGTGAATCATTGAAGAGAATAGATAAAAGCCGCATACAAGTAGCGGAGATGAACTTCCTAACATCTGTGAAGGGATTACAAGTACAATAAGAAATGAGAGAATAATAGAGGAGATAAAAATATATAGCATGAACGACAAAGCAGATTAGCACAGAATCAACTAGAGGGATCATTTTTATATATGATTACCGAAAGCAGTAACCCAATGTAGACCGAAAGATAGAAGAAGCACTGAATCCGCATGCTCCGGTGGCAATTTCTCTAGTAATCTGATTACCCCTTTCTTATTATTATTTTTGACAATTTAAGAGGTGTTGACAATATATATTATAAATGACAAAATAGAAGAACAAATTCTGCTACTTAGGAAGTAAAATTACAACTAATGGCCGAAGCAGGAATGATGTTAAAAGCAGAATAACACTAGCAAATAGAGCCTTCATGAAAACGAGAAATCTTTCAGTTTCGTGGAGTCAGAGAGAACTTTTTAAAACTTTATGTGTGGAGCACAGCACTTAATGGTAGCGAAGCATGGAATTTAGGAATACCAGAAGGAAAATTGAAGCATTTGAAATGTGGTGCTGAAAATTAAGTGGGCAGATAAAGTACGAATGTGAACGTGTTTTGGAAATGGTGGGTGAGGAAAGAAGTCTAACAGAAAGAAGATACATGATGGTGGGTCATATTTTGAGACATGCAGGATTGGTTAATTTGTTAGTGGAGGGAACAGTCGAAGGTAAGAACTACAGAGGAAGACAGAGATTAGAATATATGAAGCAGAAAATTGAGGACGTGAGTTGTAATGGATATGCTGAGATGAAGAGGTTAGCGTAAGATACAAAGGGATGGAGGATTGCATCAAACCAGTCGAAAGACTGGTGACAGAAAAAAATAGCAACTAGAGAGACCATCTTTATAGAATAGATGATTTACGATTACTGAAAGCAGTAACGCAATAAAGACCGAAAGGTAGAAGTACACGTAGACCAAAGAAGAGATAAGAATAGTCCTGAAGTCGGAACAGATCATCATATATAATCCTGTTATGGGTAGAAGAAAGGTGCTGTGAAATTGAAGAAGTTAGAGGAAGACAAAAACAAAGTATTTTGAAAAGATAACTAGTGTTACGTATTACTGTGTGCTGCGCGAGAGTAATGAGATTAAAAAAAACTGCTGAAATGTGTAGTTCAGCTTGTGTTTAGAGGAGTGAATTGCCCAGTACCTGACGAAGGCGACGTACAGCTCATGCACCAACTCTAATCGACCACACTGGAGATGAGGGCTGTCAGCTGAACAGGCATGACTCACGAGGTGTGTGTCACTGCTTGCACTTGTGGCGCCTTAACCCTTCCTACACAATACCCCACTATCACGTCTTCGTACCGTATGAGTCGGCCTACTCATACCTAAGCGTCGTGCCCCACTGGATTTATCATTGCGTTGTTTAATCTTTAATTAAACGAAGTCCCCCCAGACGGTTTTTACTTCCTTTACTACCAGTAAAAAAGACAGGCGGGTTGATTAATCTACACGACTAGGTTGCTCCCATACGAAATTCTTCCGCCAGCTTTCCCACATTATATAACGAATTATTCCAATTTGCCTCCATTACGTATCATAAAAAATTGAAGATTTAAAAAACTAATACACGGAGAACGCGGTTTGGATGCTGAGTTCAAAAGAGCAGACACCAATTGTTTCGTCTCTATTCTGAGATTCTACAGTAGTTCTCGCAACCCTAGAATGCAGAGAACACAAATGTGTTGTTTGCTGTAGTCTTGTTCTGCCTGATCCTTTTTCATGACAACTCGCTCCAACTTCCTATGATAAGTGCGGATAATTTACTGCTCCCTGTCACCTAATAAATATCGAAGATCATTAAAGCAAAGGAGATAACTAAGAAATGTCATCAGTTCCTGAAATCTTTAAGCCTAAGAATCATGCTTGTCGTGAATTCTGCCTATAAGAAGGGAGGGGAAACCATCACAAAACTGACAAGAGAGCGTAGCTTTGGGGAGGAGAATAGAAGGCACATGGAGTAACTACAAAATCAGATGAGAGCCGCCAGTTGATATGATGGTAGAAATTACTGAAATGCCATAATCTGTGTCGCAACCTGCCGGAGTAAAAAAGCAATAGATAATATTCACAGAGCGGACAGCGCAAGGAACAATCTGTTACCAAGTCATTCCCGAAAAAGATGGTCAGTCACTGAAACCTGGGATCTCATGCATGCTACACTTCGAGATTTTGGTGTCAGAAGAACGGTATATTCTTTGTCTGCGCACCATTCACTCGGAAATGTAAATGGTTCTTCACATTCTAAGAACCTAACGTGATATTTCGAGGTCTCTCATTCGCAATGGGGCGTTACCACTGCTCCCATCTTCTGAGGAAAGAGCAATATGTCGTTGCAATCAGAAGTTTTCTCAGGGCAGAACTGTGGAGAGAGAAGTGGAGTGGGGGAAGAGGGAAAGGAGTGGGAGAAGGGAAGGAGACGGCGCACAGAACACATAAATACGTAAGAGACACCCAAACGACTATTGATTTAGTAATAGAAATAACTGAAATGTAGAAATTAATAAGAAATTTGGCTTTCACATGTTCATCCATAACTGAATTATTCGTAGGCTAAATGAGGGAGTGTCAGTTGCAGAAAAGAACTAAAGACAATATTTACAGTACATAGGCTACATTGAATCAAAAAATCTGTGGTAGAAATCATTTAACCGAAAAAGCGGCAAAAAAGTGATAGCTGAATTGATACATATAGGATTCTTTGACATTTGGTGTCTGAATAATAGGTATATTCAATAATTTTGCTTTGCCTGCACACCAGTTTTTAGCTGATTCGGAAATTTCACACCCTTGGAACCAGACGTGATGTTTATGGTTCACTGCAGTTATGAGTAGCATGAACTACATTTGACTTCGACATAAGTCAGATCTGTCGTCTGTTAGGTTGGTACACCATTTGCACGTTCTTAAAATTCACACTGTTTAACCAAAAATGCCTGGAAACACTCTGAAAAACCATTCAGGCTCCGTTGGGTTTACCCGCAAATTGTCAAAACGTTCACTTTATTTTAACTTTTTCGAATCTTCTGCATAAACTCAAAACTGTAAACTGCTTTTTCATTAAGATCGTTAATGAATATTTATAATATTTACAGTTAACAGATTGTAAAGTATGTAACAGATGGGATTCGGGAGAATTTGGGTTCGATTACCACTTTATTCATCCAGATCTGGTTTACGGAAGACACTCCACAAAAATACGGGAGGATTGCTTCATAAACGCCGATTTATTTTTAATTCCTTCTCAACCGTCCCATTTCGTCTCTAATCACCCGTTGTCAATAAGCTATGAAGTTCTAATTCCATAGGCGTTTGATTAACTTACATGAGGTTATTTAGTTTATAGTTTAGTATAAACCCAAGTCTATAACTTATGTAGTTGTCTGACTACTTAGAATGATGGCAGAAATCAGCGCCAGAACCGATTCATTTCTATACTCGTTTTTTCAACGAGCGATTAGGGAAGGGCATAGGAATGATTTATTGAGCGAGAAAACTTACTCCGATTGAAGGTTTTTTTTTTTGTAACTGTTTCACGTCTCTCAACAGCGAGGTCTTTAGAAACGGGAAAGGATGGGGGCAATGAATGGGAAGGAATTCAACCATGGCCTTTTGAAGGAAGCATTTGCCTGGAGTGATTTGGGAAACCATGGAAAACCCAAATCTGGATGTCCGGACGGGGATTCGAACCGCCGTCCTCCCGAATGCGAGGCCAGAACGCTATCCGGATAGGAGTAGGTATCGATAAATCGCTCCGGCCATGCCGGGATGGTTCCTCGAAATAGTGCATGGGCGCCTTCTACCATATCCCGCATATCCCTTCCATGCACAAATGATTACACATTAGGATAAGTGCAATGCACCATGCGCCAACTACTTTTAGCGAATCGCGGAGTAATAATAATTGTAAAAAAAATTCCATAACAACGTGTTAGTGGACATCTAATGATTCATGATAACAGCTTTCGAAAACGCGCAATACTTTTGGAAAAAGCAGTTCTATAAATAACTAATTACTTGAAATGCTTTACAATGGACTTACAAATTTAAGTGTATCCAACAGGAAATGATAATTGCTGACTCTGCTTCACAGTACGAACCATAAAATACCATTGTCTTCTGAGAAAATTCTCAGCATTGTTCATGCACGGCGATTTATATCAGATTCCCCCCCTCCTTTTTTTTAGCTGCATCTGATGTAAGAACACGCGTAAAACTGACATTCCTACTATAATTAAAAAATAGGCTGCACAGATGTGACGTGCGAATTCTTATAAAGTAGTTGAAGGGCGATGCGGTTTCTACAAAGAACTGGTACTTCTGCCAAACCAATCCCATAGGTTCTGCAGCTATAATATTCTTTGATGTCCAGATCTCCTTTGTTCAGTCATCTCTCCGGCAACACCAGAATATATAAAATTATTCCAGAGCGATATGATACTTTGTACAACGGCGTATAAATTCAAACGAAATTTATTCACGGCTCATTAACGTTCCTATTTATTTTTTTCCTTAACCGTTAGGCTGGAGTGCACTAAAAAAAATAGATTAGGGTGGTTCCCTGTTGCGTCCCGCAGTGATGGAAGCGTATTTACATGTTTATTCTTTTGTTTGGATGACTAGTAGACTAATTGTGCACCATCACCTCTTCTGCTGATGAAAATTCCTTCCAGCATTAGAACTCCAACCGGCTATTCCCATGTCATGCACTAGGCGTCATCATGGTGCCGCAACCTTACTGAGCCCATGGGACGGATCACAAACGTTTTCATTTTTTTTAACCGGTGGTTGAATTTTATTTTGGTCATTCCAAGCTTTAAAATAATTTATGAGAAGGACTGATTTATTCCTGCCAACATAATTATATTTAAATCACTTATCAGTTACGACGGGACGCATCTCTTGGTTTTGAACTCACGTAAACAGTTTGTTACATTCAAACCACTTGAAAGAGGTTTGAAATAAATCCTACTAATATTTAAAATGATTTAAGTACTATTTCAATCAATTTTTGTAATTGACCGATCACTAATAAGCAAATTAGCAATACTATATTGTTTGCACTGTCCTACGGTCATTGTGGAAGTTTACCATATTTCATCGTATTGTGATTGACTAGCGTTGCCGATCGCGTTCTGGTAATTTCCCTTTGAAAGACTATCCGTGCTCCTTGCGTTGCAACGTTAATGCACTGGCTCATTAACAATGCGTAATAACGCCACGTTGTCAGTCATCAGGTTTCATTTTAAAATGTAATCATTCAACAGTCAAGTTATGCTCCTACCTGTGAATTAAAGTGAATATTTCAAAGCGCTATTGTCATATCTTTCGATGTACACGAAAGTTTCGTCGAAATAATGAAGGAAAGTCGTTTTAAACCAATAACTTCGTATTTGTTTTGAAGTTTCTACCTGTCATATCATGTTAATTTTAGCATTCAAGAGGATACTTTGGTTAATGAGTCACCTGGTGAGCGATAAAACCCGCAATCAATCGATCAACTGCAGGACTTAATTATATAATTGACTATAATTCCACATGGATCCTCGCAACAGGAAGTAATTGAGACTCAAGTCCTGCGTTTCAATTATTCACTTCACTAGCCTAATTTCTACAAATTTTGGTCGTTTGGACGTACAAGTTTATGAATTTCAAATGGTTCACCCCTTTCGTCAATACTTTTAAGGTGACTAACAATACGATCTATCTATCAGTATACTGCTGGCTATACTCCAATCTCTTTCTGTCATATACCATTTGGATATCGGCTGGTAAAATTTTCGCACATTTAAACGGAAAAATGAAAAAAAATTCATTTTTATATGATAATTTCAACATTGGCGCCAGGTGTCATTTTGTCTCTTGTGACGTTACAAGCCGCTGTAAACAAAGTAGTATTTTGCTTATTTTATTGATAAAACGCCTTTTACGGTTTACAAGTTGCGTGTAGAGCCTCAGCGTGTAACCATAACATTTAAAGCAACAAACAAATAATTTATTTACATTTCAAACAAGGAAAATATGTGGAAAAGGGCCTGAAACTTGCACGACAGAACTCAACTTCTTTGTCTACAAAATCTTCAATATATTTTTGCGAAGACCACTTTGATGTAAGTTTATACATAATATTTTACCATGTTCAATAAACTATACTTCAATATTTTCTTGTGATAAACTTAAATGTCTATCGATAAATGGATTATTGCTTTGGAAGTTAAGAATCATGTGCTCCCATACACACAACGTTTTTACAACATGTTGAAACTAGTCAAACAACATCTACACGGTCTGCTTCGCGATTTAAATACATATTTTATTGAAATACGTCAGTTATTTTCGTAACGTTGCTACAGTTAGGAGTACGCGTTTCATCATTAACGATGTCTGCGATTGGTACATTGTGGCGACGAATTATTGTTGATAGCTCATTGTCTACTAATGTGCACAGCAATCAAGCAACATTTCTACTGCCTCTGCTAATGTCTGACCTATAAAACAATTATTTTTTTCTCCCTTTTCGTTTCAGCCATCTACTACGCAACTTCATTCCCTCTTCCGACTTTCCTTCCTCCGTCGCCAGTACTCTTTCATTCTCTCGCTCACTCTTGAAAATATTAGTTTATATTAACAACTTCTACTAATTTCTGGAATCTCTCCTCTAAAACCGAATATTCAAATGCAAGACCGAAAAAGAGTTAATTCTTGTATAAATTTTCTTAGTCAGATGACAATAGGTGCACTTTTCAATGCCAATTTAGACTTTCAGTTTTTGTGTACGTATACTTTGAGGAAAGTTTTGACGTTCAGGAATTCTGCTGATCAGGAATCACTGTTTTATGCGAAAAACATTCTCAGCTTAGTCACATCAACTTTGGGAAAATTGAGCAGTTTGTTTTGGTTTATCCAGTTTCCATTGCAAATATTATTTATTTTATTAATTAGTAACATGGATTTACTTAAAATCTTAATTATATAACGCACTGATTGTCGACACACGTACTTACTTATGCGCTCAGATTGGTGTTTCACATCGCTTGACTAACAGTTGTATTTTTCAGTTTTTATTTTATTAAAAATAATATTTTTTATTTTTTTAAACTCTTATCCTACAAGTGAAGTTGATTTTCGGTATCCTTATTCTATCATTTTCAGTTAAACTTTTATAATTTTATTTTTAGTGTCATGTACACTATTGCTGAAACTTACAGAAGATCACATAATTTATAACAAGGGGCCATATTTCGCAATCCTTCCATAGTCAATGTATACTGAGAGCCAGGTTATGTTACACCGTTGTTTCTGTGAATGTTTAAAATGTTTTATTAAAATCGAAAACGCCGCCAATTGTGAAGTAAGATCTGTTATTCGATTCCTTAACACAAGAAATGTGTGACCATATGATATTCACTGTCTCAAATCAATGAGCTTTGTGGAGACAATATAATGTATGAATGAGCTTTTCCGAGATGACGTCGAAATTTTAACTCTGGGCATGGGCGCCGGGAGGGGGGTGCAAGGGGGTGCACTTGCACCCCCCTGGCATCCCGGATCGGATCGCCGTCTGGGCAGTAGTAGAGCTAAAAAAAAAAAAAAAAAAAAAAAAAAAAAAAAAAAAGGGTCGCCCAGCTCGGAAATTTTTTTGGGCCGATAGGGGGGGAGGGGCACCAATGCAGCCCTGGTGCACCCCCCTAGAAACAATCCTGCCGGCACCCATGACTCTGGGAGAGAGAAAGTTCTTGATGAAAAACGAACTGGACGCCCGTTAGTCATTTTAGACAACCTGCTGTGTTCAATGGACGAATTCATAAAGAATGATCGGCATATTACACTGGATGAAATCAGTAAGCAATTTTCATAAGTTTCATCATTTGAAGTTCGGAAAAATTTGTGCAAGATTGGTCCCTGGCAACCCGCCGCGCACAAGAATCGCATTGGCAGCTTCAGGGGTTTCTCGATGGAGTGGCGGCAAAGAAACACGAGGTAAGGATACAAAAACTCATTACAAGATTTATGACAAGTGTTTGAATTTACATGCTGACTATTTAGAAAAAAAATATTTTAAGTTATATTTGTATAATAAAAAGCAGGTAAAAAAAAGTAGTCCTTATCAGTTGATTTTTAATTATTAAATGGGTACTACTTTCCAGACGACCCTCGTACGTTATGTAAATAATAAAAATTTGGAACCGAGAGTGGTGGTGTAACGGATAGCGTTCTGGCCTCGCATTCGGGAGGACGGCGGTTCGAATCCCCGTCCGGGCATCCATATTTGGGTTTTCCATGGTTTCCCAAATCACTCCAGGCAAATGCCGGGATGCTTCCTTCAAAGGCCATGGCCGAAATCCTTCCCATTCCTTGCCCCCATCCTTTCCCGTCTCTAAAGACCTCGCTGTTAAGAGACGTAAAGCAGTTAAAAAAAAATTGGATGATTTGACTGTTATAAAATGTTACCAGATTATGTTTATATTATTCTTATCAAAGAAGTTAAAAATTTGACCAAAAAGAAATTTTACTAAAATAACAATAGATATTATATTTAATTCAAGCACTTTACTGTAAACTTCTATGATTTTTTTTTTAATACCTTTATGGCCACATTTCTTTGTTTCTTGCTCTTGTATAGTCACACGTGCTTTCTTCAACAACACCATTATGACCATTGCGGGGTCAGTACAATTCAGTAAGTTTTCCGACACAAGTAATTTCCAAGAACTATAGGAAATAATAACAGATAATTTGTTCAGTACAAGAGTACTATCACCAATCCAGTCAAATGTTAAGCAAATGTCGACAAATCACGAGAATCTATTGCACTGCTACCGGTATCGACAGATGCTAAAATTAAATTAGATTGTTCTGCCTGTTGTTGGTTTGATAATACTACAGCTTTCTTTTCTCATTCATTTTTCTCTGCTGCTAATGTCTTTATCTCCATATTATTCAGTATTTGGAATTTCTCTCCTTCATTTCATCACGCTTTCTCTTGCTTCTTTTAGCAAGAAACCTCTTCCAATACTGTGCCCTATCAAATTATTTTTTCCATTGGGACCGACGATACGAGGGATAATATTTAACGACATAATACTTCCGAAAGATAAAACTTTTCGTCTTAAATTAAGTCTTCACATTAAATTAAAAAAACAAACTAGTTATATCATACGAAATGCTGGACCAACATTACTTAACACAATAATTGGTGGGTATAATAATAAAGCCATGTTTGTAGTGTCTTTTCATCTGCAAAGTTGGTTGCCATGTCGAATGACAGTATTATCTTTGCAATGCAGACTTTATCTTTGTTTTCAGACAAATGGCGCGCAAGAAAGTCGTTATGGCTGTATGGTAACGGTCAATATTACGCAGCATGCCGCATACTGCAATAAAATCGACAGAAGAGCTAACCCTGTAGGTATACTGCGTTATTGAGTATGAGTACAGGCGGGGCATGTCTGTGCTCCACCGCCCGGGTTCCATTAACGAATTACGTCTCCTGGGGGGGCATCGACCGGCGAGCAGGACATTACGGTGAGGAGAGCCGCGCGGTACCGTACAAAACGACCACTCACGACTTTATCCACGTTACAGTGTTACCAACAGTTATACTGCTGTCCCCATGTTTTCCTAACTGGACAGATAAAATTCACGTCATCCGCCTTTACTGTCACTGCTAAAACGAACAGACAAACTATATCAAAGATCACGTGCGATATAAACATATTTTATTTCAAATTCAACTTTTTGTAAACATCCAAGGTAATCAAAAATAGAGGGAAGATTATGACGCATTTTTTTCTTTTATCTGATGCAATTTGTATAATTCTGTCAGCAAAACTATATTTATAAAGAAAAAATTAATTCACTTAGATGTTTATAGGAAATTGTCTGTGTCTGAAAGCCTTAATCGGGAGAGGGAGGCAGATGTCGAATTTCAGCTCGCGCCCGTTATCTCTCCGAAGTTTAGTATGCTGGTGTCTTTATTGCTTCAGTCTGGCAGTTTGATCGAAAATAATAAAGAACCTTCATACCGGTCAGATGAAAGAATCATTGACATGTGTTTAATCTCGGCAGCTCCCCCATTGTCACGAATTTCAGGCCTTTACTGCATTCCATCATCGAGGTCTTTAGAGCGAGGAAAGGGTTGGGTATAAGGCAACGGGGAGGAATTCACCCCCGGTCTTTTGAAGAAGCCATCACAGCATTCGGCTGAAGTGATTTGGGGCAATCATGGAAAACTAAAATCTGGATAACGTGAACTAGGATCGAACCAGTGACCTCTCGAATGTCAGGGCTCAGTATGATTAAAATTTTTCGATGGTAGCTGGTTTCTGAGACAAACAAAAACACAGAGATCTTCTGTTTATACTGTCCTGCCATTATCAATATAATTTTGCAACTTTTTACTCAATGAAGATAAAGGTCACTTCGGATTGGTCTTTAATCACGTGATGGTAATATAGGTATTTTCATACGACTGAATTACTACAAGCATTCATCAAACAGCGACACCAAGACGACCAAAACAGGTTCATGGACCAGCTGAAATCCAGAAAAGAATTGTTCATCATTACTGTAATTACATATACCAATAATGTGGTGTTTGTCATCTTATTTATGTTGCTTCGAAATGCTGGACAGAAATATTGTTAATAGAACTTAAAATATCACCAAAATCATATTTACCGCGTAAACAATATGTAAGATAATACGGACCTAAATAAACTAGACCCTACGTCTAACAGATTATCTTTAACCTTAACCGGGACTGCATCTAACACAAAGGTTGTAACAAAACATGTAAGATGGAGGAAGATGAAGAGAGCGATGTATGTGTTTATAATGCATACATCAGTGATAAGGCTTGGATGTAAATTGGGAAAATTAGTAGTATGTAAAAGGAAGGGCAATGTCCATAAAATAGCATTTGATCAGGAATAAAAAATAGTAGCTAAATTTTCATTTATGGGTAAGGGCGCCAGAAACTGGAATAAATTATCGAAGGATGTTCTGAAGACTTTATCTCAAACAGTGAAATAATTTAAAGTTAAAATTACGTAGTGGAAAAGAAGATTTATGGAGAAATAGCTCATGAGCTCCATCGTAATTAATAATAGTAATGGCTAAAATATTAAAATAAAAGCAAATATTCACTGAAATTTTAAAGGGATTTTTTTGGCGAGTGTATTTATTTATTTGTCGTATGCCTAAGCAATTAATACAATACATATAAATATATACAATGACAAGAACGTTGGTAGCGTTTACAAGTTGATGTCCAGATCTTCCAGCCATTCTATGAAAGAACTTGTAGCTCCAAAAACATCTTCAAATGGTCCATCATACTTCCGTAGAGGGTATTCCCTGATAATATGCTCCACAGCCTAGGAAGGAGCACCGCAGTCACATGCAGTAGAATCCTGAAGACCACACTTCGTATTTAGTTGGAATCCTGGAAGTCTAGTTGTGGGATCTTTAATATCTGGATGTTTTACAGATGCGGAGTTCCAGCTTTGTCGCCATTTTTCCATGACATCAAAGTCAAATACATCTTGCCATACCGGATTCCTGGATTTAAGACGAGTGGAGGGTAAGTCATTTAGAACCTTGTGGATTGGGAGAACCTGTGGATGATCAGGATGGCGTAGTTTTGGCGAGTGTGATACGCATACACACAGGCACATCGGTTGCATATTCTTCGACTAGTTTATCTATACTTTTCAGATCAATGTGGGAGTATTTCGTTCCAAACTGACATTTCCAGATCACGAGTTAATTAATGCGTTCACCTTATGTTCCTATTCAACTGCCGTATCAAATTCCACATATTGCCATACAATCTGTGATGATTCGCCGTCTAGGACCCAACTATTTTTTGTGTTTCATCTGTTTCTTCCTAACATTCATTTGAAGACAGGAGACACGTGAAGAGAATGCTGGTAACATATGAGGCGTATATTGGTGATAACTGATAAAGCTTTGATGCATATTGGTAGAAGAATTATAAAATACCGAAGCTCATGGAAGGGAATAGTTATAAAATACCGAAGCCCATGGAAGGGAAGAGTTAGCTGGCACTTGATTTCAGGCAGAAGAGAGTAGGGATTTAGGGACTGGAAAAAATTACCAAGGGAAATGTAGAACAACTTACTAAAAGACTGAAAGAATTTAAAATTAAAAAATAAAATCATCAAGGAAAAAATTGTTTAGTGATATTATTGTAATCAATGAACTTCAATATTAAAAAATTAAGAAAAATTGATTGAACAGGAATACAGTTGGGTAGGGAAATTGTCACCGGAGCGTGTGCTCCATTGCAATTAAATTAAAACGGATCCCACAAGATACTAAATTGTTTCAGATGCTGACGCTAAGAAATATTTGTTTCCTCGGTAGAAATCTGCGACGGAAATGGATAATTAATTTTATTAGTAAATTTTTAATTTCTATCGGAATTGGATTGTTTTTGATCGCCTGCAAATGAAGTACATGCTACATAATGTATTACTACACTTTAAATAGAACAGTTAGTAATAGGTACCCTTTGTGGCATAACGGAATAGGTACCCTCTGTGGAATAAACTGATATATAACCATAATAAAAATAATTTCCATACCCGAATATAGATTTCTCCAAGGGAGGAGGGGGAGAAGTTTTGGTTGTCATGGTGAGGCGGCCATATAAAGTGAGACTAGTGTGAAGCTTGTACATGAGTTGTTATGAAAAAGTGGTCACTGATAAAAAAAGAGCTTTGATTTCTTTGGATACCTTGTCTCTATGATATAGTTTTGTGAGGGAAAAAATGAGACAGTATTAAAGTTTGAGCTTTAAAAGGCTACGTTCCTTAATTATGGGACATTTCAAGTTCGTTTTTTTTTATTTTATTTTTTTATTTTTTTAACTGCTTTACGTCTCTTTTTAACATAGAGGTCTTTAGAGACGGGAAAGGATGGGGGGCAAGGATGGGGGCAAGGAATGGGGAAGGAATTCGGCCATGGCCTTTTGAAGGAAGCATCCCGGCATTTGCCTGGAGTGATTTGGGAAACCATGGAAAACCCAATTTTGGATGCCCGGACGGGGATTCGAACCGCCGTCCTCCCGAATGCGAGGCGAGAACGCTAACCGTTACACCGCCCCGCTCGGTTTCAAGTTCGAAATAAATTGAATAAGACTTGTGCCCTGGCGGTCGTATTCATCCATATTTATATGACACGGTCATAAATCCTACATGGCGACGGCGATAGGACATTATATTTGTCTTTTTCCATTATTGTACATTAAAATAATTAGACTTAATTTAACATTTTGTTAATATTGAGAAAAAATGATTTTGTAAAAAAAAACAAAAAAAAAAAACTTTAACACCGAATAAGAGAGAAAAGAGCTAAATAGGTGCCAAGAAATGCAAGTTCTTAGTCCACAAAGTTTTCCAGTGCCATTTGTTACTAAATCCATGGTAGACTTGGGGAGGGCTGTGACATAACGGAAATCGTTTTTTAAAATTAATATATAACCATAATAATGTTCCAAACCCAACTTAGCCAGATAAAATGAGATACAGAACACACAGCAGCATGTGAATATTTATTTCCATCATTTAATTATCTCCGTATATAATTTACAATAGTCTGACAGGAGAAAACAGAACAAAATGTCTTCTGGAATCAATAGGGGAAAAAGCTATGTGCTACGTGGAAAGGGGTGGGGGGGGGGGGGGGGTAGAGGCAAAAGCCACGTAGGGCTACGTGGCGGGAGGGGGGGTTCACAGGAGGCCAAAATGGAACTACGTGGTTTATGCACGCTCGCTAATCATAGTTGGGAATAATCAAATTTACGTCTCTTTGACAATTGCTGGATGAGTTAAACGTAACAGACATGTTTAATATAAGTATACATAAGCGTTTTGTGGATACAAAGATTTAAAACCAAGTGGCAGTACTACCTTCATTTAATTTAAGAACAAGGTTTCTTTTCCAGAGAAAAGTGTGGAAGTGGGGGGAATGTAAGTTTCCTGTTTTTGCTGCATATTTTAGCTATTATTATTTTTCTTACTGTACTAGCTTAGCTCTATGTATTTAATTTATTCACGAACTTACAATCACTATTGTTTGGGACGTGTAACTTAAAGTGTTCCGTTTATTCAAGATTTTTATTTTATTTTAATTCAGTGGTAAGAAGAAGAAACAACGAAGGTGTGAGCCAGAGGCCACGGTACACTGCGTTCTGCGGTGAGGAGCAATCATGGGAGCAATGTGGTTGGCAATGTAACCAAAGTTGCCAAAGTTGGGCAAAGAGCATCTGATCTGTTTCATGATTGTAATTTGAGATCGTATATAGTTTAAATTAATTATAATTTTGCTGTTCACATGTATACATTTTGTATTGTTCATCATGATATTGTACATTAGATGTTATCCGCGACTTGGTACGCGTGGATTTAGAATTTTATTGCTAAAATTGGATAGGAGAAAGGTAAAAGACGTTCCAAAAACCATGGAGTCAGGATAATGTAACGGAGAAGCCATCAACATACCATTTTACCATTGAATCTGACACATAAAGAGAGCCAATTTGTAGCATGTTCCAAAATAAAAACACACTAAAGGGGGGAGGGTTAACCACATTCCTCCGGCAGATGTTTGATTGTGGTTTAAAATTATGTCGCTTTCTGGAGACATCTTAGGCCAATACCATTTTGTACACAACACTTTTGGTTCTTCTGTCCTTTGCTAAGATATAGCCTTGGGGGTTGAAAAACAATGAGATACCTACATATAAACACAAAATAATAGTCTGGTACAGCGCAAATCCACATCTATTCTACATAATAAGCTGCATCCGCACATGAAATTTATGAACAGATCATACACAAACTGACTGCGAGAGAAATAAAGCCTAAGCAACCGATGTAACATTACATCACACATGCTATACGTACGTCACCGTTAGTTTAATTTTAAAAATTTCACGATAAAATATGTTATTTATCCTGAAAAAAAAGTATCCTATGACCTTCCTAACGATATTTATTCTTTCTTTGTCAAATTTATTCACGAACGTAACAAACAGACAGTTACTTTAGTGTTTTAATATTAGTGTCAATTTAAAATTTTCGTCAATCTGCTGTAATTGTTTATAAATCTTCTTAAAGGTGGTTAAATGGCCTGCCTTCAAGAGCCAGTGTTCACAACTGATGGACGGAACATGAACGACTTGGGAAGCAGATAAAGAAAACCTAGGGTTTATTTATTAGTGTATTTTTTGCTTCAGACCTAGCCGAAAGCCGATGTTATCAGAGCCGGGAGAAACGAAGAGGAATTCAGCCATAGCCTTTTGAAGGAACTATCCCCGTTTTCGCCTGGAGTGATTTCTGGAAACCATGAAAAAATAATCTAAATGGCAGTAGAGAGATTTGAACCCGTCTCCTCCCGAACTGGGATTTATTTTAAGCTTTGTGTGTAATAGTGATTTTCTGTAATCAGATAAATATTGAAAATACATTCCAAACATGATAAGCATAAAGGCACAGGAATTGGCTATAATACTAACCGGCCGTAAGGCATTAAAAACGACTTCCTTTAACTATGAGTGAACCGCAGAACTCCGCGAAAGTGAGGATTGTCTTTCGGGTAGGCATTTGGAATGTGGTGCTATAGAAAGATGTTTAAAATTAATAGAACCAACGAAGTACGAAATTAATAATGAAAGAGAAAATACTGGCTAATTTGTTCACAAATATATAATGGGCTAGAAGAAACTGCAGAAGCTTATAATTGCGGTCGTGACATGTAATAAGTATATGGCGATGCAGAGAATAGCACAAAACAGGAAGAGATGGATGAATGCATAGAACCAGTCGAAAGGCTGACAATGGCTTAGTTGGTTCTTTGTACGAAGCTGGGAGTGGCAAAGAAACAAATGCACTCGAGCAGGTTGGGAAGCCGCCATTTGTGTTTGTCCCACGGCACAGAGGCCAAGGGTTCGAAGGTCAGACGCTGTTTTATATAGTACGACAGCCCAACAATTGTTAGAAAACGCTGGGTACCTTGCGGTCATGATTTGGCCGAACGACAATACTTTTTTTTTTAGTCCACGTAAGGAGCACGTGATACAATTAAAGTTTGAAAAAGACATAGACCTACCTTTATCTTAGCACATGGCATGGACCCAAAATAATGATTAAAAGTCAACAAATAATCCTTGTATGTATTAAACAACATCCAGGAAGCATTAAAACGTTTATCAAACCATAGAATCGTTGTTCACACAAGCCTTAGTATGACTAACCAATACTGGTGACTGAGCAAACTGGGTTAAATAGTTTATCTTTTCACTTAGAATGTCTGTTTTATTTATTTATTTTAAAAAAAGGCCTGCTTAGTTTCAATTATCAAGTTTTTATAACAATAACATACTCCAATTTTACATATAACGGAGAGAGTACTTTTTGAAATCGGAATTATAAACCAAAATTAATCATTACATATCTCAAGATGAAGATGGCATGACGAAGAACATAGAAACGTGACAAAAACGTTTGACGCATACTTTCAAGTCCTTACTTAAGAGACATACTTGCTACCTAGTACACACGTGTATTCAGATTCGCATAAACATTAAGCCGTAGACAATCAGTCTTTTTTTCTGACATTTTCTAATCCTCGACACTGTTTTAATGTCCATACAAGTGGAATATGTTTCCTTTGGATGGCTCGATTTTAACAGTGAATTCTGAGTGAAATTTAAGTCTTTCAGCTGGTTTGTAGTGCTCTGATGTTACTTTGAAAATTCCTTTAACAGTTTTGTTGCACTTTACAGTGATTTTTTCAATAATAAGTAGTTTACATCATTCACAACTATATTTTGCAAGCTGTAAAAACGTTGAGCTCTTGCTGAAATAATCGTACTGCGCAAAATAACTATTAAACTTTAATGTTGAAAAATATTTATACAAGTTGGTTTGACTTTCTAATAAAAATAAATAAATAAATCTTGAAAGACAGCTTTAGATAGTCGTGTGTCTTCATCCCAACTTTATAAGCGTATTTGCTTCCGCTCTTCTATGTAGATCTATGTTTGATAAGGTGTAGATATTTCATGCAGTTTTTCGTTAGATGTTCAATACATTTTTCCGGCGTCTTTCGTGCCATAATTGAAGTCACAGAGTTCTTCTTTTTGCTCAACATATTCATGCTAAAGGTCTTAATCATACGCGCAACCATTAAAAAAAATCAGTCACGTTACCTAACCGGCTCCTGCTAGCCAAAGGAAACATTTAACTGTTTTCAAAAAGTAAATTGGAGGCTCTGTTTCAATCCTACCTATCGATTTAAGTACTGGTAAATTTACTGTGAAAATCATTATAGTTCACAAATAAGCGTTATGTATATTCCTTTCATGAAAGAAAATAACGGAGTTATAAAATTTGGGTTTCCTTTAAAAAATATCTAAAGCGCTTAATGAATAAATTATTCGTTATGCTTGAATTACAAAACGCAATGAAGAATATTCTCTTTGGAGAGACTGCAAAGCAGCAGTAATTTTGGTAGAAGTTAAATCTGCATGAGACACTTCCGATTAGATCCACGTTTTCAGAGTATTACATAAAAATGGTGGTTTTCTTTGGTTTAGAATGCTGACACCCTTACAGTAACACAATATAATATTTGAAGACATATTTGCCCACTGTAATTTACGTATCAAGAAATATTACGGTGTAATTTTCAGTCGTCACCTGATACGTGCATTTCAATTTTTCAAGATTTTAGCATAGTAAAAAAGCGTAACATTTTCAGTTGTGTTGGCATTTGGCAAAGTTTACAAAAGCGAAATACGAAAAACAAAAAATATACTGTGAGGCATAACAAATGACAAATTATGTCCCAGAGAAAAATCTTTAAAACGTGCCCTATCTGCTAGCTGATCATTCTGTTTGAAAGTGAAGCTACACCCTGATCGTAGGATATTTATTCATCTCCTTCCACATTCAGCTGTCGGACAGGGTGACGTCACGGTGGAGTTGAGGCGGCGCTGGTACGGAGACCCGATCCATACAGGAATGTCAGCTTCAGCTGTCACTACGGCAGGGCGTGCGTCGCTTGTCGACCACGCACGCACGCGGCGACGTCGATTGTTATTAAATATTAACCATCGTCGATCGATAAGTGACGTCACGGACGGGGCGGAGGTTCGCTTACATAGACATGAAAACAGAACATGCTCCACACAAAACTGTCTGCGGTAGCGCAGCAGAAGACAAAAGAAAACAAAACAAAAAACAAAACGCCACATACGGTCGCACGGACGGAAGAAAGATAATGACAAACGAAATTACCTGCGGTGGTCGGTTATCCTTGTGCGCTGCGGCGGCTCGGTCGATGCTGAGAAGACATCAGTACCGCCGCCAGGGGGTGTCTGCCGCTTCTGCCTTCCGACTCCCGACTGACACACACAGGACACAACACACGCACACGGAACTTAACACACGCGTATGAGTTCCTTCCAGCGATCTACTGCACCAGCCTACCAGTTCCACACAGCTAACGCTGCCGGCTACAGACTAAGCGCCCAGCAGAGATGGCGGCCGATGGGATCCATTGTGGTCACGTGACACGGCGGGAGCGCCCAATACTCGGATGGTAGGTGCGCTCGGCGACAAGCGACAGTGGCGGCGCGCGTGGTGAGACCCTTAAACAGTAAAATGTCTCGAGATGGCACTGCTTCATATACAGTTTACAAAAACAGACACAAGATGGCAGTTAAACATTTTTTTTAAGGAAGCCAGCTTTTATCATGACTTATGCAATCAGCTTTTGAAAGGTGGCCAATTTTTGTTACGATGAAAAGGAGGACGAAAAAATTTAAGAAAAAATTAGAACCTAAATAACTGAAACTTTTATTAATTCAAACAATACAATATTTATGCTTACATCCATTTTAATTATTTAATTAAACGAGTATTTTTCCATTTAATTAATATTTTCTGGCAATATATCATTTTCTAATGATTTATTTGAAGTTTTGGAGCAAGAAATATCCTTCATACTCAATTTTACGATAAGTGCTGCTGCTGGAGAATCAACATTCAATCTTGATCACTCACTTGGCTAAATTTTGCAGAAAACAATGGTGTCTCTCTTTGATAAGGAAATTCCTTTTCAATTAATCGTTGAAATGGCATTTTCTCTTTCTTCTATCCCTAAATGAAATTAAAAATAAAATATGTAACTCCACGAACTAGGCAAGCACATTATGAATAAATAAAATTGATAATTGAAACTAAAATTTTAAAAACAAAAGCGATAAAACTTTAATAAATCTATATTTAAATTATTTTAGATTGTGTTGAAAAAAGTGTTGTATAAAATTGAATTAATGAAACGTGAATTGTACTTACCTGAGTGTAATATTCAATGAGAAAGAAATAATGCAGAGATAATACAAAAATAATGCGACCATGGAGGAAAGAAATATATGGAGACGACGCAAGAGACCTTCACCACGCATTGAAGTGACGCCGCGCCGGGCGGTGGAGGAGAGGGGGGCTAGGCCGTACCCATACAGACACGGCGTATAAGTACAAAAATCTCAAGGGGACTCTAGGATAAACGTAACACCGCAATCTGCTGATGGATTATTATCTAACTCGATGAGACAAATAAAAAATTAAGAATAAAATTTTTTGATATTCTGCTTTAGTTTTCGAGATATTCTGTCTCAAACGTGAAATGTTTTTGGTTGAAATTCAGAAGAAAAAATTTTGTCAAAATCATATTTGATGATGGTTTCTTATTTAAAAAGACGAGACAAATAAAAAATAAAGAATAAAAATTTTCGATATCTCGCCTAGTTCTCGAGATATACTGTATCAAAAGTGAGGTGTCTTGAGTTGAAATGCAGAAGAAAAATTTCGCAAAAGTCAAATGTAATGATCGATTCTTATGTAACACGACGAGATTAATCGAAAATAAAGAATAAAATTTTTCGATATCTTGCTTAGTTTTCTGGATATACTGGGATTGGGTTGATATGCAGCCTGGACCTAAAATTAATTCTGCCAAAGCCACAATGATTTACATGGTGGACATGCAGAATTGATATTTCAGTTTTTTTACCACCACTAGTGGTTAGGTTGAAATGCGGCCTAGACCATACATCATAAGCTTAATTGGGAATACCTGGAAGCAGTTTATATAGCTATACATGTTTTGTCACTAACTTGGTTCTCATGAAATTACTAACAGTAATAGATAAATTCTTTGTCCCTTATGGAACAACAAAACCATTCTGGTACAGACTGCATTTAGACCTAACCACAATCTCCATTCAATTGCCGCTACAGAATCAAACTATGTAGACATACCCACACACGCGTATTTGAATCGCAAACTGTATTTGCAATAACAACATCGTTTGCTTCATCAAGATTCCTAGATTGCATAGCATAATTTAACACATTTAATTTCATCATACACTGTCAGTATAAACTGCAACGTAACGAAAGAAAGCGCAATACTTAATTCACTGAATCGCGATGTAAAACACACCCCTTTAAATCTCATTTTCAACACTCGTTAAAAAGTAATGCTAGTTTATTATGTGCAAAATAGTAAGGTATGCTAATTTTCTACACTACACCAACAAAAATTTGAGAACAAAGTCATCCCATTGAGAGGTATGACTAAATATTTATAGACAGGCACCGAAGTTTGCAAAACCTACCGCCCACTTCAACAACGATAATTAGAATTCAACTTACTTATGAAATGATGTTCCAGGTTCTTTCCTCTCTTGCATATTTGTGCCACCGTATGCAACACAAGATGGCATTATAAAACACTTATACACATTACAAAATGAAATAATCACAGCGTCTAACACAATGTGAACTTCGCATTTGTTTGGAATCGCAGTATCGCCGCTGCCGCCACTGCGCATGCGCGAAAGTTTAGAGCCGGCTTCACAGATTTAATGTCACTTCTCCTCCATATATTTCCTTCCTCTATGAATGCGACTTGTGAAGTTCTCCTATTCCCTGCGTAAATGTTCGGCGCGGCATCTCCGAATACAGAGATTAACAGACTAATTTGAAAATATCGAAAAGAGAACAGATAGAAGGACACTTTTTGAGGAAGGACAGAACCCTCAAAAGGAGGACTGTCCTCCTTAAAGGAGGACGATTGGTCACCTTAGCTTCTGATATGAATAAGTCATGAATCTGGACGATATTTTGCAGATTCGTACTTGACGAAATTAGGAAAAATATGAAAACTTTTTCATTCTGCAACGGTCACAGTTGAGTACAAAATAAGGACACCATTTTGCAACATTATAAATAAGGAAAGGAAAAATATCTGAGGAATAAGGTCTGAGCCTAAAACTTAAAAAATGCCATGGAGTTGTAAAAAGAATTCGTGAATAAGAGGGAAATATGTTTATGCTAATCAATCGACAAACACTTATTTGATGTGACTATCGTTAACTACACATCCACAAACTTCTTTGAATTATATTTTTCACAAAAGCGTCACTCTACTAACGTGTTTATCCACTATAGAAAAGAAAGTTCTGTATGGTGAAGGAAATCTTATATATATATATATATATATATAAATTGACGTGTGTTTTCCTTTATTTCACTTTTCAGCCACCACTACGTAGCACAGATCACTGGTCTTTGTGTGTGGAAATAACATGGAGATTCCTGACGGGCACAACGTTGGCTGAATGTCGATACCTGTGGGGATGTGGGAGATATGATGGTTAAAAGTGGTCGATGCAGAGCATTTTCGTATTTCGACCAAAGACATGTGTCTCCGTATATGACATTCTGCTGCCACAACTAAAAAGCATAGGCCAATCGTGTTTGTGTGTGGTAGTGGTATTATGTCTCCTATCGTGTACTATGGTGGTTAGATGTCGGTAGCTATGGGGGTGTGGGAGATATGTTGGTTGAAAGTGGTCGACCTGCGGCACTTTCATATTTCTACAAAAAACGTATGTGTCATGGTGAATCACTTTTCAGCCAAAACTATCTAGCGCGGGTCACTAGTGTTTGTGTGTGGTTAGTAGCACAGAGTCACCCGTCGATCACAAGGTCGGCCGAATTTCTGCAACTGTGGATAGTTGGAGATATGGCGGTTGAAATTTGTCGATCAAGGATATTTTCGTATTTCGACCAAAGACATGTGTGTCCGTATATTTTACTTTGTTGCGTGAACTACATAGGGCAGATGTATGGTAATAGCATCGAGTCTCCCATCGTGCACTATGGTGGTTAGATGTCGGTAGCTGTGAATCCAAAATCTTTACAAACACGAACGAAGTCGTGGGCGCCAGCTAGTTAAGAAATAAAACTAACCAGTGCACAAAGACGTTCTTGAAATTTGTTTGGACTTTACTGAAGGTTAATAGACCGAGCGAGATGGGTGAGTGGTAACGTTCTGTCCTAGCGTTCGGGAAGACGCGGTTTCGAATTCTCACCCGGCCATCCAGATTTGGGTTATCCTTGGTTTCCTCAAATCACTCCAAGCAAATGCCGGGATGGTTCCTTCAAAAGGCCACGACCAAATTCCTTCCCACATCTTTTTTTTGCTTATGGCTTTACGCTTCGTCGACGTCGAGGTCATTAGAGGCGGGAAGGGTCTGAGGACAAAGAACAGGAAGGAATTCGGCAATGGCCTTTTTGAACAAAGCATCCCAGCATTCGCCTGGAGTGATTTTGGGAAACCTTGGTAAATCCAATTGTGGATGCCTGGACGCGGATTCGAACCGGTGTCCTCCAGAATGCGAGGTCACAGCAGAGCGTTTACCGCTCACACACCACGCCAGGGCCGCATTTAGGCTCTGTGGGCCCCTAGGCTATACATGTGGTGCGGGCCCCCTGTCGGCAGTGGCTGGATTCTTAAATTTCGAAATATTCGAAATTCGACCTAAAAAATTTATGGGCGACCTTTTTTTTTTAGCTGTACTACCTGCCCAGGCGAGGGTTGTGGGTGGTGAGGGACCCCTCTTTGTGGTGCGGGCCCCCCCCTTTGTGGTGCGGGCCCCCCTTTGTTTGTGGTGCGGGCCCCTAGGCTACAGCCTATGTAGCCTATGCTTAAATGCGGCCCTGCACCACGCTCGGTTCCCGCATCTCATGACCTCAGCGAAGACGAGGCAAAAAAATGTCATTTTAAACGTTTTAATCCGTAACCGACATTCCTTTTTGATGTTTATTACAATCAATGTAATCTTTTAAAATGGCTTCTTCCTGAGTAAGATATTCATCATCTGCAAGGATTTGTTTAGATGAGATAGTTCTGTTTTCATGTTTTAATGAAACTGGTAATTCCATCTTTTCTGTATCTGTTTAGTGGCGACTCTAGACAAACCTTAATTCAATTGCATTTTAGTATGGCACTTGGTGGAAATTTCGCTACATTATTATTTCCCTTTTTTTTTAATGAAAAATTCTTTGAGCCCAATTTCCCACCTACCTACTTTTGCACTTTACAAACTATACTTTTTTTTAGAGTTTTTGGTGAATAGTTCATCACTTCCCTTGGCATTTTATTCCAAACCCTTAACAAAATAACACTTTCACTACCGTATGCCTGTAATCAAGCGCAACTTTATAGTCATGATAATCTTTTCCTTTCCATGTTCTACACCTGATTCTTCTGACAATATTCATTCAAGCCTTATCACCAATATAAGACTTGTACACTCCCATCATCCTCTTCCTGTCTTCCAGTGACTCCCAATCAAGTTCCTTTATCATGTCAGTTAGTGATTATGTTCTTCAGTAATTTCCAGAAACAAATTTGATATCCCTCAGCATTTTATATTTGATATAAAAATCTGGGTCTCTTACTATACCACCATGTTCAAAGAATGGTCTGACCAAGGTTTTGTAACTCAATTCCCTCACTTATCTGGCACATCCCATTACGTTCTCAAATAAATGAAGGATTCTTAAACCATTTTCTTCCACCTGTCCAACGTGCCCTGCACTTTTTAGTTACTATCAAATGTTATTCGATATTGTGCAATTCCTCCCCCACCCACATAAACATAAAAACGTTTATGAATTTTATATGTATATATAGTAAGCTGACTTTTCTTGGAATTTATTTTCATTTCTTGTTGACTTAATCAACTAGATGCTCTGTCCAGTTCTCCCTGCCACTGTTGACGGTTTCTATTATATATCCCTATTATATGTCATAATGTAATGAGCAGACAAATTTCTGACAGTAAACCGTCAACGCAACCATTCATTAGAATAATGAATAGGAATGGTCCCGGCACACTGCCCTACGGCACTTCCATTTTCACTTCCACTTCTTTTGATGCTACTATTCCTGCATTGACTCTTTGCTTTCTTCCTTGAAGACCACTATTTCATCCATTCAAATGTTTGTTACCTTATTTAACCCCATTTTAGTTCTCACGCGGTTCAATATCTTGGAAAGATCTGGTACTACACTATCAACGTGGTTTCCCTTATCCGTTTCATCCGAAATACATTGCATATAACCCACTCACTGAGTTTCACATGAATGTCCTTGTCTATAGTAGTGTTACAGATTTCCAAACCAGTTTCTTTCCTCACAGATATTTGTGATGTGGTTGTGTATCAATCTCTCCATCAATTTACCTACCACTTATGTCAAATTAGTTATACTCTAATTTTCAACCTTATTTGTTGACCCTCCTTTATAGCTGATACTAATGTCGCCCTTTTTTCAGACCTTTTGCGAGCAACAAACCTCGAGATTCAACGCAAATAATATTCAAAGTTCAGATTCAATGTCGTAACCAGCTATTTTTAATACGTCTGTTGTAATATTAGCCACACCGGCGTTTTATGGCTTTTACAGATTTTTTTAGCTTTCTCATAATTTCTTCAAGATCTATTTCAAATTTTTTAGTATGCGCATTTTTTATTGGTCCTCCTCTGATTTAAACCCTAGTCTTTTGTAGTTTTTGAAAAACCAATCTTTAACTTCCCTCTTTGATGCTATTAATTCCTTGTTTCGTTGTTTCAATTGGGCCTTGCTTTCTCTTAACTTTGTTGTGTTCTCTTCTTACTATACTCTTTAGCCTCCTAACCTTCTTTATGTAGGTTCCATACTTCTATTTATTTTCTGCTTGAAATAAACATTTCTTCCCCCTTTCCTACTATCTCATATTTCCCCTTCGGCTCCACTGTACTTATGCCTTCTTTACATATAGTAAATTTTTCCTGAAAGTTCTGAAATATGTGCATCTTTATATTACGCTTACCTTCAGTTTCGGCTCCTGGTTAATCGTTTACGGCAGCGTGCTCTTCGGCAGAAAGCTCGGTGATGGAGGGAAGAGCTAAGAATCTTGGATCACTGCCGATGGAAGGGCGCTTCCCGGTTGAACGAGCTGGATTACAGCTGGTCTTGGGCTACATTCGGGGTATGGACAGGTTTGCTCGACTCGGCCTCTGGTCTGCCTGTCTGGAAGTCTGCCGCTGCAGCCGACTGCAAAGCTTGCCTGCCAGTAGCTGATGTAGGTCGACCCAGTAAGACTTGCGGCTATCAATTATGAAACTACGTGGATACGAAGCTGTTTCTTGGCTTTTAGCAGTGTCAACAAGTTGCATTTGTTTCAGTCTATTGAACTCCGGCCGGCTTCCTAGACAGCTTGAGTAGCTACCTGTCTTGGGCTGTACTTCTTGGAGTTTGCAAATTTGGTTGGCTAGACCAAGTACTTGGTCATGGTATCCTGCTCGCTAGATGCAGCTGAGGTCTTCAAGTCAAGTTGTTCTTGAATGGCAGTAGCCTTCTGCGCTGCTTTCAGACCTGCGCAAAAAGTCAGGGAATCCCATCAGAAATGTCGCTGAGGTTTCTTCTCACGCAAGGCAAACAGTCTGCCAAGCGAGTCCACACTGCTGTTGAGTAGACGTGACGACTTGCTTTCGTCGATCACGGTAGCCATAATTATTCCCAATCCTCAGCTATTCCGAAAAACAGACTACTCGTCGTCCAATCCTCTCCACTCTCCGCGCATGCAGAACTCGCGCGGTGCTCCGGACGCGTTGATAGGGGTAAACCGCTCCAGGGCGTCGAACGCATGGAGGTAGGAAAAGAGAGGAGACAAGGTGTCGCTAAAACTGCGAAGCCGCCTGTAAACTCTGCAGACGACTGCGCATGCGCGGCCACTATATTCGTCGGTTCAAAACATTGGTCTGTTTTCATTACCTTCCCTGCTGTGAACATTTCATGTTCTGATATTTCAAAGTGTTTTATAATGCCATCATGTGTTGCCTATGGTTACACAAACAGAACAAGTAAAAAACAACCTGAAATAACATTCCATAGGTAAGTCACATTGTAATTATTGTTCTTGAAGTGTTTGTAATGTGGTGTCTGCAAGAGTAGGGCCTGTCATTATAGATTTACAATGCATGTTAAAAAAGTTTATTCACAGCTCTCAATAGGACCACGGTGTTATCAAATATTGATTCTTACTATTTTTTACGTAGCAGTTAGCCTTATTGTAAATTACCGTTCAAAGTCTGTGTTAAGTGGATCAAATTTACATCGCGATTCAGCGAATACATTATTCTACGTGCTTTAATCCAGCTGTAATTTATATTGAAAGTGTATGATGAAATTAATTGTGATAATTTGTGCAAGGCGAACTAGGAATCGTAATAACCTCAGCTTTGTTGTTATCCGAAATCTTATTCACGATACGTTTCATGTGTTCCCTTGCGTTTGCGTCGTTTGGCTTTTTAGCGTCAATATTATATCAAATTCTGATTAGCTTGAAATGCAGCCTGTTGCAGAATATTCTATTAATAGCATAAGGAACAAATTATTTGTTGTTAATTACTAGTATTTTCTTGAACACCATGTCAGTGACACAAGGTGTATCGCGATGTAAACTACGCCCATTTAAGCTTACGACTTTTGATGTATGGCAGCAAGTTAATTGTACTGGGCAATTCTATCATTACCGTGGCGCCACCATCTGATGATGAATTCTTATGTAACTTAACGAAACAAATTGAAAGTAAAGAACAAAATTTTTTGATATCACGCTTAGTTCTCTTTTCTTTTTGTCCAGGCCGAATTTCGACCAAACCACCTCACTTTTGAGACACTATATCTCCAGACCCAAGCGAAATATAAAAAAATGTATTTTTTATTTTCGATTTGTCTCATCGAGTTCCATAAGAATTTATCATAAGATTGTGACGAATTTAAATAGATCTATCCGTTACCAGTGCAATATCTTCTGAGTAAGCTGTGAATCATTTGGAAGGTTTCAGTTGTTTTAAAGACCTAACCAATCACCTAGGCTATTTTTAAAATTTCATATAGGACTTGTTTCTGCTTGTAAATAGGTCTAGACCTATTTTTCTTGATTTTCGCCCGACCAATATGGTGACCTTCCCACCCCACGTCTATCCTCTCGGCTTCGCTTCGTTGTGTGGAGAAGGTCCCTTACGTGTTATCCTCTCTTTTCTTTGCTCCATGGTCGAACGATGTTCCTCTGTCTGTCCGCCGCCTTCGTCATGCTCAGTGCCGTGGCACTGTTGTTTTTTGAACCGCCTCAGTGTTCGGGTCCATGCTTGTCTTAGTTTGAACCCACTGTCCTTCATGATCAGGTTATTTCGTATCCGCATCACAATGGCTTCCTTTTATACACAGTCAAGACGGGTTTCTAGTATATGTTAACCAATTTCCGATGTTGACGGTTGCTGTAGGTCTGTGTGTCGTTTGTGTTCCGTATATTGTTCTACAATCGTGCGAATGGACCTACCGAAGTATGCTTTTCCGCATTGAAGCGGTATGTGACACACACCATGTTTCCTTAGTGACACATCTTCTTTAACATAACCTAGAAGCGCCTTAGTGTTGGCTTACGGACGGTAAACGCACTTGATGCTGTGTCGGTGTAGAATTCTGACATTCTTTCCTGACACATTTCCGGCTTAAGGGCCATAGGCTGTGAGTTTTGGTTTGTCCTCCGTGTATGTGGTGTTCTGGATGGTCTTTTGCTTCAAGGAGCGCCGATTTTGGCAGATGTTATAGCTATTATTCTAGGCTAGTTCAGACTATCATTGTCAGAAATTACACGGACTGTGTGGAACAATGTATTCAGCCCTCCTTCCACCTGTGATGGATGGTGGCAGCCGGAGGCGTGCAAATAATATTTGTCCGTGTGAGTAACTTTCGGTAAACATTGTGTCATAAGGTGACGTCTTGGTTTTTGTTTACCAGAACATCCAAGAAAGGTAGTTGGCCATTGTGTTCCACCTCCATGGCGATTTATATTTGGTTGTGGATAGAGATAAGATGTTACAGAAAAAGTTGAAAGGTTTTTTGAAGGTCATACGATGAATGTGTCATCCACATATCTGAAAAAAATCACCGGTTTCAACTCTGCGAATTCCAGTGCTTTTTCCTCAAAGGGATCCATGTACATGTTGGCAACCACAGGTGACAGTGGTCTATCTATAGCTGCACTATCAGTTTGTACATAGTACTGTTCATCGAAAAGAAAATACATTGACGACAGAACGAAGTTGAACAGTTTTGTGAGCTCAGGCTCAAATTTCTCACCAAAATGTTCAGAATCTAACGAAATAGTTATATACTAGTCTTTGAAAGACTCACTCAGTAAAGCAAAGTTTTATAGAGGTTATTTATAGCAACTCATAACCTTCGGTAGGTATTGTTTATATGCCGTTTAGCAACTCTCGAATTTATATACGATCGCAAGTGAGGCCAAGTTTTGGAGACATCCTGGTGACTCACTACTCCAAAAGTTGTTGTCAATATGATAATCGACGACACCAGAATGGGGGTGAGTGAAATTTCTAAGGCTGTTGACATTTAATAGATCATATGTATAATTTTTGAGTTAAAATTCACCTCTGAGAAAGCTACCTGCAAGAAGGATGCAACCATTGCTCACAATGGATCAAAAGCGTGAATGTGACTCGCTGCGAGGACAGTTTTAAGCTGTTACAACGAAATCCAGAGGAATATTTTTGTCTTTTTATTAACAATTGACGAATAGATGATCCATTTTTGCTAACCTGAGACCAATGAACAGTCAAAACGTGGTTTGCAATGAAGAACATGAATAATAATAATAATAATAAACTCCACCATTCCGTCAGCAAGGAAGTTTAAATCCACTGACCCATCTGATGGTTGTGTCATATCTTTGATGCTTCTTGGAGAAGTATAAAACAATTTCCTGAAAGTACTGTGCAGGAACACGCTGACTGACTTAATCGTAAAAGCCGTCGTTTCCAGCAAAAAAGAAGAAAAGGAAATTTTAGGTCCTGAAAGTGTCTGTTCAAATCGAACAGCTAATACTTCTGAAAGTGATTGTCAGCCTAGCAAACCAGGTAAAAGACCAGCTGACTCTACAATCAGCCCACCACAGCAGCAAAGTGCTAGTAAGAAGCAGCAGACTAGCAAAATTCCTTGATAGAGTAACATCACCACCATCAACAGCGTAGTCAAAACGGTCCTGCCAAAGGCAGATGCAGACAAAGCAGCAGTTGGAGGAGGAAGTGGATACAGGGCCTTCATATCTATCTACCAATGAAGTACAAATAGCCCTTCTTGTTGGAATTCGTTGAGCAGCTCCAGGCACTAGCGGACCGAACAAGAAATCTGGAACCAAGGCCCATGCCACAATGAAGAGCATATTGGAAGGCCTCGGTCAACTTCTCCATATGAACATCAGCGCTGAGAAGAAAAAAAAAAAAAACCGACTGTTGACTTCTCAGTGCTACAAGTGTTAGTCTTATGCTCATGTCAGCAGACAATGTATGCTACCAATGGTCTGCGTCAGGAGCAGTAGAGCTCACTCATCAAAAGACTGTTCATTGTTGAAGGGAAAAGGACAACCAATTTGTATACCTTCGACGGGTAGGTTGAGCTGTGCATTCTACTGACCCGAGACACGAGACATGATAGGTTCCGCCTTCCAGCACATCTACCAATCTACTCTGCGCAAACAATGGCCATCAACCAAGCTCTTATTTACACAAAGAAGATTTTTCAGGCGATTCATTTAGTGTCCTTCGCTCTTTATCCAAACCCGTTATATTCCAGCGACCCATTACATACCACATCAGTATAATCCAACAGACAGTAGAACTTAATCAACGCGGTTCCACCAATAATTACATCTGGATACCCGTGCATTCTGGAATCAGACATAACGAGCACGTCGATATGTTAGCCAAAGAGGCATATAGGTCGGGTCGAAACCACTGATTATCAGAAAACAATGATCAGCAATGTATACCAGCAATGGACGAGGAGCTGGAATGAATCGAAACAACACAGAGGCCGACAGTACGCACTAGTACAGATGTATCCTCCACGAAGATCTTGGTAATCAAGATGGAACTCTCAACGATAATGCATCACATCTATCATCCGTAGTCATCTTTATTGCATTCAGGCGGTAAACTCACCCTACTGCACATATAAAAGACAGGCACTACAAGACTTCAATTATTTATTCTTCAACTCCTCTAGTTTACATCAACAGCCAGCAACTTTCATCAAGTTTCTTGTGCAAGCACTGCACCCACTTCCAAACAGAGTTAAGTACTACTCACTACAAATATTGCTGTAATTTCTACAGTAAAATTAACAACCGTGCGCTAAAAGAAAAAAGAAAGGATCATTTACAGGTTCGAAAAGGCCTAATAGGAGTGTTTATGAACGTTTTTGAGGGATAATTACCTTACCTTAAAGAAGCGAAAGGCTCGTTTGAAGAGATGTGGCTTTGATTCATGCGTATAGTCAGGGAAGGTATGGACTAACATATATCGAAAAGGACGATCTGGGATGGGAACGATCCCCCGTGGTATACACGTGAAGTTAAAAGGTTACTTAAAAAGCAAAGGAAGATACATACACGCTTAAGAAGGACGGCGAATAGAAGTGATTTAGAAAAGTTATGTAGGACATGTTAAGAAAGCGATGCGCGAAGCCTTTAATAACTTTCGTTGCAATTCACTTTCCAAGAGCCTCAACGAAAAGCCAAAGAAATTTTGGTCATATGTAAAAAAGATTACTGGTAGTCACTACCACTAACCGTCTTGTAATAGAACTGGTATATTGTTGTCACAAAAATATGCCAGTTCTACTACAAGACGGTCGGGAAGTTGATGACAGCCGCGTCACGGCTACCGTATTTAACACTGAATTTAAAAATCCTTTCACTGACGAAAACATGGAAAACGTTCCCGCTTTTCCACGGCGCGTTTAATTTGAGATGGATCAAATACAAATCGATAGAGTAGGTATTATAAAACAATTAAAGCTCCTGAGGGTGGGGAAAGCGCCTGGTTCCGATGGTATACCAGTAAGAGTATTTTCGGAATACGCGGAAGAAATAGAACCATTTCTGTCAGATATATTTCGTAAATCTTTAGAAGGAAGAAACCATTTGACTGGAAAATAGTGGAGGTGAATCCTGTTTTCGAGGAAGGAGATTGGATTTCTCTAACATTTGTTTTCAGTAGAATTCTGCAGAATGTCATATGCTCTAACGTTATGAAATTTCTATATGAAAACTATTTACTTACAGCAAACAAACACGGATTTCGGAAGAACAGATCGTGTGAAACACAACTGGCCCTATTTTCGCATGATGTAAAGAAAGTTATCAATGCACCTTCACAAGTTGATGCAATTTTCTTGTTTCACAAAGCTTTTGACTCTGTACCACACAACCGTCTTTTAGCGAAGATTCGAGCATACGGTATATCGAATCAGATTTGCGAATGGATACGCGATTTTCTAGCTAGTTGGTCACAGTATGTCATTGTTGACGAGGAAGCCTCTTCCAAGCTAGATGTTACTTCGAGCGTTCCTCAAGGAAGTGTAATAGGACCACTTGTTTTCCTAATTTTTATAAACGATCTCGGTGATAACGTTAATTGCAGGATGCGATTGTTTGCTGATGATGCACTTATCTATAGGGAAGTAAGGTGCTCCGACGATTGCTTAGAAATTCAGCGCGATCTGGATGTTATATCGGAATGGTGCCATAAATGGCAGCTTATACTTAACTGCAAGAAGTGCAAGGCAATGCAAATAAGTAATAAAAATACCCCGTTTGTTCACAAGTACAAAGTTAACAATTCAATTTTTGTCACGGTGGATTCCCTGCAGTATCTAGGCGTAACTGGGACTTGCAAATAACTTCCGTCGTAGGCGAAGCTAAATCTAAACTACGATTCATGGGTCGTTATTTGAGAATTTGTAGTGCTCATACAAAGGAAATAGCTTACAAAACACTAGTACGTCCGCATTTGGATTACTGTTGTGGAGTTTGGGATCCGGAACGCAAGGGACTGATGGACATGTTATTAATTAATTAAATTGCAATGGAACACACGCCCCGGTGGCAATTTCCCTACACACCCAACTTCCCTCATTTCTGCACCCACCTACATGTGATCTCTACAATTTTTAACTATAAATTCTTTCAACGTTTTTGGTAAATTATTAATCATTTCCCGTGGTAACTTATTCCAATCCCTGACACCCATACCTAAAAAAGAGAATCTTCCCACACTTTTGAGCGTGAAATCGAGTACTAGCTTGTGGTCATGGTCATCATTTACCTTCTATGCACTACTTTTCACACCTACACCAATATCTTTCCATGCCTCATCACCAGTATCCACCTTGTGCACTCCCATAACCCTCTTCACCATCCTTCCGTCATGCAATGAATCCCATTCCAGCTCTTTTATCATATCTGTTACTGATTGCTTTCTGAGATAATTTCCAGAAAAATATCTGGCAGCCCTTTTTTGCACCATATCCAACTCATGTATTTGATACTCAAACTGTGGGTCCCACTCTACACTACCATATTCGAGCAATGGTCTGACCAAAGTTTTGTAACCCAATTCATTTACTTCTCTCGCACATCCCCTCATCACTCTCTCCAATAAGTACAAAATTTTGAAACCTCACCAATGTGTCCTCCCTAGTTAAGCTTGTTGTCAAATTTAATGCCAAGATACTTATATTTCAAGTCTTCAGCAAGCAAATCTTACCCACCTCATAATCAACCTTTTGTTTTTTTATTTTTGTTTATAATAAGCTGACTCTTCATTGCATTTATCTTCATCCCATGTTTACCAACCCAACTAGATATCCTGTCCGGATCACGCTGTAACTGTTTACAGTCTCATACCGTTTTGATCCTTTTATATAGCATTATGTCATCTGCAAACTATCTAATTTCAGATAACAACAATCAACACAATTATTCATTAGAATAATAAATAGCAATGGTCCCAATACGCTCTCATTTTTCCTTCCACTTCTTTCGATTCTACATTTCGCACACTAACATTCTGCTTTCTACCTTTTAAAAAATTTTCTACCCAGCAAATCACTTTCTCATCCACTCCAATAGTTTTTACCTTATTTACTACAATTTTATGGCTCACTCTGTAAAAAACATTTGACAGATCAAATGCTACACTATCAATTTGGTCTCCCTTGTCTGTTGCATCTAAAATATCTTACATATATCCCCTCAACTGAGATTCGCATGAATATCCTTGCCTAAAGTGATGTGCCTATTTGAAAACCACCTACGTTCCTCACATATATTTCTGATTTGCTTGCATATCAATCTTTCCATTAATTTACCTACCACTGATGTCATCTAATTGGTATATATTTTTCGACTCTATTTCTCACCCCCTCCTGTATCTACCGGCACTACTACGCACGTTTCCAGTCCTGTGGTAAGCAGCAAGTATCCAGGCTCAATTTAAATAATATTTTAAGATAAGGTACAATGTCACATCAGGCTATCTTTAGGATACCTGTAATAACTAATATTATCTACACCAGCCCCTTTATGGTTTTCAGTTTTCTTATTTCCTTGATGATTTCATCAGAATGAATTTGAAATTTTTTGGTATCTTCATTTCTAATTATGTTGTTAAGCACGTTAGACAAAGTACAGAAGAGAGTCGCTCGATTCGTGACTGCTAGTTACAGTCCTTACGATAGTGTCACATACCTGATACATGGGTTGGGCTGGATTGTTTGGTAGACAGACGACGTCGGTTTCGTTTGAATTTGTTGGAGAATATGCGAAAATCTTTATTTTACGAATGCAATGAAATACTTCTTCCACCAACCTATTTAGGTCGCAATGACAGGAGGGATAAGATTAGAGAAATGAGATGCCGTACTGATACTTTTATGTATTCTTTCTGTTTGGGGTTGGAATGCACAGAATTAGGATTGGTGTTTAGCACCCTCTGCCACCCACAATATTTGACAGAGTATAGATGTTGATGTTTCGCGGGCGCTGATTTTAGTATAGATTTGTAGTATAGATTTTAGCGGTTATAAAGGCAGAGTATTTCCTAGCCAGCGCAGTAGTATGTTGACTACACCGCTCCTATATGACACCGACAGCAAGGTCGCTGGTCTTGCAGTCCATACTGTGAGAATGCTGTATAGCACGGCTGGTACACGGGGCTTGCATACTATGAACAAGTGAACCACACGCCTGTGCAGCATGACAAACAGCTAATGAAAACAAGTCTTTCCCCACCTTCCAGAACCAAGGGCGCTTCTTGGCGCGTACGATTCTGGGAGTCCGTGATGTGAAATTTCGTAGGGCAGACCTATTTCCATCCAAATAGGCAATTTTAGGCATTTTTCTGTCATTCTTCCTCTGCTGGCTCTGAATGCATCTGCATTAATTCTTGGATTCTATGATCCCCCACTGCCGATATCGGATAACTCCGATTTATGTATTAGTTCATGTAACTGTACCATACCGCCGCTTTCAACAATAAAGCAGTAATCAAAACTCTTGATGTCATTCCAGTGGAGCACCTACGCCCTGCTTTCAAGTAAATTAAGTCTATGTTTGTGTGTTTTTATCCTAGCCAGATGCCGACTGGAACCCAAGGAAACCTCAGCCGACAGTAAGTGGTTGCTAGGCGGACCCACAGTGGGTAAGTTTCGCCACTCGCTCGGTCTACATGCGACAGATGTAGATGTAGAAATAACAACTGTATCATTAAGGACTATACTAAGGACACTGACATACATGTTTAATGCATCTATATATCTGTAATTTTTATTTAAAAATATTTAGAAGCACTTGTCATTAACTGAATGGTTTATTCAACAAATAAATAAAAAAATTGCACAAATTTCTGAGAGTCCCGTGTTGCCTCCTACAAATGGTGCCCCAAGTACGAAAAGGCAACAGGTAGGAAAGCGCGACAAACAATCTACAAAAACAAGACAGCTTCTCGAACACGCCGGGAGGAAGAACCGACATAGAAAGTATTTCTTCCGAACACAAAATCGCTGGGCCCGGTAACAACAGAGACGACGTGATGAGGTATTGAAAGCGAAGGAGCTACAACTAAAGGCAGCAGTGTAATGCTCAGCGCTGCAACGTCTATGACTTCCATGACAGACCACACAATAAAGGAAATGCACGGAATCCTAATCCAGCTGGCGGGCATCGCGTAGATCCTTTCTGATACAATAAAATAGGTACCCGTCAACATTATCTCGACTCTAAAAACGGAGCAAACCACCGCACTCTCAAACGAAGATGGTCACTATATCTGCAGAGAGTCTCAGAATCTATGTCTGGAATGCTAGTGGTATTTACAAACAGGGAACAGAGTTAACAACAATTTCTACTTTCAGAGAGCATAGACATTTGCTTGGTAAACGAAACCCATCTGAAACCGGGAGTTAGTCTTCGTAACGAACTGCTTTGCATATCGTCGTGAAAGAGCCACTACATGTGGAGGGATTGCTATCTACGTAAGAAGATCGATCTAACATCATGCATTGGCGTGTTGCCTGACTTAGTAATTATAGAGGCCACCACAATCATGGTCACCAACATGGAATGATGATCGCAGCCGATATCGGTATAAGCAACACAACGAGGCGCTTCATATTAGGAGCGGCCCAAACGCCATGCACCGCGATGAGCATAGTAGAAGAGCAAACACAAGCGACAATGTGCTGCAAAGGGAGGCCCAGATGTATGGGGTTAGGAGAAGCCAACTCACTTTCCGGCGTCTGAGAAGTGTCGAGCAGACGTCCTAGATATATTCATCATGTGAAACATCCCAGCCTTCCCAACTCTAGAGTCAGTGGCCCAACTATCCTCTGACCACTGTGACTTGGACGATGAGGGGGAGGATGAAAAAGACAATCAGCGAGCCGACTGGGAAAAATTTCGTGATGGACTGCACCCAGTAATAGTGTAGACGAGCCAAACAATGCAATTGATAAATGGACCAGCGCAACACTCGCGGCTGCGGACAGTGCAGCCCCGCAAAGAAAGAAAGGCCAAACAAGCAACTTCCTTCAGAGCGACTGGAGCTCATCTAAGAAAAGAACCAGGTGAGGAAGAACTGACGGAGAACCTGTGACCCGAGTATCTACTCAGCACCCTCGAGCGGAGAGTAAAAGACATGCTAGAAGCTCACAGGAGAGAACAGTGGGACTGCCGAATGGCGTAGCTGGGAATCGAAGACGGCTCTGTCCGGAATCAAACCAAAAGATTCATCAGCACAAGGCCACGCATTCCAGCGTTGCATGAGCAGCAAAGCCTAGTATTTACAGTGGAGGACAAGGCCAATTCCCTTGATAACGTACACGAGGACAACTTTCGCCCTGTAGCGGAACCTTATGACGACGACCACATCATTAACGCCCACCGGGAATTACGCCAATACTTCGCAGCAGAAGAAGAAATACAGGAGATCGAGGACGTTGATGACAATGAAATCACTGACGCCTTTAAGAAGTCCCATCTAAAGAAGGATCCTGGATATCATAAAATCAACAATTCCATTCTTAGACAACTTCCAGTGGCTGGCCCAAATATTCAACTCGATTATTGGGCAAAGGAGATAACCGGCAGCCTGGAGCAAGCGGAAGCAATGACTCTTTCCTAGCCAGGGAAGGACCCGACATTTCCGAAAAATTACAGGCCAGAGTCACTACTGCCGCCGGTGTCTAAGGCATCCGAGTGGCTACTGCCGAGCGGTCTAATGGTCCACATACATCGCATATACATCATTCCGACTGAAAAGTTTCGATTCTGTGCTTGACGTGTTCAACCGCCACAGTACTGTGGTTTGTTTCTACTCGATGTCACCATGGTCTTCCATACTGTTTACCATGAGGTCCTACTTCAGTCGTTAGGAATTTCCAAACCGTACATTGAACGTGTCATAGATCGTGTGATAGAACGTTCACAATTAGGACTGAGAAGGTGTAAGCATCTTAGAATTTTAGCAAATTCTAGCCTCCCACCTTTAGGTATTAGGAGGAAAAGCTCACTCTTTAATAAAAGATAGTTTCATTTCGTGTACGGGTTATGAGAGCAAAGCTTTATATAGCATGAAGATACTGTAACCAACCAAACTAAATAAACCCTTTTAGGAACTGTAAAAGTATTTAAAAGTAAATAAAAGCCCTAAAGTAAACCTTTTATAACAGAAAGAAAACATTAGTTTGGGAGGAAATAGGTTAAATCACTCAAGTTCAGTTTCAAGTAATAAATTTTGCTATAAGTTAACTTCACAGTTTCTAAGCCAATTTGAGTGCAGTAAAGACTTTTAGTAGTTGCTAAATGCCGGATATAAATTATGTATAATAATAAATAAACTTTAAATCAACCGAAAATTAAATAATCATTAACAATACAACTTTGGAATTATGAGCTTCTACTTTGGAAGTATTTTGTCATTTTAAACCGATTTACGAGCAAGAAAGTAACTCAATATTTAATAAACCAACTAAATTAATTTTCTGTAATAATATTAACACCTTTTACTAACCTTAAAGATGATAATCCAAAATAATCCAGTTCAGCACACAAGCAATCCCTAATATTTGGCATTTCACTGTTTTCACGCACTTTCGAGCAGAATAAAGTAATTTTAGGGAAGTAATAATACAATTAAAATATAAATTCACTAAAATTTCGTAGTTTCTGAACGTTTAAATAGCTTAAAACAATTTTTAATACTTCGTCAGATGCACTTCACTTTTAACATTTTTTATCTCAAAATCCTAGAGAACTTTCGAAATAAAAAGTAGATTTCCGGGAAGACCTAAAAATCTAATATCACATATAATAATTTCAAATAATTCCAGGCAATGGAACCGATTCTATAGAGATCTTAAAATTTAGTTTTCATTGCAACCATGTGGTCAACTTAGAAATTATTTACAGCTGTTTACGAGCAGATACAGAGACGAGACAACTTTCAGAATGCGTAATTTAATTCAGAGAACCTCTTGGTAATTTTATATTTCGGGTAAAAGTAATAGAAACAAAGTTATTAAATCAAAACTGAAATAACATTTTTGGTAAATCTTATTCATGCTGTAAGTTCACTATCAGTGCATCAAATTTAATAAAAGTTACACCAATAAACTCACGAATTTTGGTAGAACACGGTGATAATAATATTATTTGTGTAAATAGTAGCTTTATAAAAATGACGAAATAAAGAAACTTCTAGAACAATCGTAATTCCCCGAAGTAGAAAAATAGTTCACTCTTACGCTCAAATCTTTTAAACCAGACACTTAAAGTTAATCACTAAATATCCATTATTTATCTATTAAGAAAGTATAAACACTGTCACACTCTAAGTTTCGGATAATTGTTTAGTTACTGAGATATTTCCGGCCTAAATTTTCTAGGTGTTAGTAGAAAGCGGTGTTTCGGCTCTGACGTCAGCGAGGTTATATATCCCGGGACTTGGGAATGACGGCATCTTTTCGGGTCTGGAAGCTGTACTATCATGACGTGCTAAGCGTGTGCGCTGGTGAGTTGGTAGCTCAGGTTTTGGGTTGGTACTACCGGGTCGGCCATCATGGAACTTTGGCTTTGGGCGCGGCACTTGTTTTTCTTAACATGAACTTGTGACTTCATCAGGGGTGTCGGTCGGTCTTATCTTCTCTCCACAATCTGCAAACTTTTGGAACGAGTGTTCGATTTTGCCTAATCAACTTTAAGAATGCTGTTTGAACTTTTGATTTCATTTAAATAAACTTGAAGAATTTTTGGGAAAGTGAACTGTTTTATTTCCGTAGCTATTGTACTACCTTTTCAATATTTGAGGTCATCAAATATTGTGGCGACCTTAAGCATTCTAGTTGAATATCCTGGCAACATGTTCAAAGCAAATTAACAGATTCAGTAAGTTTTTATCAAACAGTGAGGTGCTATCAAGAGTGTAAGTTAAGGCACTTAGGCGATACTCAACCCCGGTATCGGTCTATGTCCTTACAAAGGCGCGATCGACAAGAAAACATTTCCGTCTTAGGGTGGCACAACATTTACTCCTAAGCGTAATTCGGTACATAATCTTCACCTGAGACCAAACTACGTCTTCACAGCCCCGTGTGCTGACGACACGGCCTACTTTACGTCTTTGTGTTGCCCGCTGCTGATAGCTAGACGTCTTCAGTCGGCACTTGAACAACTTGAAGAATGGGCCATGAAATGGCGTGTGAAGTTAAATGCCAACAAATCCTAGACAATAGCATTCTACAGAAGAGGTACCCGATACCGCATCGCACAGAAGACTGCGGTCCGGTACCTGAGCGTTAAACTAGACCAAAAACTCACTTGGAGACACCCTATGCACTAAATCAAGCAAGAGATGGAGAAAAGACTTGGCGCACTGTATCCTGTTTTAAACACAAATTCCTCTCTACCATCACGATGTGGAATACTAATTTACAAGACACTGGTGCATCCAATAATGGAATATGCTCGCCCCTACGGGGGTATGCGGCTACAACACGTAAGGAGAAGCTACAGGCGCTCCAAAATAGGGCAATCAAACGAGCTCTTCATTTACCTTACAGATTTTCAATTAATGACATTCACACACTAGCCAATGTTCCAAGGTTCATAGACAGATACAAAGTGACCGCCCAAGATTTCTACCCAAGGGCAGAATATCTGGCAACGAGATCATCAAGCATTGGTCAATATGAAACTGAGGGATTAAGGTATAAGAAGTCGAATTCTTTATTAAGTATTTAGTACAGAATAAACATAAGCTATAAAATATATTCTGCAAAACAACAATTAAAAATAAAACCTAACAGTGAAGCCAACATATCCAAATGCAATAGAAGGGGCAGATGCTGCAAATAAGGGCAACAGGTTCCTCTTCTCGCCTTCGGCGTTGGCAGCAACGATCGCTCTCCTGGTGCATCTTTACTGACTTCATTAAAATGTTTATCACCCCTTAAGCTTGAACTCACACAAGGAGACCAAAGTCATCTGTACAACTGAAATAATTTTGAGATATTTTGTAGTAGACTGAACTCGAAGCATGAAATTATTTTATCACGGGGATACTGCAATAACCGCGGCGCCGCAATTTGATTATGGATTCTTATGTAACTAGAGAAAATACATCGGAAGTGAAAAACTTTTTTGATATCTCGCTTAGTTCTTGAGACAACGTATCTCAGAAGTGAGGTGGTTAGGTTGAAATGCTACCTGGACCTGACAAAAATTTTTCCAAAGTCAAAATTGATGATGAAATCTTATGTAACTTTTCAAATCTCAAGCAAAGAATAAATTTTTCGAGGTGAATTAACGCAATTTGAGGTGGTTAGGTTTAAATGCGACCTGAACCAGAAAAAAATTATCAACGCTACAAGGAACAATAGGATGGACATGCTCAGTTAGTGTTATGTTCTCTTCCCAGTGAATTTGGTTGGGTTTAAATGCGACATGGACCAGAAGAAAAACGACCCTAAAGGCACAAGAATCTATACCGCAAACTAATTTTTTGACAATCAATATTTCGATGAATAAGCGTGATTTTTTTAAAAAGTTTATCACTTTCGATTTGTCTCTTCAAGTTAATTTTTTTTTTTTTAATTTGCTATACGTCTCTCTAACAGCGAGGTCTTTAGAGACGGGAAATGATGGGGGGCAAGGAATGGGAAGGAATTCGGCCATGGCCTTTTCAAGGAAGCATCCCGGCATTTGCCTGGAGTGATTTGGGAAATCATGGAAAACCCAAATCTGGATGCCCGGACGAGGATTTGAACCGCCGTCCTCCCGAATGCGAGGCCAGAACGCTAGCTAGCAGTTACACCACCATGCTCGGTTTCAAGTTACAAAAGAATGCATCGTCAAAATGCGGCGCCACGGTTATGATAGTGCTACGTTTATCATCTTCGGAAATTATTTTTGGGTAGGCCAGATTTCGTTGCTGTCCAAGAAAAACCAATTAATTTTGATGAAGCAAACTGGAAGGGATTTAAAAAAAAAAAACTGAAAAAACTGAAAAAAGAACGATTTCCTCAAGGAGCATACTCAATTTTTCGTACAATCTTTGGCAGCCAGGACACAACCATGGAGGAAAGAAATATATGGAGACGACGCAAGAGACCTTCACCACGCATTTAAATGACGCCGGGCGGAGGAGGAGTGGGGGGGCTAGGCATCCATACAGACACGGGGTATATGTACAAAAACCTCAAGAGGACTCTAGGATAAACGTAACGCCGCAATCTGGTGATGGATTATTATGTAACTCGATGGGACAAATAAAAAATGAAGAATAACATTTGTTGATATCCTGCTTAGCTTTCGAGATACTCCGTCTCAAATGTGAGATGTTTTTGGTTGAAATTCAGGAGAAAAATTTGGTCAAATTTGATGTTGGATTCTTACTTAAAAAGACGAGACAAATAAAAAATAAAGAATAAAAATTTTCGATATCTCGTCTACTTCTCGAGATATACT
This sequence comes from Vandiemenella viatica, assembly GCA_031002005.1. NCBI lineage: Eukaryota > Metazoa > Arthropoda > Insecta > Orthoptera > Morabidae > Vandiemenella > Vandiemenella viatica. The sequence goes on from CM061914.1 coordinate 72,132,888, forward strand.
ATCTCAAAAGTGAGGTGTCTTGAGTTGAAATACAGAAGAAAAATTTCGCAAAAGTCAAATTTGAGGATGGATTCTTATGTAACACAACGAAAAAATCGAAAATAAAGAATATAATTTTTCGATATCTTGCTTAGCTTGCGGGATATACTGTCTCCAAATTGAGGGGATTGGGTTGGGACGCGGCCTGGACCAAAAATTAATTCTGCCAAAGCCACAATGAATTACATGGTGGACATGCGGAATGGATGTTTCAGTTTTATTACTACCACTTGTGGTTAGGTTGAAATGCGGCCTAGACCAGAATAAAAATAGTTATCTTGTTACCATACATCGTAAGCTTGATTGGGAATAGCTGGAAGTAGTTTCCATCGGGATACACGTTTCGTCACTAACATGGTTCTCATGAAATTACTAACAATATTATATAAATTCTTTGTCCCTTATGCAACACAAGATGGCATTATAAAAGACTTTTACACATTAGAAAATGAAATAATCGCAACATTAAACACAATGTGAACTTTGCATTTGTATGGATTCGCAATATGGCCGCTGCCGCTACCGCGCATTCGCAGTATCAGCTGAGAGTTTAGAGGCGGCGTCACAGATTTAACGTCATTTCTGCTCCATATATTTGATTCCTCCATGGATACAACTATGATGGAGCAAAGAAACGAAAGGAGATGCAACGAAGTGAAGCAGAGAGGAGGGCGGTGGTGTGGGGAGGTCACCATATTGGTAGGGCCAAGAAACACAGGGAATGTATATGAAACTGAAGAATTTCTTCGTTTTTAATTATCGCATTACTAAAAATGAAGTCTTATGGGGTCACGTTTACAAATAATCTAATTGATATTATCCACAAACATTAGAATTTAAGGAAAAAAAGCTGCTAAATAATTTTTAATAGGAATTTTGTACGCCGAAACAGAACTTTTTTTTACTCCCTACAGTCACAAAATAAAACTGAGGGTCATATTGCTATTCCATACAGATTAGATAAATGTTCAAATAGATTATACTTCTACTTTCCATTTCAGCAATTTTAATCCTTTCAAAATCTTTGATGGGAAAGATTACAAAATCAAGAAAAATAAGTCTAGACCTATTTACAAACAGCAGCAAGTCTTATATGGAATTTTAAAAGTAGCCTATTTGATTAGTTATGACTTTAAAACAACTGAAACCTTCAAAAGAATTCACGGCTTACTTGGAAGACATTGCACTGGTAGTGGATAGAGCTATTTAAATTCGCCAGCAGCATCAGTGTAAGTGGATTCTATCATTTCCGTGGGGCCACAATCTGATGGAAAGTCTTATGGAACTCGATGAGACAAATTGGAAATATATATATATATATTTGTATTTCGCTTAGTTCTCGAGATATACTGTCTCAAAAGTGAGATGGTTTGATCGAAATGTGGCCTGGACCAAAAGAAAAGAGAACTAAGCCAGACATAAAATTTTTTGTTATTTACTTTCAATTCGTTTCGTGAAGTTATATAAGACTTCATCATCATATTGTGGCGCCACGGTAATGGTAAAACTACCCAGTGCAATTACCTTGCTGCTATACATCAAAAGTCAAAGCTTAAATATGAGTAGTTTACATCGCGATACACCTTCTGACATTAACATGGTGCTCAAGAAATTACTAATAACAAATAACTAATTTTTTCCCTATGCTATAAAAATAATATTCTGCTATAGGCTGCATTTCAAACTAATCACAATTGTCTTAGTATTGTCGCTAAAAAATCAAACGCACCTAATCACATGAAACGTATCGCTTATTACATTTCAGATAACAACAAAATCGACTTCATTAAGATTCCTAGTTCGCATAGCACAAATTATCACGATTAATTTCATCATAAACTTTCAACATAAATTAAAATTGGACTAAAGCAAGTAGAATAATATTTTCGCTGCATTGCGATATAAACTTAATCCGCTTATCACAGACTTTGAACGTTCATTTACAATAAGGCTAACCTGTTACTTGAAAAATAATAAGATACAGTGGTTCTCTGCATCAACATATATTTGATAGTCCTCTTGAAAGCTGTGAATAAACTTTTTTTAACAAGCATTGTAAATATAGAATGACAAACCCTACTCTTGCAGACACCGCTTTACAAGCACTTCAAGAACAATAATTACAACGTAACTTACCTACGGAATGTTATTACAGGTTGTTTCTCACTTGTTCTGTTTGTATAACCATACGCAACACAAGATGGCAATATAAAACACTTTGAAATATCAGAACATGAAATGTTTATAGCACGGGAGGTAATGAAAACAAACCAATGATTTGAACCGACGGATATGGCAGCCGCGCCTGCGCAGCCATCTCCAGAGTTTACAGGCGGCTTCGCAGTTTTAGCGACACCTTGTCTCCTCTCTTTTCCTACCTCCATGGACACAACAAAATAATACACAATCTTTCTTTTGGTGTTACGTAGCTTTTTGTTTTGTTAATTTGAACTTATTAGGTTGTATCTTTTAACAAACCTAATAAGCCAGTGCAGAAGTATATACAACCGATGTCGTAAAAGTAAATAGAATTGACAGTTTATTCATCTTATTCAAAAAATTAACGGAAAGAAAAAAAACCATTGGTGAAATTATCAGTCAAGGACGTTTTGCAGCAAACTTAAACATAATTTGATTATCGATATTAATCAGTCACATTCTAAAATAGCAAAATCCAAAGACAATATAGCAACTACATAATGTGGTCAGCTGTTTGCATCGCAACTGGTTGCTAGGCAACCTGCTTGTCTCGTACATTCACTTGTATTGACAGAAGCGCAACACAGCATTGATTGTTAGATGTATAGGTTAAGTACATTGAGTATGAGTGTTTTATCATAAAGAATCATGGCTCCTGTAGGTTTAGATGAACAAATGATAAGCGATGAGGAATATTTAGTGATGAGAGCTAAGGACGCTCTAAATGTAAACCCTTTTGAAGCTAAATCATGGATGCTGACGGCAAAAACTTTATTTCCTGATAACTTCGGTGTGCAGGTTAGTGATTGTATTACAATAATGCAATACAGTGTAGTCGTTTCACATAACCCGAGCAAGAAAGAGTGGTTGCCCAATATCAGGTCAGTAACAGAAATATGTTATCTGAATAATATAAGTTCATTTACACACATTATGTATGTCTCAAACATTACACGTAACCAATTATTTGGTTATTGTAACGTTTAGCAGTTATTTTTAATTTATTGGAACAAATTCTTCTTTGAACGAAATAAAATCTATTTTAATTATAGTTCTCGTCATAGGTCTCGTATCTCCCATCCATGTACATAGTCCTTATACCAAAAGCCATTCATGCTTCATTGTGATTATAAACCTAGTACAATTCAAAAAATCTCTTCACCCGCCTTCTACCTTCCGATGAATCCCAACCCAGCTCTTTGTCATATCGGTTATGGATTACATCCTGTGGCAATTTACACAAACAAATCTAGCTGCTCTCCTTTGTACTCCCTTCAACACCTGAATTTGATACACAAAATGTGGGTCCCCAATCCACCATATTCAAGCAGCAGTCTGACTAGATTTTGTAACCCGATTCCCTCACATCCCTGGAACATCCCTCCCATCACCCTCTCCAGTAAGTAAAGAATTTTAAAACTTCTTCCAGTCACCTGGCCAATGTGCTCTGCCAAATTGAGTTTACAATCAAATATTATGCCAAGATATTTACAGTTAAGATCTCTTTTACGTTTTTATCTGTGTACCCAGGGCCAGCGCTAGGAATTTCGGGCCCAGGGTAAGATGGGCGACATTTTTTTTTAGCTCTACAAACTGGGTGGGGGACAATAGGCGGATCCTTGGATTCATGACCTGAGGGCCCCTACAGTCGGTGATCGGGGCCCCCCATCAGCCGGCGGGCCCGGGTACTTTTGTCCCGCTTACCCCCCCCCCTAACGCCGGCCCTGTGTGTACCTAGTAAGCTGACTCCTCTTGGCATTTATATTCGTTCCATTACCACACTTGGCCTTCATTGTCCATTTGGTTTAATTCTAGATGGGGATACCACTACAATCTCTTACCGCCTAGCATAGTACACACACAGATCACGTGGTAGGCCTATATTTGACATCATTGTGACTTATTCAGTCCGCACGTACCAACACAGTAACAGCAATAAATATGATTCGAAAGTTGGGCATCTGCAATATCGTGCATCATGGTTACATTTCACTTTTGTCCAGGCTGCATTATGACTGAAATGCATATTTATAAAATATGATTTCATCAGTAATCATTTGAATTTATGTTGTAATGTAGCCTGGACCATACGTCACAATGACGTCATATATTCCACGTGATCTGTGTGTTTACTACGTGAGACGATAAGAGATTGTAGTGGTATCCCCATCTAGAATTAAACTGTCCATTTCATCTGAAATAAATTGTACATTTCTTTCTAAATGAGATTCACGTAAATAATCTCACTGCATATTCACAAACTTCTTACTTTCCTTATGATGTAGTTGCATAATAAGCTCTCTAATACAAAATAAATCATTCGTAGTAATTACCATTACTTATTTCTGCTACTTTATTAAATAGATTCCAGGACTAATGAATAAAAGATAAATTTTATTGTTTAAAAGTATTGTGTTATCTGAGGAAATTGTGCACTGTATTTAAATTGTGCTTTTCATGTTTGACAATGGTCTGGAATTTCATAACTCTGGACACAATTGTGGCTGATGTTCTGAACCATCTAATTTAACGTGATTAATTGGTAGCCTATACTGCAGACACTGCATTCCCCCAATGCAATATCCATTTGTAGTATCATCCTCACCACTCCCTTGCATGCAGTATACTGCATAGGCCAGGTGAAGATTTTTCTTGAACCTAAAAGCAATATGATAAAGTTGAACAGGTATCTGTAAGAGCTACATAAATATTAATCACTATATAGGTTTGTTTCCTGGTTTTTGTTTATGTGCTTAGTGACTGACTTTCCTGGACAGCAGTCAACAATGCTGATAATATGTGTTAGCGACTTGTATTTAGGAAGGGGTATTTAAACCAAAGCATTCTGTTGCTCTGTTGTACACTGATAAAACATCTTAAATAATAGAAAATAAATTAAGATTGACCATAAAAGAAAGTTTTGGAAACACAGTTGAATGGGAGTGATGATAGTTGCTAATTATATGATGATATTTAAATGCTTTTATTCTCAAGATATGAGGGCTGTTCATATATAAACAAGGCATTTGAAGCACAAGGTACTTTGTATCTTATAAATGTGGAAACAGTGTATAATTTGTAGAAAACACTCTCGGGATTAGTGTATAATTTGTTTGATTGTGTTGGTTCACCAAATGCTACATGTTCGTTTCTGCAGTCATTTGTTTATTTATTATCGTGATGATTAAATGTGAGGTTCATGTGATCATTGCACAACAGTTGGTACAGCAGTTGTATGAAGTTATAGAAGTGCATATAAAATCATTGAAAAAAATTTCATTTAAGCAAAATAATTTCAAGGTTTGTTCCAAGAATTTTGAATGTAATTAAAATGCTGCAAGGGCTGACATTTCTCAGAAGCCTTATGAGCGCTATCCGTTAGAAGGAGACTAACATTTGCTGTGCATTCTTATATGTTACGAATCATGGGTAGATCACTATACTCCTAAAAAGAAAGAGACTGCATATGGAATGATGCAAAATAGTGGAAGCAAATCCAGTGAAGATAAAAAGCCATTTATCTGCTGACAAGATTCTCTTGATTGTGATTTGGGAGGCTGAAGTTGTGTACATTTGTTTTCTATCCAAACAACAAAATGCCAATGCTGCATACTGTTTTGAATTCTTGGACATTGTTAGAGAGGACTGTTGATCCAAAAGACAAAAAAATTCAGATTTGCAGAATACAGATTCTGCATGATAACAAACAGCAACAAACTGCTGCTGTTGTACAAGAAAATTTTAGATTTTACATTAAAGAAGTATAGATCATCTCACTTATAGTTCAGATTTATTATATGTGTCTGTCATTTATTTGGACTCCTCAGAATGATTTAAGAGGAAAGAAACTTTACATGCACAAAGAGGTATAGAGTTTATATGCAGCTGGCCACCTACACACTTCATAAATTTTTATGAAGTAGGAATTAAAAACAGACAATATGATGAAAAAACTGTGTAGACAAGATTGGAGTATATATGGAAAAAAGGTGCCAGCAACCGTGGAGTTGGAAAAAGTACAGTGAAGCAATATTTGTGTAGAAAGTTCAGTTAAAATATACCTACCACAGATGGCTTTGGTTGACTGCTGATGCCTGTGCAAACTGTCACATGATTCTGTTTTCTTCAAGTATGTAGGTGCTGGTCCCTATATGATCTCAGTCTCTTGTTTCTATTTTCTTGAAGAGCAGTCTGATGGTTAAGGCATCTGACTGGAGAGCAACAGGTCCCCAGTTTGAATACTGGTCTTGGCTGGGATTTTTAAAGGCCTTTAACCTGCTCTTCACCTCTGGTACAGCTTGCTGTGTAATGTGAAATATGTCAGAACACTTCTGTGGTTTGCATTACTATTACTATTGCTATTACTCCGCGATTCACTAAAAGTGTGTGGTGGAGGGTGCATTGCACCTATCTGGGAAGGTAATGGTTTGGAAGGGATATACGGGATATGGCAGGAGGCGCCCATGGGCTATTGTGAGGAACCATCCCAGCATTCGCCTGGAGTGATCCGGGAAAACCATGGAAAACCCAGATCAGGATGGCCGGAGTACTTTATCAAAAGCTACTCCTGTCGGATTTCATGTTTAGTTGCCCGGTAAATCCTTTCTATTCCACTCCCTAATCGCTTGTGGAAAAAATGAGTACAGAAATGAATTGGTTCTTGCCCTGATTTATCTTATTTCCGCGGTCATTCCGAGATATGAATGTTGCTGGTAGCAATATTTGTTTTCTGTCATTCCAAAATATGTCAGTCGAGAATTTTTCAATTAGCTTCTGTTGCTGTTAGCTTCGGTGCTCCAGGTCTTCCCAACCCAACTCCTTCAACATCGCACTTACGCTTTCCCTACAACTATATATACCTCGGGCGGCTCTTCTTTGTGCCATCTCTAATGCTTCCATTAATCCCTTTTGATCGGGACGCCTTACAGAGCAACAATATTCTAAAAAGGGCGCACTATTGACTTCTATGCAATCGATTTAACTTCCAGAGTGCATTGTTTTAAATTATGATCTAGAAATCAAAGCATATGATTTGCTTTCCCAATTACATTCTCGATATGCTCATTACACGACAAATTATTACTTAATTGTTTTCCCTAGGTATTTAGTGGAATCTACCGTTCTAAGGACAGTACCATTAATTGTATATTCAAAGCTAAATGGTGTCACCTTTTTACTTACAAGCATGACTTGGCACTTTTTAGTGTTTAACTCCAAGTGCCAATCTTTACACCATGCAATTATTTTCATAATATTGTCTCATAACAAAGCGCAGTCGTCCTGGGTTGTGATTTCGCGATAAATAATTGCATCATCGGCAAATAATCTTTTCATTCTCCTTATAATGTTGCACAAATCATTAATGTATATGAGAAACAACAGAGGCCCTATCACGATTCTCTGAGGAACTCCGGACCTCACTTCAGTAAGTGATGAACGCTCACCGTTCCATTCCACATTAAGGTCAATTAGGATTACTGGGTTTGGTTAGTTAGCCACGACAAGAGGTGCATTGCATGGTGAATCACTGCCTGTCACTGGGCACCAAACAATCTATCAGGATCTCCTAGCTAACAATGCCTTACAATGATTTGATTTTCGAGAAAAAGGATAGGCCAGAATATTGTGTTGCTGTTTCTCTCCTGCCATCAACTTTAGTGAGCAGTTGGTATATATTTCCTTTCCATAGAGAAAAATAGTTTTGTATTTGTTTTACTGTACAATAATCTAGTGAAGAATGCTTTAAAAGTTACATTCAAATTTGATTGACCCTCATCTTTGTAATTCTTCTTGCCTTCATTACTTTTCACCAGTAAGTGTGCAAGAATATCTTCTTTCTTATTTCTAGTTTGAAGCATACCAGATCGAAAAATCTGCAAGAAGTGTTAAGGAGGCTGCGAAGTGCTTGAGCCAAATGTGAGTTACAAAAATATGCATAGTTAATTTTATTTAGTGATGGTTATACAAATTACTTTATTTTCTAAATGTTCAGTTTTCAGAGGTTTCAAGAGGAGCCGGAACTGTGGCATGAAGTGGAGGCATTGACTGCTGCGTTAAGATCTGACAGTACTGACCCGGACTCTGTCTTCCTAAGGGATATGTTCAGCCACATACCCACAAGTAAATATTTTACATAATATAACACAGAACAATGCGATCAAACAATATGCCAGTCCTTATATGCCGGAAGTTGATTCCTAAGTGCAGATTCATGTACACCATATTCACATTTCCTGTATTGTCTTTTATATTACACTGATGCATTGTCTAATATACAATATACACACTTCACCTCATCTTTGAACCATTCGGATTTCTTCAAGTTGCCATGAACCACAGATCTTACAGTTTTATCAGAAATCCATTTAAAGTGGTGCCGTGCTTCTCATTCATATCACATAAATGTCAATAGCCTTTTGAAATATTCCTGCACAATTCCAATTGAAGTTATACAGGATTAAAAAAAAAAATTAAAACCACCTTTAAAAAAAGCACTAAAAATTTTAAAATAACTTAATACCTTGCTTAGGAAAAAGTATATCTAAATGGACAATATTTTACATTACTGTCATTGAAATTTTTACATTAATTAGTTATTTTTGGAGTCTGTGCCAGCTGTTACATCGTGAAGGTCGAATTACTGGTGTTAGAGGCGAAATGGGGAGTACGAACAAAAATTCCCAATATTTTACAGCATGTCATGAAGCAGATAGTGTTATTGCGGGAGACAGCTTAGGGAAACAAATTCATAGTATTTTAATCTGTGGCTCGGCCTTACTGGTCATCCAGGCATATCTCTGGCGCTACAGTTTCAGTTGGTATGTTGCATCATGCATTAAACGATTTACAGTTAGTATAATATCGGCGTATCACTGCATGTTTCAGTTTTGGTGAAACATGTTTCTAGCATTAATTGTAGGTAAGCAGTAACATATGTATTATTGTTATTCCTTATTGTTTTTGTCCTTTTGTTTTTCTTGCTTTCGCTGGCACCGACTCCAAAATTAACCAATTAATGTAAAAATTTCAATGACAGTAATGTAAAATATTGTCCATTTAGATTAACTTTTTCCTAAGCAAGGTATAAAGTTATTTTAAAATTTTTAGTGCTTTTTTTTAAATGCAGTTTTTATGTTTTTTTAAACAATTATTTTATTTTTAAATTTTTAGTGGTATTATAGTTTTTTGTATTTTAAATATGCCACAGCAGTTCCCATTTTGCGAACTTCCTGGTAGCTCAGAGATTAAAGCGCTTGCTTTCAAAGAAGAATTCTGTCTTTATATACCACAACAACTTCCAGAACGGGGTGAATTGGGTGTTGTGTTCAGGAATGTCAGTTTACATTTTGGTCCAGGCTATGTTTCGATCTTATCATAACATCTGTTAAAGCTGCTGGACTGTAACTTTGAATAAAGAAAATTGGCAAAAATCAAGGGGGGGGGGAGAGGGGTTCAGTTTTTTTAAACTAATAGTTGACTGTATTTTTCTCTTTATATTTGGTAATATATGTCCAAAGTATCAACGAGATCGAATAAAAAATGTAGATTTGTATATAAATTAAGGGTGGTTTCTCAATGAAATTCATATGGGATCACTTTGGAGGTATATCCTATCCATTAAAAAAATTTCGCTGAACATACATACAAAAAAAAAAAAAAAAAAAAACCAGACGAATTGAGAACCTCCTCCTTTTTTTGAAGTCGGTTAAAAGGTACCTGTAGTGAATTGTCTGTTATCATTGCCCTAGATTCCTTGTGTAGTTATGACTATTGATAAGGTAAATCTATTTAAATACTACCCTGTTTCTCTGTTACATACTTAAATAACTTTTAGTTTAGAAACTGGGGTAACACTTCACAATGTAGCTGCTTTTTCACCATTCAACCCCATTACCTTTTGACAGCACCATCATTAATGGCACCAAGTTGTTTTCTAGTATTAGATATACTGTAAAAAATCTTTATGAGCTGATTTGTGCTGTTGTATGTGACTTTTAAATTTTTATATTTTCTGAGGTTTTGAAGAAAATCTGCTTGTTTTTGCCTGACTGTCGATCAGGTGTTTATTGATAATAGGACTTGTACATGCTAAACTCATCATGTATTGTAAACTTTAATTGCTTAGAATAATCTGTCCAATTTCTTTTTAATGGTAATGCTACTATTCACTGTAACAGATTATAGTATTGTTATCATTTTACCCTCGCAATTTGCCTTGCTTTTCCAAAGATGTGCAACATACTGCTAAATTTAATGAAGTTCCTGTCTGCACCCCACTGTGTTACATCTATTCAATTGACAGGTGGATGTAGCCTCTTTATCTACATCCTTACGCTGCAATTCACAATATATTGTTGGTGGTAAAGGGTATTTTACACCAGAACTAATCTTTACTCTGTGCATTAGGCTCTTGAAAGTGGTTCAAATTAAACATTTGGATAGAAGAAAAATCTCTGCTTACCACAGTTGGAGGCAGGACAGTGAAAACATGGACTGACACATACACTCATTAATCACTGAAGTTTTTGGTTGCATGGCTCTTCATCAGCAATAGAATGAGGTAGCTGCATGGTGGAAGCTGTCAGCTAATTGATCACTCAGAGATTGCCAGTGCCATGGGTGGGTTAAAATTAAAGATGGAGAGGAGTATTGAGTGGTGGTTGAAGAGCATAAACCTGTGTATTGTAAAATTGAAAAGTCATGACCAGGCAGAAGATGATGGCAGTAAATACAACAGTATTTTTTTTGTATAAATATAAAAAATAAATAAAACATAAAAATTGTGAAATAATTGTACAGACACATCTGCTGACCACTGATATCTTAGGTAAGACATTTAATCTTAACTGTCATACAGGCCTATTGTGGTCATCAAAAAACTTTTCAGAGACGATAATAATCTTGTTATACAGAGAGAAGAAAAGTCTTTCTCAGATGTTGAATGGTAATTGGGGTATCAAATCTATAATCAGTTACACCCCTGGGTACCCCAAAAAACAGTTTTTGTCAATTTTCATACACGTTTGTGACATGTCGTTTAGATATCGAACTGAATCGCGTTTGTTTAATTCAATATATAGAAATATTTTAACCAGTTGATACAGCAGGTGCTAGATCTCTAATGATAATATTAATGAGTGGGGGAGGAGGCTAGTGTCACATCAATCAGTTTTAAAATTTCTTTTTCTCCTATGCATGAATATAGGGTCACAAATAGGTGACCACAACCATTAATTAGCACTTTCAGTATAAGGGAATGGGCAAGTTTCTATTTGTAGGTAATGGTCATGGACTGAAAGGTATTAAGAGAGATACTGAACTGTTTACTTCAAATTATAAAAGAAAGTAAAAGAAATCATCTCGTGCAAATGTAAATACACAGATAAATCGCCACTGGCATAAGCTCTGTCACAGTGAATAATAATAATAACCACAGATATTTTCAGCCTTACTTCTAAGCTGCAATAAATGGTTCTTCACTGTTTGACATGTACATATTAAAATACTAATAATCATATTTTATTTTTGCTATAGTAAAAATAATAGCTGATGATATTGTATTGCATATAAAGAAATATTTTACATCATGAATCTAGTCTAATACAGTTGCACAGTAAAAAATTGAAATTTGCAGGTGTGCAACATGAGCTGCTGCTGCAAACGGCGAGTCGCAGTGAAGATACTGTGGAGCACTGTCGGCTACAGCTTCTGCTGCTACGACAGTTCCCAGCTACTGTTCCATTGCATGGGGTAATGAACTTGACACCACAAAGCATAAGCACTGGATATGTTGGTGTATCATAAAAATAAGGAACAATAGGGGAAATAAACCCTCACTTGCTACAAATGCAGGCGACTACAAACAAACAAATACGAACACACGTTACAGTATTTAAGTATAAAATAAAATCATAGTTGAGCAGGACATATAACAAGGGGTCAGATGTGCATACAGTGAGATTCACCACATGATTAAAACAAAGATGAACTAAATGGGAAGGGTGGGAATGGCAATAGTGGGGGAGGAAGTTGACCATATAATCTTTTTAGTAGTCAACCATAAGCAAAATAAATTGAATATAAAAATATAAAATTTTTTATAGAGTAAAAATAAATAGATAATTTTACTGCAACCTGTATTCATTAGCCAGCTCTCCCCTGGCCTTCAGTCCATTAACCATGGTCATGACTTTCTGTGTTCCTTCGTAGAAATGCACAATCTTCTGCCAATAATCCTACCCACTGTCTCTTGCACATGCTTCAGCAGAGCAGACTGCCCAATCTCAAGAATATATTGGCCTACAAATACACACCTTCTGACTCTCCTAGATTACCATGTGGATTTTTCTCGTGCAGTAGATCTTGCTGCAAATCATAAAGCATGCATACAGTCACCAATACCTTTTTCAATCCTACCAGTGGGAAATGTTTTCCTGGGGGGGCGGATTGTAAAGTAAGATTCGCTTATTTCTTAAAAATAGATTGCAACATTAATTTTTCAATTTAATCGCCATCTCAATCCAAGCAGTTTTGTTGACAATCCTCCACCTTTTGTGTGCCTGTGTCACAAAATTCTACCATCAACATATTGAGATAGCGATACACCTCTTCTTTAACCTCGTCGTTGGTGTTTAAGCATTTTCCACCCAAGTGTTCCTTCAATTTTGGAAACAAGTGACAATCACTAGGTGTGAGGTCTGGACTGTAGGGGGTGTGAGGTCTGGACTGTAGGGGGTGTGGGGCATTACAATCTATCAAAACTGTTTCAGCAGGTTCTTGGACATGGTCGAACATTATTGTGTGAAGCAGTGTGACAATTTTGTACAGCATTCCTTTGTTGCAGTTCTGGATCGCCTGACTGAGTTGTGGTAATTCATGGATAGTGATCCTGTGGTCTTACAACAATAGTCCCTCAACCTCTTTTACTGTCTTGTTTGAAGCTGAAAGTGTTCCCATTCAGTTTTTCATCAAGAATATCCGTATGAACATCTGTAAATTCCCTTCACCATTTGAAGGTGTGTTGAATGGCCATACACTTCTGTCATTTGTCTGTAGGTGAAATCCCTCTCGCATTTAAAAAAATGACAGGCATCTATATCCCAAATGATTGCTGAACCAACACTGTGTGGCATGGTGATGCCAGGCAGGGTGGGATCCAGAGTGGGAGAACTAATATACATGGCAGTGTTGCTGGATTTCACCAAAAACCTATCCCTGAGGCCCCAGCGTTTTGGAAACCTTACTTTACACTCTGCTCCCGTATCATTGAGCTTGTTACTTGTCCTATTACACACTTCATTTCCCAACTTACCTGCCTTCACTGCAGAGGTTCTTATGCAGGTCTCGCCACAAATGATGGATGAGTGATAACACTGTTGCCTTGCATTCAGGAGGACCTAGATTTGAATCCCTATCCTGTCACGCAGATTTGGATTTCTTTGGTTTTCCCAAATTACTCCAGGCAAATGCCAGGATGGTTCCTTGAAATGGCCATGGCTAAAATCTTTCCCATTCCTTAACTCCAGATCTTTCCTGCCACTAATGATCTCTACATTGACAAGGCATAAAGCCAGAAGGAAAAATAATAATAATAAAGGAAGTAAAGATGGGTTGTCCTATCAGCACCATAATTTATGGAACAAAGTTGTAGATAGTCCTCTGATGAAAGCCACAGCAAGATGGCAGAAATGTTAGGTTTTAACAAATTGACACGGCTCCACCCGGAGAACCAAGATATTACATACAGTGACCGCGGAAGCGTTCGTAATCACTTGTAGATGGGTGTTCTGGAACAGCATAAAAAAACTTGACAAACACAGGTTGTATGTTACTTTCCCTTCCATTTTTTGCCTTCATATTACCTTAAAAAATTATCATTTTCAATTTGACTTTGTTATTTTTCTTTACTTAGATAGTATAAGACTGCTTTGCTTCTGATATATAAGGTGATTAAATTTGGGCAGTGGACTTGTGGACACTAAATTCAAATATGTGCATTTTCAGTTCTGTATTGAAAACTTGTAACAGATCAGTGGTTAAGGTATTTGTATTATGTGTTTACAGCCAAAGTTAATGGAGACGCTGATGACAGCAGAAAAGCATAGTCACTATCAGAATGCTGTAAACTGCTACAGAAAGCTTTTAGGTATGTGTCATCTGTTTAGCTTAAACTCCTTCCATACACAATTGACTAAGATGCTTTAAAAGTATATAATTTTTGGCTATAGAAAATGTAAAAGCAAGTTGTAAATTCATTTGTTACTGTATAAACAGTTATAGTCATACTCTTAGGTAGCTGCAGTGTCCCTTTGAAGTTGTTGAAATCCTTCTGTTCTGAAAATACATTCAGAACTGCATGGAAATAAAGTTGGGGATGAAAGATGAATCTTATTAAAATTTATGGTATTAAATTTATAGGTGTGACAATTACCATGTTTGTTTGCTGATTTGAATTGATACAGTTTGTACTGTGTGCGCTATTTTATACCCTTCTGTTGACAGTATTTGTCGTATCCATATTACAGAAGAGTATTAGCATGATTTTTCTGATAAAGATTAATATTTGAACATCTTTTGGAAAGAGAAAATACCGGTCTTAGGGTAGTATAGATTCTGTTACTGTCATCTATGTTTGACCATTCTAATCTTGGTATTTTGTGTGTGTGTGTTTTTTTTTTGGATAGAAATAATAGTCTATGCAATGCTATAACAGTATCCCAATGTTACCTCAGAAAAAAATATGCATGAAGTCTGACCAAAAAGTTACGGGAATTTTTGTTTTTCTTAAAGAAAGAAGCCACTGGGAGCCATGTTGGGAAAATACAGTGGCTGAGGCGAAACAACAGTTTTGTTTTTTACTAAAAATCAAGAATAACCAATGAGGTTTGATGTAATTTCCAAGAGTGATTTTGCCACAACTCTGGAAATTTTCGATTGATTGATCCACACTGCATAACTTCTAGGTAGTGTTCCTTATTAACAATACGACTATTTGGAAGGCTCTAATGATACACAGTGCCATTGAAATCAAAGAAAATGGCGAGGAAAACCTACATATTTTAATCGAACTTGTTGAATGTTTTTTGGTGTTGGCTGTTCAAGCAACTTCAATTGGAACAATTGGGCCTTGCTTTTGATGTCATACCCATACATCAATGTTTTTAATCTATTATGACCATTTTAACCAATTCTGGATCATTGTTGACTTCATTCAGCAATTCCTGAGCAATGTATACGCATTGTTGCTAAACAATTTTGGTACAAACTTTGCTGCCACAAAACATCTCAAATAATTGCTTGGCTTGAGCCAAATGATATTCCGACATCATCAGTATCCTCTCTGATAAGTGATGCGGCAATTTTTTCAGAACCATTTTTTTCATTTGTTCAACGTTGCTGGCTTCCAAGATGGGATAAATGTTTGAATGTTCAGGGTGAATATGTAGAAAAGTGAAATAAATTTCAGTAGTTACTTTGAGTATTATTTAATCTATCTCATTTTGTGACTTTTTTTTATTGACTTACCGTCATATTACTATTATTTGTTTTCATATTATAAATCTTGTATTCAATATTCCTACTTGAAGGTTTATATTATTACTAATATTTATATTGTACCTCATTAATTAGTTTGGTTATGTTCCTCCACTTCCAATGATATTATATTCCTGGAATTATCGATTATTGATTCAGTACTGTCTTGCTTCCCTCCACCACTCCTGACATCCAGAATTTGTACCAAGTGGGCAATGTGATCACATCTGACCTCACTAAGTGTCTTATCTACTTTCAAGAATAAGTTTCAACACCGAAATATTGCATTACATGTGTTCTTTTTTGTATTTGTCATTTACAGCCACCATCATCTATGATAAGAGTTGAGTATTATTTCCCTATCCTTCCTTTGTTTTATACGCTTTTTGCTACAAACAGTCTTTGGCCATTACTCCTCAACTTCCCCCTTTAAAACCCACGATGACCGTGACAACGTGGCTAAGGTTTTAAAGTTTTGCAGCTTGGCCGGTCTTGTCCCAAAAATTTTGGGCAGATCGGCCTAGGTTTTAGAATGGATTGGTGGCCGTTTACAACCACCAATCCAAGTACTGATAATACTTGTGACACTGCTTATATGGCTGGCCCTTTTACAGCCAGCCAGCTAACTCGTTTTTTAACTGGTTGGCCTTTCTACAGCCAACCAGTTATTGTATGTAATTTTATATTCTAGTCACAGTTTTATATTTTATTTTGCCGTCTGTGTGGCCGATCTCTTTACAGTCGACCACGCAGACGGTTTTTTAGTTAGTATGTTAGTATTTTATTGTGCTGTCTCTGTGGCCGACCCCTTTACAGTCGGCCACACAGCGGCAATTTTGCCACGTTGTCACACCAGGTTTTTGTTAGGGCGCTAATGACCTCGTCGTCGACGCGCCCTTAAACCTCAATAACAACAACAACTTTAAAACCCACCCCCCTCTCTCTGCACACAAACCCTTCGACCAAGCCTAAACTGTAGGTTGTTAACTTTTCTGCTTCTCTGTTTATTTATTTATCAGTCTTGTTTCATGGATCCCTGCTGAGGAAGGACCTGGGATGTGAAACATGTTTGAAACCCAGTTCTCAGTACTCTCCGAGGGCCTCACCTTTTGCCTAGCCCTACATTTAACCATGTCTCAAAACAGCTTTCTACCAACCCAGACTTCATCATCCTTCCTGCGGACAAGGGCTCAACCACCGTAGGAGTGGTGGAGGGAAGCAAGACAGTAGTTATGAATCATAGTTACTAAGTGGCTGAAGCCCTTTGTCTTTTATCAGATGCCAACGCTTACTGCCACTTCACCATAGATCCCACACCTGCTGTCAAATTTATACAGTTCAGTGGAGCCCTCCAAGGTCTGAACCTATAGTCAGTTTCTTTTCTTACTCCTCAAAATCCATGTATGCCTACCCTTTACCTCCTTCTTGGAACCCATGAGCCTGGAAATCCAAGATGCCCTATTGTCTCTGACCGAATGCACCTCTCCCTTGATGGACAAATACCTACAACCTATAGTCTGTTAGCTTTCTCCCATATCATGGACACAAAACACTTCTTGTTTCATATAGTTCCACTGTGGCTTAAAGGATGTGATGGTGACGAGTACATATACACAGACACTGTTGTTTAATGTGAACGTGAACATGAACATACTCATCTCAATATAAATGTAAAGTTAAATTTGCTATTCAAAACAAAAGTAATACTTCTGCTTCTAGCTGTATCTTTAAGTAAGCCATCACTTCAACAACAACCATGACTACAAGTAGTATGTCCAATTATAGGGAAAGATTCGCCCTATATTTGGACATGCCACATGTGCTACCACTCACCTTATTTACCAACTCACCTGCATCCACTGCACTGCCTCTTACATTGGTCTCACCACTCAACAACTTTCCTACAGAATGAATGGCCACAGGCAAACAGTTTATACTTCCAACCCAGACCATCCCGTGGCAATTCATGCCAACTTCCATAATTCAAACAACCTCAACACCTGTTTCACAGTCAGAGCTATCAGAGTTTTTCCAAATACCACCACCCCTTCAGAACTCCGCAGATGGGAACTAGCCTATCAACATATCCTTGACACCAGACACACCCCTGGCCTAAACCTACATTAAACCTGTCACTTGCCATCTCTCATTTCATTTTACAGTCGGTTATTTATTTATTTATATTTTTCTTTATATTTTTAATTTTTTTCCTTATATATATTTTATATGTATATATATTTTGTATATATATATATATTTTAAATTCTTCTATCTCCCTTTATTTTCAATTATAGCTTTTTGAACTAAGCTACACAGAGATTATATTGAATTTGTTTCACTTTTATCGCTGGTCAAGCCTATTCCCCCCCCCCCCCCCCCCCCCCCCCCCCCCCCCCGGCAATTCTTCCACTACCACGCGTTTTTCGCCTGTGCTTCATTCATGTGGCAGGCTCGGATGTGACCACATCTTTCCCCCTGCCATATGTCTCGCCTCCTACATGAGTAAGACTTAAGTCGAAATATTGTGTAATTCTTTCGTTTTTGTGTTTTTACGTGTCTCGCCCTCCTGCCTTCATCTGTGGTAAGTGACGGGTAACTGTTTATTTTCCCTATCCTATCTTATTTTCAGTGCCTCACGGCAGTTTCTTTGTTTCCTTTATCCAATCTATAGGGTAATACATTTCTTGCAGTTAGCTCATTACAGGGTGCATTCAAGTTCTAAATCCTCCGTTTTTTTTTTTTTTTTTTGCTCAGACTGGAAAGAAATAAAAACATGTGTATTGTTTTAAAATGAGTGTGCACTCGTTGTAAATACATGATAGAGATGGCAGCACAGTACGGCAGATGGAACTCTAGTGGCAGCGTTGAGAATGAGAACTGTTTTAGATACTTAAAATGACAACATTTTCCTTACTTGAACAGTATGCAATCATTCGTTTTCTGAATTTGCGTGGTGTGACACCAATTGAAAATCATCGACCATTGAAGGAGACATGTGGTGATGGAGTTATGGATGTATCGTGAGTGCATTCGTGAGTGCGACAGTTTAATGAAGGCATTGTGTGGCAAAAAAGCAAAACAACCTCGGCCCCACACAAGCCGGTCTGACGACATGATCGAGCAAGTGGAGTGACTTGTTTTGGGGAATCGCCAAGTGACTGTAGAACAGATTGCCTCCAGTGTTAGCATTTCCATGGGTTCTGTGCACACAATCGTGCATGACGACCTGAAAGTGCAAAAAGTGTACTCCAGGTGGGTGCCACGAATGCTGACTGACGACCACAAGGCTGCTTGTGTGGCATGTTGCCAAGCAAAGTTGACGCACAACGAGGGCATGTATGGGACTTTATTTTCATCGATTGTGACAATGGATGAGATGTGGAAGCCATTTTTCAATCCAGAAATGAAGCGCCAGTCAGCTCAATGGAAGCACACAGATTCACCGCCACCAAAAAAATTTCTGGTAACCGCCATTGCTGAAAAAATGATGGTGGCCAAGTTCTGGAACAGCAAGGGCGTAATCCTTACCCATTGCATTACAAAGGACACTACGGTGACAGCTGCATCCTATGAAAATGTTTTGAAGAACAAGTTACTTCCTGCACTGCAACAAAAACGTCCGGGAAAGGCTTCGCATGTGCTGTTTCACCAAGACAACACACCCGCACATCGGGCTAACGTTATGCAACAGTTTCTTTGTGAAAACAACTTTGAAGTGATTTCTCATGCTCCCTTCTCACCTGACATGGCTCCTAGTGACTTTTGGCTGTTTCCAGCAATGAAAGACACTCTCCATGGCTTCACCTTCACCAGCTGTGCTGCTATTGCTTCAGCAATTTTCCAGTGGCCAAAACAGACTCCTAAAGAAGCCTTTGCTGTAGCCATGGAATCATGGCATCGACATTGTGAAAAATGTGTAGGTCTGCAGGGAGATTATGTTGAGAAGTAACACCAGTCTCATAGTTTTCGGGTGAGTAGTTAGAAAAAAAAAATCGGAGGCCTTAGAACTTGAATACACCTCGTATTTGCCACAAGTTACATGTTCGCCCGGAATTCAATTCTGGAATTGTTTCCTCCCAAATTTTTTTTGCATCTTTTTTTTTTATTATTATTTTTGAAAATTTTTACTGAGTGTATTGGATGAATGGTAATGCTGTGACTTCATATTTTGTACACCGTGGGTTCCGCTCCCCTGTCCAGCCATCCAGATTTTGGTTTTACATGGTTTCCTGAAATCATTCAAGCTGAATGTCAGGATGGTTCCTTTAAAAAAGTTATTGTCAAATTCCTTTTTGTTCCTTGCTACCCAGTCCCTTCAGACATCTAATTAACTTGCTGCTACAAGGCATAAAGCCATAAGCAAAAAATGCACTTTTTGTTTCCCTGGTTGAGACATGTTCTTATTCAAAAATTCTAGATGAGAATTGAATTTTGTGTTATGATGGTAGCTGTAATGCCTATCTTCTCAGTTGTTGGAACTCACCAGAACACTATTACAGAGTTAGCAAACATCTCTTGTTGAATGCTCGGCGAGCACTGTCATCAGTTGATGTGTGATACTGTTAGGAAGAAGTGGGGAGAATATCACAAGATAGGTTAGAAGTGGGCAGTCTTACTATATAAATTGATATGTAAATTAACAATAATAATGAGAATGATAGTATTATAAGTGTTTTTCATCCTTTTACAATTTGAGGACCAGTAAATTATCAAAAACAATGCTGCGGACCACTAACTTATATGGCTCTAATTTTTTAGGAATGTGTATGTTATTAAAATCTTGGACAGTACCATTATAACATAATAAATCTGAAGAATGTTTTTAATTCCTACGGAAACACGGTTATGAAAGTGGGTATGAACTACTAAAAGTTAATTACATATTGACCAGACTCTTAACATTAAGTAACCAAATGAATAATAATGTTACTGTAGGTTGAATGCTACACTATACCACAGATCTACATGCACAAAATAAAGTGAAAGACATTAGACCTTACACCCTTCATTGTTGTTTTCATAATCATTTACAATCCCTGCCACATACTGCAGTCCCTCACACTTACGAAATGACCCTGAGAAAATGGTAATTTACTCGATCCTTTTTGATGCCTACTAGAAATAAACAGAATCTACATCTACATTCATACACTGCAAATCACAAACATTGTGGGTGGCAGAGGGTGCTAAGCACCAATCCTAAACCCACCCATTCCAATCCCGAATAGTGCGAGGAAAGAAGGAACACATATAAGTATCAGTATGGCATTTTATTTCGCTAATTTTATCCCTCCGGTCATTGCGACCTAAATAGGTTGGCGGAAGAAGTATTTCATTGTACTCGATTTTTTTTTTTGTGCATATTCTCCAATAAATTCGAACGCAAGCTACGTCGTCTGTCTTCCAAACTATCCCAGCCCAATCTATGTATCAATTCTGTGACGCTTTCATAAGGACTGTAACAACAAGTCACGAATCTAGCGGCACTCCTCTGCACCCTCTCAACTGAGTCAATCAGAACCTTGCGATACGGATCCCAAACCCCACAACAGTAATCCAGATGCGGATGCACTAGTGTTTTATACCCTATCTCCTTTGTTTGAGCATTACAATTCCTCAAAATACGACCTATGAATCGTAATTTAGAATTAGCCTTGCCTACGACGGAAGTTATGTGCATGTCCCATTTCATGTTGCTTTGTACTATCACCCCCAGATACTTCACGGAATCAACCGTGTCAACAGCTGAATTGTTTATTTTGTACTCATGAACAAACTCATTCTTCTTGTTACTTATCCGCATTGCCTTGCACTTTTTGCAATTAAGTGTAAGCTGCCATTTACGGCACCAATCGAAAATAGCATCCAAATCGCGCTGAATTTCTAAGCAATCGTTGGAGCATCTTATTTCCCTATAGATAACCGCATCGTCGGCAAACAATCGCAACCAGCATTTGACGTTGTCACCTTGATCGTTTATAAATATTAAGAAAAGAAGTGGACCTATTACACTTCCTTGAGGAACGCCCGAAGTAACATTTATCTTAGAAGAGGCTTCTCCGTCAACAACGACATACTGTGATCAACCAGTTAGAAAATCACGTATCCACTCGCAAATCTGAGCCGAAATACCGTAAGCTTGAATCTTCGCTAAAAGTCGGTTGTGTGGCACAGAAACAAAAGCTTTCTGAAAATCCAAAAAAACTGCATCAACTTGCGAACCTGCATCGATAACTTTCATTATGTCGTGGGAAAATAGGGCCAATTGTGTTTCACACGATCTCTTCTTCCGAAATCCGTGTTGACATGGTGTAAGTAACTCGTTCTCATCTAGAAACTTCATAATGTTCGAGCATATGACATGTTCTAGAATTCTGCTGCAGACCGATGTTAGAGATATGGGTCGATAATTCCTAAGATCACTCCGATCTCCTTTCTTTAAAACGGGAGTTACCTGGGCTATTTTCCAGCTAGAAGGTACTTTTCTCTCTTCTAGTGATTTACGGAATACATCTGACAGAAATGGTTAAATATCCTTCGCGTATTCAGAAAATACTCTTACCGGTATACCATCGGGACCCGGCGCTTTACCCCACTTGAGGAGTTTTAAATGCTTTACAATTCCTACGCTATCAATTTCTATCGGATCCATCTCTAATTCCATACGATGTGGTAAAGTGGGGATGTTTTTCATGTTTTCTCGCGTGAATGAATTTTTGAATTCGGTGTTAAATACGGTTGCCTTGTCGCGGCTGTCTTCAACTTCCCGTCCGTCTTTTATTAGAACTGGCTTATTGTTCCCACTACAACTAACTTTTTTTACATACGACCAAAATTTCTTAGGGTTTTCAGTGAGGCTCTTAGAGAGAGAATTTCCACGAAAGTTATTAAAGGCCTCACGCATCGCATTCTTAACACGTCTCCTTATCTCCTCTAACTTATCTAAATCAGTCCGATTCATCGTCCTTTTTGATCGTGCATGTATCTTCCTTTGCTTCTTGAGTAACCTTTTAACCTCCCGTGTGTACCATGGGGGATCATTCTCTTCCCTGATTGTCCGTTTCGGTATATGCAAGTTCATACCTTCCCCGAGTATATGTAGGAATCGATGCCACCTCTCTTCAACGGTGCCTCCTGCTACTAAGAAGGTGTGGTAATTATGCCTCAAATACGCTCTAAAATACTCTTTTGAAGCCTTTTTGAATCTGTAAACGATCCTCTCTTTTCTCTTTCGGCGCGTGGTTGTTAGTTTTACTGTAGCAATTACAGCTTTGTGATCACTTATTCCTGCGGTGGTAGAAATATCCGTGAATAGTTCAGGCCTATTTGTAACAACTGTATCTAAAATATTTTCGTTACCGTTGAGGCATCGCGTTGGTTCAGTTACGAGCTGTTCAAGATTGTGATCTGAGAAGAGGTCTAGAATGATTTCGCAAGCTGCTTTATCCCTGCCCCCAGTAACGTGAACGTAATTAGTCCAGTCGATATCTGGCAAGTTAAAGTCACCTCCTAGCATTATTGTATGGTCCGGAAATTGCCATGCTGTATTATATTGTAGAAACATTGCTGTTCTATTCTCATCCTGGAAATGCCATTGTTTGGCTGGTCATTGAAATATTTGTGGCTTTTAAAAAGTTAGGGTTATAGTTTATATTCACTTATACCCCTATTAGGTATGAATACAGTATCAAAATTTATAATAGTCTTTGGACCACCTGAATCATCTTCCCGGACCACTAGTGGTCTGTGGACCACAGATTGAGAGACATTGCCAAAAGGCTATGACACTAAGGAAGTGTAGGTAAATTCATCCTTACACTTACCATTTCGGTATTAATTCTTTTTCTTGTTAGTAGATGAGATACATGGCAATGAGGATGGATGTGATCACACCAGCACTCACCTACTGGTCAATTATTCTCTTGTGCTTGCTGGATTAAGGTTTAAACTGAAATATTGTGTTACATGTGTTCTTTGTGTGTTTGTCGATCCCAGCCATGACCATCTGTGGTAAGTGTTGGGTTGAATTTTCCTTCCTTAGTTCTACACCTAAGTTGTTAGACCTGATCAATTGATTTACGAGTTACAATAACTTAAAAGTACACTGGTTTCTTAATGGTTGTTTTTTACCGAGCATGGTGGGTGAACGGTTAAGGTTCTGGCCTTGCATTCGGGAGGCTGCTGGTTCGAATCCTGTCCGGGCATCCAGATTTTGTTTTTCCATGGTTTCCCCAAATCACTCCAGGCGAATGCTGGGATGCTTCCTTCAAAAATTGTTTTTGCTGGAATACACACTATAGTACTGTAAAACATTTAATTTAATTGTGATCATATTATTCACATGAAAATGAAATATTGTGTATTATATTACAGATACTAGATTTCAGAGATTGTCAGTCTTCCTTGCTGCTGTCAACATAGCTTTAAGTAGCAGAAAAATGAAATAAAAAACTGTATTGAAAGTTCAGACTAGGATATTTTTTGAAGCATTCTTGTAGTCGGTGGTTTGGTCCGCACCAGTAGTTGTAACTAATATTTGAGTCTCATTTACTCCCATGCTCAGGAAAGATTTATAGAAGCTAGATGAATTTCATACTTGGGGAAAGATTAATATAGATGAAGCAGAGCTGTTAACAATGTCTTATCCTTTTTGTATCAACTTTGGCGAAACGCATAACAACATACTACACACTGCTTCTGGGAAACAACTTCTGTAGGGGTAAAATTGTTGAAAGACAGTTGTAATTATCTTTATGAAACCTCTTGTATTCCACAGCTATGTTTTTTTTTACTATATGTTTTTCAGTAGTAGTGGTTTCAAGATTAAGTACATGCAGAGACCGAGCATGGTGGGTGAATGGTTAACGTTCTGGCCTCGCATTCAGGTGGACGGCGCACAGTGTGTTATTTTCCAAATCTAGAGGGACAAAAGTCAATTTTGACACTAGTCTACACAGGCAAAATAGTTATTTATATTTAAAGTAGACAAACTATATTATTAGGAACAAAGGTTTATTTTATGCGTATCTGCGCCTAACAACAGAAAAAATAATTTGAACAATGGGCTTCCTGTGACCCACCGATCAAGTGCTCCATTCGGCCGCGCCATTCGACTGAGTTTGGTCGATGATTTCGCTGTGTTTCTGTGTGGAATTAGGAATTTGTGTGTTGCTATTGCTTTTGGTGAGTTTCAACATAAGTTTAAGCATGATTTTTCCGTAATACGTTTTAAATCTGAATCATGAGCATCATTAAAACAGAGCGAGATTATTTCTGATAAAGAAAAACAACTGAGCCAGTTTCATTTTGAGTTTTAGTTTATTATACCACATTATACCAATCAATTTCTATATTTATTTGAAAGAGCTACTTATTAACTACAAGAATTACGTTCATTTGTTTGCGCATGTTTGCGACACACATACAACTTTTCTTCATTTTCAGAATGACTGCACAAATTTCGCGTACAGAATTTTTCAACGTATGGTTTGCTAACGCAAAACAATCAAGGATAGATGCTTTGTTTCAGTTTGTATTGCAGTAACTAGGTGACACATTGTTTTCAGATGACATTATAATGAGTTTAAAAGATACTATCAGAATTGATTCTCTAAAAATTGAGCAAAGATGGTCTAAACACAGATCGCTTCCTAAACACATATTCTAAGTGGTTAGAAATATTAGTGCCTCTTCTAGGTGAATGAAGACAATGCTCTTTCACGATTGCTGCAGAATTTCGTTTTCCTGACTTGCGAAGCTGCACTTCGGGTGCCATCGAAATTTCATCTTGGCTTGCCATTTCAGGGAGATGCTTCATTCGTCGTCTTTTTGCTTTAATACTAGAACTCTCAAAGTATTTTTGTGGTCTGCCATATATGCCAAAAGTCGTCCCAGGAAGTGCAGTTTTGGTGACAATATCAGGTAGTGAAACGTTTCATTCTAACCATTTAGAATAGGAAGCGGTCTCTATGTCTTCCCGTTTTAGACCATCTTTGCTCAATTTTTAGAGAATCAATTCTGATGTTAGCTTTTAAACTCATTATAATGTCATTTGAAAACGATCTGTCACTTAGTTACTGTAATACAAACTGTAACAAAGCATCTATCCTTGATTGTTTTGCGTTAGCAAACCATACGTTGAAAAATTCTGTACGCGAAATTTGTGCAGTCATTCTGAAAATGAAGAAAAGTTGTATGGGTGTCGCAAACATGCGCAAACAAATGAACGTAATTCTTGTAGTTAATAAGTAGCTCTTTCAAATAAATATAGAATTTGATTGGTATAATGTGGTATAATAAACTAAAACTCAAAATGAAACTGGCTCAGTAGTTTTTCTTTATCAGAAATAATCTCGCTCTGTTTTAATGATGCTCATGATTCAGTTTTAAAACGTATTACGGAGAAATTATGCTTAAACTTATCTTGAAACTCACCAAAAGCAATAGCAACACACAAATTCCTAATACCACACAGAAACACAGCGTAATCATCGGCCAAACTCAGTCGAATAGCGCGGCCGAATGGAGCACTTGATCAGTGGGTCACAGGAAGCCCATTGTTCAAATTATTTTTTCTATTGTTGGGCGCAGATACGCGTAAAATAAACCTTTGTTCCTAAAAATATAGTTTGTCTACTTTAAATATAAATAACTATTTTGCCTGTGTAGACTAGTGTCAAAATTGACTTTTGTCCCTCTAGATTTGGAAAATAACACACTGTGCGGCGGTTTGAATCCTCGTCTGGGCATCCAGATTTGCGTTTCCTCAAATCACTCCAGGCTAATGCTGCAATGCTTCCCTCAAAAGGCCATGGCCGAATACCTTCCCACTCCTTGTCCTACACCCTGCCTCTAATGACCTCGATGAGGCATAAAGCCATAAGCAAAAAAAAAAAATAATAACTAATAATAATAACAGTTTATTGGACTCTAACGTATAAGATTTCTTGTCAGCTTTCTTGGCCTTTTCTACTTTGGACTTTGGAGATATGTGTACACATAAAGCGTATGTCTGTCTTCCTTGGGCTTATACCGTTTAGCAGGATCACAGCACCAAGCGTGGTGGTGTAACGGCTAGCGTTCTGGCCTCGCATTCAGGAGGACGGCGGTTCGAATCCCCGTCCGGACATCCAGATTTGGGTTTTCCATGGTTTCCCAAATCACTCCAGGCAAATGCCGGGATGCTTCCTTTAAAAGGCCATGGCTGAATTCCTTACCATTCCTTGCCCCCCATCCTTTCCCGTCTCTAAAGACCTCGCTGTTAGAGAGACTTTAAGCAGATCACAGCATTCATTTTTGGTGTTCTTCTTTCCTTGCTCCTGTCCGTGTGTTGCTGGTTTTAGCTTTGGCTTTTCCAATGTATTTCAGGTTTCTTCTTGAAATAATCATTCTCTTTAGTGATTTCATGCATAATCTCCAATTCTTGAAAATCTCTTTCCTCCTCAGTGAACCAGGCCTCTTTGCCTTTCGAGAAGGGCCAGAATCTTGTTTATGATATAGGTGTGTTGAATTGATTTAAGGAATAGTTGCTGACTAGTGAGTAATGTGTATTTGTTTACAGTTTCTTTTGTGATTGAAATCTTGAAACCGAATATGAGACAGTCTGTTTTTACTCTCAGTGTTTCCTGTTAGAGTGACTCAACACATTATTTCAAAGATATGTGGAACTACAGAACTTTGCTAGATTTTTATAGTATCTAGATATATTTTATTTTATTCATATTTTAATTACTTTGTACATAATCACTTGTTTGATATTTAATTGCAGTGTGTGATTTGTTGCCACTGCTTGGGTCAAGCCAGGTGGACCTATCCCCTAAGCATTTGTTCCGCATGCTGCAGAAGTCCATAGAGTTTTACCTGGCGTATCTCATGCTTCCCAACAAGTCCATACCGGTAATTTAATTCAGATGTTGTATTTGTTTGCTGTGCTTCATAGCAGTTGTGGTAATTTGTATATTTTATTCAAAACATTAATTTGTGGAATATTTCTTACTGCTCTTTTTAGGTATAATGCCTTGTTAATTGATGGTTGGACAAAACAGTAATCTTGATTAACTTAGAACAAATGGAGAAAGCAATATAACATATGAATGATTGTTTGCTTGTTGTATTTATGAGGTTGTGAATTTTGTTTTTTGTTTTGGCAAAGGTTGCTTGTGAATTTTTTCAGTTAAATAAATGTATATATATTTAAAAAAAAGATTTCTCATATTGTTTCAATGCATTCTTTTCTTCTTCCACATGTCAAACCAGTCAGGATCGTTAAACACCTCAAACTGCTCATTTCCTAATCTTTAAATGGTGTGCTGGGTTTAGAATTATTGGAGTTCCAAAAAACACAAAAGCAGAATCAAGTATAAGCAATAACAGTAGGAGAATCAGTTACAAAGTGGCTGGAACGAAGGATTGAGAACCTTCTTATCTCCACTTTGCACTGTCTTTGATGAAATAAGGGAGAAATTCTCAGGAAGAACTTGAAAAGAAAATGTGAAGTTCATTGCTTCTGCAGATGATCTAATGTTTTGGAAGAAATAGGAGAGAAAGTCCTGTGACAGTTCAAAATATGGACAGTTACTTGTGGTCTGAAATTTAATACAGACATAAATAAGTATATAATAAAAACCAACATGAAGGAGAGGCTAACAAGTGAAATTGTAATGGGAGTGAACAGCTGACAAAGATTAATAGTTTTAAATGCCTGGGAAACATTGTGGAGGAAAGCAGAAGGAATGATAAGAGATCTATGTGAAAATGGAAGCAGGCAGAAACATTTTTAAAAATGGTCAGAATCCTTAATGGATCAACCCACACAGAACTGAGGTAACAATTTTTCAGGTCTAATATTTTCCTATTCTCATGTATGCTGCCAAAACAGGGACAATGAAGAAGCAGAGTTCATTAAGTTACTCACAAGTAAAATGAAATTTCTCAGAAACAGAATATGGGTTACAAGAATGGACAAGATAAGGAATGAAAATGCTAAGACTGCAGGTTATAGGAAACCTTTAGGAACTTGTAAGGCAAGACTCATATGACATCAACATTTTTAAAAAAGATGTAGAAGCATAGAGCACTAAAGAAAATACATGAAATAAAGAAGCAATGTGAATGGCTCAGAGGAAGACCAAGGGATAGATGTCCGGGGGAGGTTAATGGAGAAAAGCAGGCCTGGCTGGTTACTGGAAAATGTGGAGGATGATTATGAGGACTTAGATTTTTAGAGCTTCCTAACATGGATACTTGATATAGCCCTAATTGTAAAGTATCAAGCTGTCCTATTAATCTTGTTGACTGAAGTAAAGGTAATCTTAAACAATTTCTGGACAGTCACAAAATGTTGATTAAAATTTCATGGTACTATATCACTTACATGGTCAACACCTCTTGGTTTTAGCAGATTGGTGTACATCTTACACAATTCACAGGCCAAAATTAATAACAGCATTACATCATCTCACATTTCATTGATAGTATGAACACCCAGTTTCACTCTTTTTATCATATTTGTACATGGATGATGATGACATATATGGCCATAGATCCAGAAGAGATAAAAATTATGCTATTAACTTTGGCTTTACTGTCTATTGGTATTCATTATTTTATTTCCATATACTGTACATGATCTATACCTGAAATGTGTGATATTAATAATTATTTAGGACATGTCATGTTACATTTCAGTTAAATTAAGTAGCAATTTAAATTTGAGAAAAAACATTTACTTATATAGCTGACATCAAAGTATAGGGGAAAAAAAAAGAACATTAAACACAATCCTCAATCAATTTAAAGTTTTTAACTATGTTAGATATTAATAGTTAGAGTTTTGGGGTATGGAAAGAAGATCAGTGGTGGCCTCAACGAATGAAAGTGGCAATAGAAATTAAGAATACAAACAGTTTCAGCGAAGACAGTGGACTATTAGTCTGCGATGCTTGGAACTCGTTGCTAAGTTAACAGAATATCTCTCTGCAGCTGAAAGTTTAGACTATCAAATAAACAATGCGGCACCACGAAAATCTACTAATCTTTAACAAAGATGGTCAAGGAAGCCTGAGAAATTATGTTAGATATATTTTTTTCTTTTTTAAGGAATAATGCTTACTAAGACAGGTAGAGAGCAATGTTGTGGATCATTGATAGTTCCATGTTCCTCATTTACACGTTTTAATTTTTAATGTCTTCCTGGTGTTCACCCCTCCCCCCTCCCTTTTTCCAGTTTCAGTTCATCCTTGTCATCTGTTCAATTTTCTCTTATTTCAGAAATGTATGTATTTATTTATTTATTTGACATAAATAAAACTACTTAAAAACACAAAAAAATTGTATAAGGTTAGCATAAAGTTAGGGTAAAATACACAGTTAAAGCTGAATGTTTAACTCCAATTCATTTGGTTGTTCTTGGAGACCTATGTATGAATCTTCAATTAATCATAGGAACACTGTGTAGGGGCATTCAGAAACTATGTGGCTGATGGTTTGATTTTTTAACACTATTGTCACAAGCTAGAGATTCTCGCATTTGCCACTCAGGCAGGGAAGCGCCACATCTGCCATGACTGCGTGGATTATAATTAATGGTACCCAGATATTTTGGGATTATTGACGTCAAATATTGAACTCCACGTATCTGGAACTTGGTTTGACCATTGAATTAGCTACATACCAGTGACCAGTGGAGTCTTGGGCAGAGATTACAGGAGGATGATGGGATTTTAAGGGGTGAGACTGGAGACTTTTAAGTATCAGATCAGGTATGTGCTATAATTTTATAGCTCTTTGAATGCTTGCCTGTGAAGATGTACATGAAAGAAATTGATACAATTTTAATAGTATTTTGTAGATAATCTGTTTTATGATGATCTTCTTGCTTTCCTTTTTTACTTCATGCAGTTGCAATCACTCTGTCAAGATAGACATTTTAAATTCTTAGACTACGTTATTTAACCTTACAGGATTTGCCTGAGCTTGAGAGCAAAATTGAAGATCCTTGGAAGAATCTTTTTGCCATACAAGAAATGACTGGCAAAAAACTCAACTGGGAGCTGAGTACAGTTTTCTGGTGAGTAATTAGAACATAAGCAGTGTAGTATAGTAAATGTGCTTGCCTTTGTGCTGACTGACAAAGCACTTTGCAGGAACAAGGAACTTTATTGGCAGAAGCTGGTCCAGTTCCGCACAGATCATCCACTATCACCGGATGACTATGCCAACCATAAGCAAATGCTCTACTGCACTACCACCTTCTTCCTGTACTGCCTGCATGAATATGTTGGTGCCCTGGAACCAGGTGTGTACTCAATTTGTCATTAGGTGGTAAATTTGTTATGGCCACTTGAATGATAAATAAAGTAGATGCAGACTGATTAAAAACGTTAAATGTCTGTTAGATGCTAAAACTTACGAATGCACTTTCCATATTACAAAAAAAGGAATAAAAAGACAAATTTCATTAATTAGTACTGGAATGCACTGTTATACTTAGCACCTGGGTGACCGATCTTCGCTTGGCATCTTTCGATTTCTGTTCAATATCTGAGATTTCAAGTAAGGTTTGACTAAAGTAAAAGGTTTGAAGGCTTCCTAGGCATTTTGAGGTGCACAGTTAACCAAAGAGAAGCTTAAATAACATCAGTAGGCTTACTGGTACCTGAACTTTCTACAAAAATTTCTCTCTTTTTTTTAAATTTATTTTTTAACTTGATAGCAAAACGTTATCTACATATGAAATTTCATCCAAATCGCTAGATCCATTTGCGAGACCGCCTCATAAATTACTTTTAAAGAAAAATGCTATTATTATGTTAAATAGAAATCTTAACCCTTTCCTACCTGCTATTGGAAATAAAGGGAAATTTATAATTTCAATTATATATTTGTATAAAGGTACTTGAAATTAAACACACATATTTTTTTCAATTTTATTTGGGAACTATAAGTGCTAATTACTAAGCCGGTACTTATAAGTACCTTCAGGGACTTTGTGTGTCACAGGATGTACAGAAATAGCAATTGAAATTAATTATGTTCATATTGGTATGAAATGTTTGCCTCATGATATTAAAAAAAAAAAAAAAACAATTCTTTTTGCTCATTCAGACACAAAAGACATTGCAGTGCAACATTTGTAAAGATGTTTTGACTGTATTTTCTTCATTCTACATACTTCACATCTTCATCTGATTTTTACAATTTAGGGACACTGTATACCTCTGTTTCCCAATCTTACATCTCTCATTGTGGAATAGTATGACTTGTGTTGTTTGAATGGATGAGGGCTTGGTGAAATATATATAGATGACCTTTTCTTCTTACTGATATCCTTCATAGTCATCATACCTTGTGCAAAGGATCTTTTAAAAAATTTTAGACTTTTTTTCAAATATCGTACCATTTATGTTATAGGCATTGACAAATACAACATCCAGAATTCACAAAAACAATCTTTACCATGATTTCGGTAATCTTCTGTCAGCATTGCACAAAGTCATCAGCTGATCAGCAGTATCAACCCCACACATGAAGGTATTGTAGTCCTTGACGACTCCTGAGTCCTGAGCATGAAATTGTCGACTTCAATCTATCTTTTTCTTTGCATATAACTAGTGGTAACAACAGGGTGGCAGGATGGGCAAAATGCTATGGGACCTACTGTCGGAGGTGGCCCCCGATGACCGGCCAGAGAGGCCCTCTGGTCCAAGATCCACCAGGTTACCAATCCAACCCGAGAGAGGGCCCATCTGTTGAAGTTGCCATTGACCCCTACCAGTGTAGTGGAGTTTCACCGCTGCCATAAAAATGTGATACTAAATGTATGACCTTTTTATACTTCCATTTCCAGTAGCAAATACCTAGGTTTGTAAATTCATTGTCACAATCTCCCCTTTTTAGTTTTCCATCAGCAGATTGTTAGAAAGTCCCTTGCAGTAGGGTCTGATTCTCCCACAAACAAAAGTTGTTTCAGTTTTTTAATAATGAAACTGATGAAAAATAATGATAATACTAGATAACATCCTCATTGCTCCATTTTTTCAGTCAATTCTAAGACCAATCTTTGACCTAATGAGTAATCTGAGAACATTCCAGCCATTTCTTCATTTTTGCCTTGATAAATTATAAACTTGGGTAAAGGAAACAAAGAAACTGCCGCGAGGCACTGAAAATAAGATAGGATAGGGAAAATAAACAGTTACCCGTCACTTACCACAGATGAAGGCAGGAGGGTGAGACACGTAAAAACACAAAAACAAAAGAATTACACAATATTTCGACCTAAGTCTTATTCATGTAGGAGGCGAGACATATGGCAGGGGGAAAGATGTGGTCACATGAATCATGTGGCGGGCTCGGATGTGACCACATCTTTCCCCCTGCCATATGTCTCGCCTCCTACATGAATAAGACTAATAGGTCGAAATATTGTGTAATTCTTTTGTTTTTGTGTTTTTATGTGTCTCGCCCTCCTGCCTTCATCTGTGGTAAGTGACGGGTAACTGTTTATTTTCCCTATCCTATCTTATTTTAAATTATAAACTTCTAAGAGAAGAGCTTCAATCAGAGCGTATTTCATAAAAATATCCATTTAAAAATATCTAAAAGAATGATAAAACCAATTGTATACTTGCTAAATCTATTGACCAATAATCTGTATAAAACTACCCATAACTCCCTGACGGTACTTATAAGTCCACATTGGTTTTTCTAGAATATTTAGTAAAGAAACTAGAAAAACATATTTTATAGGTAAAAAATATATGGTTAAATGTTCAAACTAAAAAAGTAATAACAGAATTTGACGCTTACCAAGTAAATTATCATCAAAAAATTCATTGTAATGTACCACTTGTTACTCTGGTCAGTATGCTGTCAAGCCCCAACTTAGAAAATTAATTTCTCGGCAAAATTCAAGCAGAATTTAAAAATAAATGTTGTCATTGCCTGACTTAATCATACAACAATACATCAACAGGCTTAACAATGCAGTGGACACTGGTATTGTTGAATTACATGGTGGTAAATACAGTGGTACTTATAAGTACCGTCAGGGAGGAAAGGGTTAATGTCAGTCAGGGATTAATTAATGGTGCGAGATTTGTGGTAATTCAGGGGATTCTACAATAAGCCTTGATGGTGGATTCTTATGTAACTAATTGAAAGTAAAAAATATTTTTTTATATATCTTGCTTCGTTCTTGAGATATCGTATCTCAAAATGGACGTGGTTGGTTGAAATGCGGCCTAGACCAGAAGATAAGTTTCGCCATAGCCATGTTTGATGATGAATTCATATGAAATTCGTCGATACAAATCTAAAATAAAGAATTTATTTTTATGATATCTCAAGTGAAGAGGTTAGGAATAGATCTGGCCTGGACCAGAATTTTTTAAAACCAAAACCACTATGTCTGTATGGTGGAAATGTACTTTCAATGTTTTATTTTGTTCCTAATGGTTGTTGTTAGGTTGAAATACGGCCTGGACCAGAAGAAATGTCGCCAAAAGCACAAGGAACTATACCTATAACTGATTTTTGACATGATATATCTCGAAAACCAAGAGAGATGTAAAGAACATTTATTCTTCATTTTTGTTTCGTCGAGTTCTATAAGAATTCATCATCAGATTGTGACGTCAAGGTAAATGATAGAATATCATCCTCACGTGGTAGTATTTAATGACAAACTAACAACCACTTTTTACGGTCAAAAAGTAAACGATGATTACTTTATAACTGGTACCGGTAATATTATTTTCAAAAAAGTTTCTGTAAAATATCTCCTCTGACAAAACAAATGATAATTTTTTAATTATCTTCCTTTTTAAATGTTTTACAATTAAACTTGCAGTGTTAATATTTCCATGGGTCAGCCAGTATACAAGAACTGTTCGTTTAAATATTCTTTGAAATAAGAGAGAAGCTATTTGTAGGCTTTCTGGCACCTAAATTGTCTATGAGCTGGCACTAGTGCCGTTTTCAAGATACCGAGTGAAAAAACTGTTCGTATTTTGTAAATTCGCTTTTTTGTAGGGAAGACAACAATTTAGGTAATCTTAAAAGTCAAAACGTTATCTAAATATCAAATTTCATCCAAATCGTCATAGCCGTTTCCGAGATCCGAAATATATATATATATATACACAAGAATTGCTCGTTTAAAGATACAAGATTATGGTTCAATAGAAAAAAAGGAGCTGTTTAAGAAATTTAAATAAAGATACGTAAATATTGTATATTTAACCCCACTCCCATTCTTTTGCTTTTCTGATTTTGCACCCACACTTTCAACGACTACAAGTAATCACTCCCACTCTGTGCACATCATACAGTTGTGCTGATGGATGGTTTATATCCAAAAAAATCCACCCTCTTTGTGTTTTATGTTGTCTTGCTGTCACCTTTGGTAAGCAGAGGTCCTTTGTCTATCCTTATTTTAATTTATTGTTATACATAGAAGAAGTGAAACAATTTAAAGTTGAAATTTGTAGGGAAAAAGTAGGTGGGTACAGGAAAGGAAATGGGTGTGTAGGAAAATTTCCTCTGTAGCGTGCATTCCATCACAGTTAAATTAAATTATGCCAAAGAGAGCTTCAGTTTTTCTGATTTGAACATTATATTCTTTGACCTTAAGACAAGTAGCTTGCTGGTCTATTGATGGAAGCCAGAGAGAACTGAAGGAAAAATGAATTGTGAAGTAACAGTTTCATATTTTATATGCTGCCTATGGAAATTCAAGAATTCAGGTACAATTGGAACATATTAAATCAATTAATATGAAGTTTTCATAAAATAGGGAAACTCAATCTGGTACAAAACTCATGCTACCAGATGATGATTTATTATTAAATACTAGATGTGCCTGGGACTTTATCCATTTGGAGTTTAAGATTTGTATTGTTAATTCACAGATAAACTATTAAAGAAATGTTGGCTGCATAGGAGCAGCCCCTTTTTTCGTTTTTCTTGGATCTCCTCCTCTCCTTTTGAATTTAGGTTGTATGCATATTTTAAATAAACTCAACTTAATCCACAACCCGAAGGTTAGTTGGATCCTCCCGAAAGAGGCATACTAAGCCATTATGTCAGAGGTAGGACGGCCAGTTCCTTTCCTCTGGGACCTACAGTTTAACATGGAATCTGAACCACAGAGCGGCCTAGCGTAGCTCATATGATCAAACCCAACTCTCAAACTTCATGCGCCTGCCGGGATTCGAACCCGGGACCAGAGCAGCGAACATTTTGAAAGCAAGCGCATTAATCACTGAGCTACCAGACCGCTCTATATTTTAAATATGTTCATGTAAATAATAAAGAATAAGGGAAATAACCCATGACTCACCAAAGTCAAAAAAGCTGACTGGCTAGACATTGGAGGACAGGGTGGGAGTGAACTGCTTTGAAGTGAATTATTGATATATGTTTGTGTGCATTATTTGTTTCCACCACCGCTCTAAACTGCCAAGATTTTATGGTTGCAGATGAGCCACAGGTATGCTTCAATAATCTTCACAGTAGCTTCTTTGCAAGCAATATTTAAAGTGATACTACCTGGTGAGTGTACAAACAGAGTGATGTATTTGTATATCTGTAAACTATGCTATAAAATTGAATCACAGAGTTGTTCTGTTGTAGTTAAACACGCCGTCAGCATATATGTAAGTTTATTCATGGGAAGCAATTTGACTTGCACCAAACAGTTTTAATGGATATGTTGTATTACTGAAGGTTAAATTAACAAACCCTTCACATCGTGCCAATCCCACAATAAAATATAATGTATGCTATCACTTCTTAGTGTTTCATTGAAATGTTTGATTTTTTCTTGATCGGTGCACTCACGTACAAAATTTACTGTTTTGTCCTTTGGATCATGAACAATATAAGGCACTAATTGGGAAAAGCGATATCATACATGTTAACTGATGACATAAGCTATCACTACGTGCAGTTTCTCTGAAATCTGTTCATTGGGTTTTGTGCGAGGCACTCACATTCTAATAAAGATTCCATTATTTATTGTTTTGTCCTCTGTGTCATAAAAAACTACATTTTTGATGTATATAAAGAGTACCCTGTATGTTAACTCATGTTTGTTGAAATGTGTTAATTAATTTTTGCAAAATGTGTGCACATGTATACAGAAATGGGAAAATTTATAGTTTTTGCCTGTATCATTGGGAACTGTGTTACTAATCTCGATAGACAGTATGCTTTGTGTTACCTGGCGACATAAGCTATCATTGTGTGCAGGTTTGTTAAAATCTGTTGATAGTTTTGCATGATGCATGGAGAGACAGACGAAAATTTAAAATTTTACAGAGAACTTTGTATCTTATATGAATAAAATATATCCTTATAAATCATTGTATGCAGTTCTATTAAAATCCATCTGTTGTTGTTGATGTGGCTTTTGGGCGCATCAAGAACAAGGTTATTAGCGCCCTGACTAAAGACAGACCGATGACATAAAATCAGTCTATTAGTTTTTGTGTTATGAATTGAAAAATAGACAGAAAAAAATCCAAATTTTATGGTTTTGGCATTGTCTTGCTGACAGGTACACTTTAAGACTAAAATATCTTTTCACTAACTGGTATGTTGTGCTTGATTGTAAAATTCACGTGACTGTGTGACACCAGCTCTCTTTTGTCACATACTGCCTCATTGTCACTTCTGTCACAACAGTCCACTTCTACCTGGTTTTGAGTCATAGCAGCCACTAAATCAACGTCAGTAAGGTTCTCCAATCTTGTATCATCTGCTGACATCCATTTAACTTTGTCTGCTTCACAGGCTTCTTCACATCCAGGGATTGTCTGTACCATTTGTAGTAGATTCTCCTCTTCATTTTCAACTGGGGTGTTCTGAAATTCAAGAGATATCCACAGTTTTCTCCAAGAATTTCTCAAAGTGTTTTCTGAAATATTCTGCCAAGCCTCAACGGCCCAATAAACATCCTTCCCATTGTTTTTTTTTTTAATTTGTCAACTAAATGAATGTTATCTCTTGGATCAGCATTCTTAAAAATTGTTTTGTGTAAATCAGTTTTAATGTTTGCAGTACGCCCAGGTCCATCGGCTGTAGAAGTGGTGTAACATTTGGCGGCAAAAACTTCGCCACAATTTCTCCATCACATAATTCCTCAGTGCTGGGGTGAGACAGCGCGTTATCAATCAAAAGGATAGCATGGGGAGGCAAATGATTTTCCTTAGAAAACAGTCAGGCAGAGGCAGAGGGAACAAACTGGTCTTGAAACCATTCTTTGAACAGCTCCATCCATGCTTTTTTCTGGTTGCGATAATATATGGGCAGGGACTTAATGTTGCAGTTTTTAAAAGCACTGGGGCTAACAGATTTGCTGATCATCATTAAAGGCAGCTTGTGATTACCAGCAGCGTTGCTGCACGCTAATAAAGTAACACAATCTTTACTCATTTTAAAGCCAGGAGCTTTGACTTCTGCTTTTGATGCCAGGCTTTTTTGTTGGCAATGCCCTAAAATTAAGGCCTGTCTCGTCAGCATTATCAATTTGTTGGGGGGAATAATTTCCCCCTCTTATCAATTTATTAAACTCACCCAAGTATTCCTTCACTGCATCATAGTCAGAAGAAAGCTTCTCTCCAGCAATTTTTAGGTGACGAATCCCATGACGTTTTTTAAATCTGTTCAATCAACCCATACTCTCACTAAAAGACTCATCACCATTCATTAATTTATTTAGGTAAACAGCCTTTTCCTGAACCATTGGTCCACTCAAAGAAGTTTCCCTTTCTCTTTCCTGGGTAAACCAAATGAAAAGAGCTTCATCCACTTTATCATACTGGGACTGTTTCAAAGTTTGCTGAATTTCAAGTGTTTTTCATAAAGACATTTCACAGGACTGTTCAAGCTTCACTCGGTTCTTCTTCCAATCACAAATGGTTGCCTTACCAACACCCAGTTCCGTTGCCAGTTTAGAAACATTCTCACCATTGTCTAACACTTCAAAGCATTCAGTTTTTCTTTGAGAGTTAACCTTGTATGTTTCCGTTTACTCATGACAACAATACACCACTACATCCGAATGCATACAATACAACTGTCAAGGGTGCCAGTAATCGATAGCTAACATTAACTGAGCAGTTTGCGAGCCGGCTGATAGTGCACTGACCTCGAACAGTTCAAACCTCTCAACAACAAAGGGAGGGAGTGAGCCATTGTCCCCCCACTTGTTCCCAATTGTTACCATGGTGTACTTACTTATATGTTTGCTATACTTCATTCTAGAAACTGATCACTGTAATTCTGGCTAGTCCGAACAAATCCTCCGCAGGGGCCTGGTACGCAAGTGCCAGGTATGGGTTTGCCAAATGGTGCCCGAGCTGGTAAATTGTGAGCGCCGCAAGTTTCCCACACTGTAACCTCCTACCATGCTTCAACAACCACCGCAGGGCATGGCGGTGGAACGTTGTGTGCCTAGGAGAATGGGGATCTTGGCTTCATCGCCCGGATTGCGAGGACGGAACAAACCTCTATAAGAAAACCCTCAATCTCAAGGTCAGACACGTGCCGAGGAGGCGAATGTGTGATGAGGGAAATCACTCACTAGCGTGCACCCTCAGGGACACCTGCGCACTCCTGTTGTATTAGCATTTCCTTTTAAATTGGTTATACTTGTGGGACCAAAATTAAGACTCACAAGAAAACCAAACCAACCTGTGGTACGGGTGTGCCGTAGGCTAATATAAATACACCCAGTTCAAAGAAACGGGTGAGGATTGATAGCCCCCCCCCCCCCCCGCACATCTGACAGTGACAGTAACAGTAAGTTTTTTTCAGTACAGAACGCTTTTGTAATTATGGAAAAAATTGAAGGAACGTTTGAAAAGGTGTTTTGGTACCCTTAAAACTGTTAAAAAAACTGAGGAATGGGACACTGCTGCTGGAAACAGTCACCAGTAAGCAAGCTACCCAACTGCTGAATTGTGAGAGGCTCGGGGAGTTCGCCGTAAAATGCGAACTCCATAAGTCCCTTAATTCCAGTAAAGGCGTAGTCACCTGCCATGACATTATGGATTTAGGGACTGACGAGCCTCTTAAGGAATGGAAATCAGAGAAAGCGATTGAGGTATGTCAGATCACACGAAGGGTGAATGGCAATCTTGACACTCCAGTATTGCCCAAGAATATCAAGGCTGAATATTTAAACCTTAATGTCCGTCCGTATGTTCTGGACCCGATGCGCTGTTTACAGTGTCAGCGGTTCGGACATACGACGGCGTCATGCAAGGGCAACCCCACATATGGAAACTGCGGGAAGTGCGCAGACGAGCCGGGTGTCAGTTGTACGCTCCCACAGGCTTGTGTCAACTGCTCCGGTTCGCACCCCGCCTGGAGCAGGGAGTGTCAAGTGTATCTTGAAGAATGCAAGATACAGGAACTGAAGACCAAAGAGAGGATTCCTTAAGGCGAAGCTAAGAAGAAGGCCAAGTTACTTGCCGCCCCAGTATTTGCAACTAGTTTTGCTAAGATGGCTTCAGTTCCCGTCAGGAAACAAAGTGTTGCTACCCAGACGTTCGTTGCAGACATGGGCACAAGCACTACGTGCTTGTGTCAGTGCAAATGCGGTGCTAAACTTGCTAAGGTCATAACGCCTAAGACCGCGGACATCGGTAGCAACACGTCTGCTACCTCGATCACACCAGCAGCAGTGAAACAGGACCCAACAGCAGTAGCAGAGAAATTACCAGCACCTCCAATACCACCACGTGCCGCGAAATCAGTAGCACTACCAACAGCTACGAACATAACTGGAGGCGACCCGAAGACACGTGGTCCTAGGTTTAGGCTGACACACCCGTTTCAGTTCGTTAAATCTCCCTCTTCGTCCCCTCCCAGATCACCTGGTAAAAGGGAGAAAAAGGGAAAGAGAGCGAGTAAGAAGAAGGTCAAGGAGGTAGTCGATGAGGACAATGAGTCGGATATGTCAGACCCTTCGGAAACAGGGGTAACTGCAATGCTGGTGGACGAGCCTGATCCCGTTCCTCAGTGGGCAGTGACCTATGACCCACCCGAACCGGGTCGGGTGAAACCAAACAGGTAGGATGTGCCTAAAATATTAGGTATATCAGCCTAGTTTTAAGACGGATGGGCGACCTCTTTACAGCATATCCATATGCATTGTTTTTATTTTTTATATTGTTATGATTCATGTGTCTCTGGTCAATATACAGCCAGCAAGACATATAGTGTTTTTAAACCTCTTTTGAACCTGTTTGGCCCCTTTACAGCCTTCCAGGTGTTGTATGGTTTTAAGTCCTGGTGGTGGCTTTAAAGCCACGTCTGATTTTATGACTTATTTTATTTACTGTCTGTACGGCTGACCCCTTTACAGTCGACCATGCAGACAGTATTTTAGTACTTTCTTAAGCCACTGTGATAGCTGGTAATAGGGCACTAATGTCTCCGCTGTTGACGCACCCTAAAGAAACAACAATAACAACAGTATATTTTGGTGGTCTCTCTACAACCACTAACCCAAGTATTGTGTTTTTAATTCTTCCAGTTTTTAGTGTGTTCTGTCATGTTTTGATTTTACTTCTGTCTGGCTCACCCCTTTACAGCTTAGCCAGCGAGTTTGTTTTATCATTTAACCTGGTTGGCCTTTTTATAGTGAACCAGTTATCTTTTTGTCTTTAATTTTTATGAACATTTTGCAGCGACCGTATTAGTAACATTTTTAGCTGTCTGTATGTCCGACCTCCTTGTAGCCGGTTATGCAGTTGGAATTTCTGCCAGTATTTTAGTCTTGTTTTTTTTTGTTCCGTCTGTGTGGCTGACACCTTTACAGTCAGCCATGCGGGCGGTATTTCTGTTGCTGCTTTAATGTTTTAGTTTCCTATTCCTTCTGTGTGAACGACCAAGTTACAGTCACAGTAGTATTAAACAATGCTGTTAAACCAGGTTTTAGTTGGGCGGTAAAAACCCCGATGTTGAGGCGCCCTAAAGCCCCAACAACAACAACAACAACAACAACAATCGAACAAATCAGTAATCCGAACATGGCCCGGTCCCAATTAGTTCGGATTAGCGGGACTCTGGTGTACTTGGTTTTGGGGAATGGTACATGTTTTAGTTAGTCTGTTTTGCCATCAATAAAATTCAATATCCTATGAAATTTCACTACAATCAGTTCAAACATGGCATAATTACAAAGCTGTTACATATTGATGGCTGGACATAACAAAAATGTAATGGTTCCATTTTAACCTTGGGATATTAAAAATGAGAGGGAAAAAACCCCATTATTTCTGGATTCTTTCGTCCCTTATGAGGAAAGAATGATTTATGCCATTAAGTAAATTAGCTTTCAATTATTGTAACTGAACTGTTTTGAAATGACAGGTGGTGGTGAGCCACCATTGGTGCTGGTAGAGGAATTTGAGGAGAGTGATGATACTGGTGAACCAGAGGCAAAGAGGCCTCGTGAAGTTCCCACACTGAGTGGTCCAGCACGCTCACCTGCTGTTCACAGCTTCCTGGTAGCTGTGCGCTGTTGGGATTTGCTTTCTGCCACTGACAGCCTTCACAGGGGTAAGGACTGATTCTTTGGTTACTTACTGAACATTATGTTGCTGCCTTGCATGTCTGGTACTTTATACTCTAACTTCAAAGTCAGTTTATTCTCTATGTAATATATTTATAAAATGTGGTACTGTAGTTTGGTAACAAATTTGGTTGACAGGAATGAATAGTGTTTGGTCAAATTACTGTGTGCTAGAAGCACAGTATTAGATAATGTCATTTTAGCTGTCTGCAGTCATCAAAAAATATTCTTGCGAGTTCTGGATATCACATTTTCAGAACATCTTATGTTTTTGTGAATGGTATTTTAGTGATCGGCTTAATTTGCTAAATCAGAAGTAATGTTTGACAGAGTTTGCACGTCTGGCACAACACCTAAAGCTGGATGTGTGGCTACATGGATTTTTGGGGGATGCGGCACTGTACCGTGGAGAGCTGGAGAGTGCACTGTCACTGGCAGGAGACCGACCTCTGCGTCTGGCGGGACTGCATTTTGCAATGGGTCGATACCGGGCTGCGGCTGAGCAGGCTTTGCGTGTGGTAGTTACCCTGCCACCTTTATCTGCCAGCTCAACCCCACCGCCACGTCCTCGCCCTGCAGCTTCTCGTGCTCGCCATCTAGTCTTCCTGCCGCAGGCTCGGCCTAACCTGTTGCGCTACTGTGTTCGTTTGCTGCTTGCAGCCCTCGAGGTAAGGATTTCCTCTTGAGTTTATTCTAAATCTTTTTGTAATCTGTTCTTTGTAACTAATACAATTAGGATAAGTTTAGAAGATTACTGTGTCTATGTTCAGTAAAGATTTACAAAACAATTGGTAATTTGTTTTAAGATAGGCTTAAATTTAAAACCACATTCTTACAATCTCTCGAAACTAAAATTTATGAAGTGGAAGAATGAAATACTCTTGTTTGTAGGGCGTCAGCTTTACTGAAAATTGCTTCTTGTGCCATCAATGTATATTTAAAAATAAAATTGTTAATATTTGATCATATTTCAAATGTTTCTAATGGAGTGGAAACTTTGTACTCGAACATGTTTTTTCATACATCAAAACACAACTCAACTTCTTCTATTAACCAGTAAGAAAGGAATATTTGATGCTCATATGCTAAGCAAAACAATTACTAAAATTAGGTAGTCATCACTAGTAGCTGATTGCTTAAAGTGT
Organism: Vandiemenella viatica; assembly: GCA_031002005.1. Lineage (NCBI taxonomy): Eukaryota > Metazoa > Arthropoda > Insecta > Orthoptera > Morabidae > Vandiemenella > Vandiemenella viatica. Next base: position 72,176,391 of record CM061914.1, read on the forward strand.
TTTTTTTTTTTTTTTTTTTTTTTTTTTTTTTTTTTTTTTTTTTTTTTTAGAAATTGTAATAAATTTATTCTTGATGGTTATTTAAGCACCATAATTCTAACAGTGCTGGTCAATTTTCTGCTTGTGAAGACATTCTGAAGCTTCTAATTATGAACATTTGGAAACCACACTCAACAGTTTGGAAATTATCTTCTTGGTAGCAGGGATAGCCAACCATACCCACATGGCTTCTTCTGATTGGCTTGCCTGTCAGGTTGCTGCAGGTAGTCGTTTGTCACTGACAATCAATTGGTAGTCATCAACTTATCACTGCATGTTAACAGTTCTAAAGTTATAGGCCATTAACCTTACTAAAGTTTTTTGATTACCTGTAAATCTTTATAGATTTCTTGATGATGCCATCCTAGAGTTTCTTGTTTGCTATAAGACCTCGGCATTCCCAAATATGCTTTGTGACTCAGCATTAAGCGATGTTTGATAATAGTTGACTTTTCCAGGTGTTTGAGTAATGGACATTTGTGCTTACAGTGTGTCTGACGTTCATAACAAAGAAAATTTTGTAAACAGTGGGGATTTGTAGGCCTAGTGCATCTTTAAAAGTATAAAGGATGTGGCTAGTAGACAGAAAGTTACCCTTTTATCATAGTTGGTAAATAGCTGGTGAAACTTGGCTGTAATAGCTTGTTTCTGCATCATTCATCTGTGTTTCACTTATATCTTACATAAAATAATTGTTTAAAAAAACATAATAACCGCCTTCAAAAAAAGCACACTAAAAATTTTAAAATAACTTTATACCTTGCTTAGAAGAAAGTATATCTAAATGTACAATATTTTACATTACTGTTATAGAAATGTTTACATTAATTAGTTATTTTTGGAGTCAGTGCCAACTGTCACATTGCGAAGATCGAATAGTGAACTTTATTTGGTGTCCGAGGCCAAACAGGGATTACGATAAACAGTCTAAATATTTTACAGAATGTCGTGAGGCAGATATTGTTATTGCAGGAGACATCTTAGAGAAACAAAATTAAATAGTATTTTAATCTGTGGCACGGCCTCGTTGGTCTTTCAGACACATCTCTGGCGCTACAGTGTTAGTTGGTAGTCTGCATCATGCAGTAAATGCTTTACAGTTAGTATAATATCGGCGTATCATCTGTATGTTTCAGTTTTGTTGAAACATGCTTCTAGCATTAATTGTAGGTAATTAGTAACATTATTTTTTTAGGTTTTATTGTTATCATTATTGGTTTTTATAGTTTCGTTTTTCTTGCTTTGGCTGGTATTGACTCCAAAAATAACTAATTAATGTAAAAATTTCTATAACAGTAATGTAAAATATTGCCCATTTAGATTTACTTTCTTCTAAACAAGGTATAAAGTTATTTTAAAATTTTTAGTGTGCTTTTTTTGAAGGCGGTTTTTATGTTTTTTTAAACAATTATTTTATTTTTAAATTTTTAGTGGCAATATAGTTTGTTTTGTATTTTAAATATGCCGCAACAGTTCTTATTTTGCGAACTTCCTGGTAGTTCGGTGGTTAAAGCACTTGGATTTTTAAAAAAAATACTGTCTTTGTATACACCAACAAGTTCCAGAACGCGGTGAATTGGATGCTGTGTTAAGAGTGTCAGTTTAAATTTTAGTCCAGGCTGTGTTTCGACCTAATCATAACATCTGTTAAAGCTTCTGCTCAGCAATAGAAAGATGTAACATCAGGGCGTTAATACATATCACATACACAAATCTGTCTCTGGAACAATCTGTTTGTTCCAACATAACACAGAAAATATAGATTTTTAATTGGTTTTCACAGCACGAAAGGTTGGGGTCTAAGTTGAAATCTGAGGTACATGTTGAGACATTAGGACACAATTATTTTAAGTATATTCTGCCATGACTTAAAAGTAGCTTAATTGATTTTGACAGGATTTAAAACTATGTTTTTTTTTGTAAAGAACATTGGAAATTAAAAGGAGTGGGGGGTAAATGCAGACTGTCTTTTCTGATTTATTTAAAGTACACGTGTGTAAATTTCTATTGAAATCAGATAAAACCGGAGATATGTAGAAAAAACAATTAAGGGCTGTGGAGGCGAAGAGTAGTTTGGTTTTTGTAAAGCTAGTGTGGACAGTATTTTTCTCTTTGTTTTAAAGTATACATGTGCAAAGTTCCATCGAAACCATATTAAAGCTGTAGCTTTGTGTAAAGAACATTTGCAAAAATTAAATGGGGTAAGGCAGTGAGCGGTTGGGTTTTGTAAACAGAATGTAGACACTATGTTTCTCTTAGCTTTTAAGTATGCATGTGCAGTGTTCCATCAAAATCTGATAAAAACTGTGGGTATGTATAAAGAACATTGTAAATTAGTAGAGGTGGGGGTAGAAGGGAAGAGGGGTTGGGCATCTGCAACCTAATTTAAACACAGTTGTTCCGTATATTTTAAAGTATACATGTGCAAATTTCCTTCAGAATCGGAAAGAAACTGTAGCTTTATGTAGATTAAGGGGGTGGAAAGGGGGAGAGGGGTTCGACTTCTCTAAACCAAATGTAGATTTTTCTGTTTGTTTTGAAGTACATATGTGCATATGTCCTTCGAAATCAGATAGAAACTGTAGCTTTATATAAAGAACAATGACAGTAATTAAAGGGGGATAGGGTTTGCGTTTTTGTGAAAGTAATGTGGACAGTACTTTTCTTTTTCTATTTGTTTTAATGTATATGTATGCGACATTCCAATGTAACCGGATTAAAATGTGGGTTTGTACAAAAAATTAAGGGATGTAAAAGGGGAGCTAGGGAAGTTTTTTATTTTTTGGTCAGAATTCTTCTCCATAAAAATACTAATATGTACCAACTTTCATAAAGATTGGTCAAATGGTTGTCGACTGTAGCTTTTTAAAAAGAAACCTGAAAAAATCAAGGTGGTGGAAACTGACGGTTCAGTTTTTGCAAACCAGGAGTTGACATTATTTTTCTCTTTGTTTTATAGTAAAAGTGTGCTAAGTTCTATCTAAACCGGATAAAAACTCTGGGTTTGTATAAAAATTAAGCGGTTTAATGGGGCGAGGGGGTGGTTTCTCGATTGTTTTGTCAGAAACTTTCTTCGTGAAAAAATACAGATAAGCAACAACTTTCATGGTAATTGGTCAAATGGTGGTGACTGTAGCTTTTTATAAAGAACGTTGACAAAAATTAAGGGGGAGTAGGAGGGAGAGGGGGTGTGCTTGTCAGATCAAATGTTGTCAGGATTTTCATTTTTGTTTTCAAGTATACATGTGCGAAGTTTAATCAAAATCGGATAAGAAATGTAGGTTTCTATAAAATTAAGGAATGTTTCAGGGGGAAATGGGGTGTTTTTTTTTTCAGAAGCCTTCTTCATGAAAAATTACATGTATATGCCAACTTTAATGGAGATCAGTTAAATGATGTCGACTGTAGCTTTGTACAAAAAACATTGGCTTAAATTAAGGGAGTAGATATGGGGAGAGGGGTTCAGTTTTTTCTAACCAAAAGTTGACAGTATTTTTCTGTTTATTTTTTACTACACATGTCCAAAGTTCCATATAAATCGGATAAAAAATGTAGGTTTGTATAAAAATTTAGGGGGTGTAAAGGGGAGAGGGGTGCTTCTTTTAAAATTTGTCAGAAAATTTCTCCATGAAAAATTACATGTATATGCCTACTTTGATGGTAATCCGTCAAACAGTGTTGACTGTAGCTTTTTATAAAGAACACTGGCATAAATTAAGGGGGTGGGATAGGGGGAGAGGGGTTCTGTTTTTTCAAACCAGAAGTTGACAGTATTTTTCTGTTTATTTTTGACTATTCATGTCCAAAGTTCCATCGAAATCGGATAAAAAATGTGGGTTTGTATAAAAATTAAGGGGTGGAAAGGGGTAGAAGGGGTGGTTTCTCAATGAAATTCATATGGCACCACTTTGGAGGTATACTATTTTCACTTAAAAAAATCATTTAAATCGTTTAAAAATTGACGAAGATATCGTTGAACATACATAAAAAAAAAAAAAAAAAAAAAATAAAACAGACGAATTGAGAACCTTCCTCCTTTTTTTGAAGTCGGTTAAAAACCCCTAATAATAGAGCTAGTATGCATTACAGTGACCAGTAGATAAAATCAGGTACTACTATGCTGTCTTACAAAATTTGCACTGCTAAACAGTCAGTTGTTACACTAAATAATTTATTTGGAATGTTCCATGTTTATATCAGAAAAACATAATGGGTGTGAAAGTGCTATAATTTTCTGGTTATTAAGATGTTTACATCCACATTACATTGGAAAGTTTTGTATGTAGCAATCTATATTTTTTACTATGCATTTCAGTTGACAGTTGTGTGATGAGAGTGTATGCATACTACCTTTTTATTCTTCTTTTTCTTTGCAAAGTGGAGTTGAAAATTTAATGTTTGATTTTAATTGTGTTACCTGCTTTTCTCAATCCCTGATTTTATGAAACAGATGAAAATACATCTGCTGACAAAAAAATAGAAGCTTTCAGAAGACGTGATCAAATGTCAATGTATCTTCGTACACATGTATGTAAATGATTACACAATTCTCTGTGATAGGTAGAATGGCAACCACAGTGCATTTAGTGTTGTTCAAGTTTAGTGCTGTTGCCAGGCCTGGCAGAATATATAAATTTCATGAATAGTGCTAAATGTTGTGTGATCACTGTGACGGACACAGAGGTACTGCATACTCATGTGAGACAGCATTATCAGCACCTGACAGAGTTTGAAAGAGGCCTCATTGTGGCTCTCCATTTGGGCATCTTTTCAAATGATGCAAAATCCAGATTTGTGGGTCATTCGGATGTGACAGTAGCCCGATGATGGGCTGCTTGGGAACATTAGGGCAGGTGCACTCCGGTTGACCATGTCTGACTACCACAAAGGAGGGTTGTCTTATTGTGCACCAAGCACATTGTAAACCCTTCCAATCTGCACCTGCCATCCGAGAAGAAGTAATGGACTTCCTGCAATTTTGTGCCATCTTGCCCCAATGATCAGAAACTAGCAGCATCTGGACTAGGGAATTACTGTCACATGTGTAGGCCTGTCCACAACACAAACAGCTGCATTTGGAGTGGTACCATGAAGGGGAAGCATGGATGCGGATTAATAACATCACATAGTGTTCAGTGATGATTTGCAGTTCTGCACTATCTTAGATGACTTATCATGGGTGAGTATGGCAGAAACCTACGCAGATTTAATTTAATCGCAATGGAGTACACGCTCCGGTGGCAAATTACCTACACACCCATCTTTCCCCCCTTTCCTGCACCCTCCTATGTTTGTTATCTACAAATTTCAACTTTAAAATCCTTTAAACATTTTTGGTAAAATATTCATCATTTCTTTTGGTAACTTATTCCAATCCCTGACACCCTTTCCTAAAAAAGAGAACCTTCCTACACCCTTGTAACTGAAATCAAGTCTTACACCAATATCTTTCTGTGCCTCATCACCAATATACGCCTTGTACACTCCCATGACCCTCTCCATCCTCCTCCTGTCTCTCCAATGAATACCATTCCAGCTCTTTTATCATATCAGTTACTGATTGTGTTCTGCAATAATTTCCAGAAACAACTCTAGCAGCCCTTTTTTGCACACTCTCCAGCTCCTTTATTTGATACTCAAAATGTGGGTCCGATACTACATCAATGTATTCAAACAGTGGTCTGACCAAAGTTTTGTAACCCAATGCCTTTACTTCTCTCGTACATTCCCTCATCGCTCTCTCCAACAAGTGAAGAATTTGGAATCCTTTTTCTACTACCTGTCCAGTGTGTCCCGCCCAGTTGAGCTTGTTATCAAATGTAGTGCCAAGATATTTAAATTTCAAGTCTTCAACAAGTAATTCTTTCCCCATCTTACTAACCATTAGTTTTTTTATCTGTGTATCGAAAAAGCTGACTTCTTTGAATTTATCTTCATCCCATGCTTACCAACCCAACTAGATATCCTCTCCAGATCACCCTGCAGCTGTTTACAGTTCTCTGCTGTTTTGATCCTTTTATATAGCATTATGTCATCTGCATACAATCTAATTTCTGATAGTAAATGATCAACACAATTATTCATTAGAATAATGAATACCAATGGTCCCAATACGCTACCCTGTGGCACTCCCATCTTTACTTCCACTTCTTTTGATGCTGCAATTCCTACCCTAACTTTTTATTTTCTACCTTTTAAAAATTCTTCTACTGAGCAAATCACTTTCTCATCCACTCCAATACTTTTTACCTTATTTGCTACTATTTTATGGCTCACTCTGTTGAAAGGTTTGAAAGATCTAATGCTACATTATCACTTTTGCCTCCTTGACAATTTCATCCAATATATCGTGGATATATTTAATTTAATTTAATTGCAATGGAGCACAGGCTCCGGTGGCAATTTCCCTACACACCCATCTTCCCCCTATCCTGCACCTACCTACATTTGCCCTCTACAAAATTTATCTTTAAATTCTTTCAAAGTTTTCAGTAAATTATTCATCATTTCTCTTGGTAACTCATTCCAATCCCTGACACCCTTACCTAAAAAAGAGAATCTTCGCACACCCTTGTTCTTGAAATCGAGTGCCAGCTTGTGTTCATGGTCATCTTTTCCCTTCCATGCATTACTTTTCATACCTATTGCAATATATTTCCATGCCTCATCGCCAGTATATGCCCTGTACACTCCCATGACCCTCCTTATCCTCCTCCTGTCTTGCAATGAATCCTATTCCAGCTCCTTTATCATATCCGTCACTGATTGCATTCTGCGATAATTTCCAGAAACAAATCTAGCAGCCCTTTTTTGCACCCTCTCCAACTCCTGTATTTGATACGTAAAATGAGGGTCCCATACTACACTACCATATTTGAGCAATTGTCTGACCAAAGTTTTGTACCCCAATTCCTTTACTTCTCTCGTGCATCCCCTCATCACTCTCTCCAACAAGTGCAGAACTTTGAAACCTTTTCCTACCACCTGTCCTATGTGTCCTGCCCAGTTAAGTTTGTTATCAAAAGTAATTCCAAGATATTTACATTTCAAGTCTTCAGCAAGCAATTCTTTCCCCACCTTATATTCATAATTAACCTTTTGTTTTTTATTTGTGTATCTAATAAGCTGACTCTTCTTTGCATTTATCTTCATTCCATGTTTACCAACCCAATTAGAAATCGTGTCCAGATCACCCTGCAACTGTTAACAATCCTCTATCGTTTTGATTCTTTTATACAGCATTATGTCATCTGCAAACAATCTGATTTCAGATAGTAAACAATCAACACAATTATTCATTAGAATAATGAATAGCAATGGTCCCAATACGCTACCCTGTGGCACACCCATTTTTACTTCCACTTCTTTTGATACTACATTTCCTACCCTAACTTTCTGTTTTCTACCTTTTAAAAATTCTTCTACCCAGCAAATGACTTTCTTATCCACTCCAATGGTTTTTACCTTATTTACTACCATTTTATGGCTTACTCTTTCAAACGCCTTAGACAGATCTAGTGCTACACTATCAATTTGGCCTCCCTTGTCCATTTCATCTGAAATATCTTGCATATATCCCACCAACTGAGATTCACATGAATATCCTTGCCTGAAACCATGTTGCCTGCTTGAAAACCACTTACATTCCTCACATATGTTTCTGATGTGGTTGCATATCAATCTTTCCATTAATTTATCTACCACTGATGTCAAACTGATTGGTCTGTAATTCTCAACTCTATTTCTCACCCCTCCCTTATGTACCGGTACTACTATTGCACTTTTCCAGTCCTGTGGTAAGCAGCAAGTGTCTAGACTCAATTTAAATAATATTTCAAGATAAGGTACAATGTCACATCCGGCTATCTTTAAGATATCTGTAGTAATATTATCTTCACCAGCCCCTTTATTTTTTTTCAACTTTCTTATTTCCTTCATGATTTCCTCAGGATGGATATCAAATTTTTTACTATCGTCATTTTTAATTGTGTTGTTAAGCTCGTTCTCCGAATTAGACGCTCCTGTTTCTGATTCATTGTCCCTAATGCTTTCACTGAACCAGTTACTTAAAATCTCTGCCTTTTTCAAATCGTCAGTAACTTCTTCTCCATCCTTATCTTTAAGTGTCTCTACACCCTCCCTTCCACTCAGTTTCCTGATATAGCCATAGAAATTTCTAGATGCATCAGTCAATGGTCCTCCTGTACTGATAATACTCTTCATAAACCCATCTTTAGCCATTTTCTTTGCTGTTATTAAGTCCTTGTTTAGTTTTTTTAAATATTCCCTACTACCCTGCTGTCTCTTAACTCAGTTATGTTCCCTTCTTAGCAAACTCTTTAACCTCCACACCTACCCTTTATAGTTCACAGGTTCTCTACTGTTCTTTATTTTCTGTTTTGGAATAAATTTTTCTTCGCCCTTTCTTATTATCTCCTTGAATTCTTCCCACCTTGACTCACTACTTGTGCCTTCCTTCCATTTCCTGAAACATTCTCTTAAATTTCTCTTCAAGTTCGAAATCTGTGCCTTTTTTTAACTGTACCTATTTAGCCCTTCAATTTTGACTGCTGGTTCACTGAATCCTCTAATATCCATCAGAACTGCTTCATGATCACTTATTCCTTCAGTTACTTGATACCCCACAAGGTTATCATTGGGCTTTATTACGAATATATCCCAAATATTTTGTCCCCTAGTGATTTGCTAAACCACTTGTATCAATCCCCCTTCCCTTATTAAGGTAACTGAAACCTCTGTTCCTTTGTGTTTTTAATTTTATTTCCTATCCAGTTTACATCTGGTAAATTTTTAAATCTTCACCAATAATGACCATTAATTTCTTCGCAAGAGCCTCATTTTCATCTGTCATTCTTCCATTGCGGTTAGCTGCCAACACCCTGATTTTTTTCTTTTTTATTAGCCTAGAAATCTACCATCTATGTACACCAGTAAACTGTGGTAATTTTTGCTAATTAGTATGAAAAATACACCACCAATTGCTCCTCTATCTCTGCGGTATACTGTGTAACCATTGGGAAAAACCTCATTGTCTAGTACTTCTTTTTACCAAGACTCTACCTTAATAGAGATACACAAACCACAAGTAACTATAAAGTTTACAAATTCAATTACATTGTCCATTCTTCCATTGTTATTCCTGGCTTTGTGGTATGGGACACCATTGGGTATTATTTGAGCACAAGACTAGTAGTGATTGAGAGAACTCTGATGGCACAACAGTACATCAGGGACATCCTGCATCCTCTTGTGTTATCTCTAATATGACAGTATCGTTGTGACATTTTACAAAGGAACAATGCTTGTCCATACACATCATGTGTGTCTATGAAATGTCTACATGATGTTGAGGTACTCCTATAGCCAGCTAGGTCGCCAGATCTCTCCCAGATAGAACATGTGGCATCAGCTTGGACATCAACTCCATCCCAATGCCAGATATCAAGGGCCAGTTACAAAAGCAATGGGCCAGCTTGCCTCAGGAGAGGATATGATAGCTTTATAACACACTTCTCAATTAGTATATGCATCCAAGGGCAGAATGGATGCATCACCATACTGATAACTGGGTTCATACTGCGAAGTTCTTTGTAAATTGACTTGAATTTGTAATCACTGAAATAACATCATGTACCCTCTCAACCAGTGAAGTTTAATTTTGTTTTCTCCTCCAATTGGCTTGTGTCCACTAAGAGTAAATCGGATGGATTGCAGTTTTTAGTGATTAATCATGCTAAGGGGATAACATAAAACAAAATTATTTATTATAAAATATAAAGATTATTATTATTTTTCGAAAATAAGTTCGGCAAAATTAGGCATTCAGTCACCTAACCGCGAACGCCTATCAGAAAGCATTACGTCATGCCATGTGAAACTCCGTAGTAGTTGTTGACATTTTTATAGAAGAGAACAGGTTAATTGAAAATTTTTTTGTTTGTAGCAATTTTTGTCAAGTTAATAGAGTTGTTCTTAATTATATGTTGAAACATAAGTGTAATTCGCTATGGAATTTAACAACACTAACAGTAGTATTTTGTCAATAATTGACACCATGACAGTTGGCAGATTTTTCACATCAGTGACTTTTGCTTATCAGAATTCCGCAATATTAAAACTTCCGATGTATGTATAGACAAGTGTAAAATATAGATTCTAAACTTAAACAGCGTTACTTCAGTTTTGTAAGCAATAACCTATTGTTCCAAAATAAAGAACAAATTTTTTTGATATCTTGCTTGGTTGTCGAGATATCTTGAATGAAAGGTGATTTGGTTAGGCTGATATGCATCCTGGTCTAGAAGGGAGAATTAAAGAAAGATACCAAAAGATTTTTTTTCCACTTCAATAATCTTTGGCATGAACAATTTCATAGAATATGGTTGTTGTTCGAGACTGTGGCATGTCATTACTATTCTGTTGCATCACATATAAGGTACGTTTCTTTTCGCTTTCATATACACTTTTCCTAGAAAAGTATATCTTAAAAACAAATGTGGCCAGTTTTGAAGCTAAACCACTGCCAATTTCTCCTCTGATCCTGGCTGTATATGAGCCTAACAACAACACCTATCTGCATCTACTCTCTGCAATTCACAAATATTGTGGGTGGCCGAGGGTGCTAAGCACCAATACTAATTATGTGGTGCATTCCAATCCCGAACAGAGCAAGGAAAGAAAGAATACATAAAAACATCAGTACAGCATCTTATTTCTCTAATCTTATTCCTCCTGTCATTGTTACCTAAATAGGTTGGCGGAAGAAGTATTTCATTGTACTCATGAATTAAATTTTTTTGCATATTCTCCCACAAACAGAAATGACGTCATCTATCTGTCAGACAATCCCAGCCCAATCAATGTATCAACTCTGTGACACTTTCGTAAGGATTGTAACTAGCAGTCACGAATCGAGTGGCTCTCTTCTGTACATTCTCTAACGTGTCAATCAATCCCTTGTGATACGGATACGAAACTCCACAACAGTAATCCAAATGCAGAAGCACTAGTATTTTGTATGCTATTTCCTTTGCATGAACATTACAACTTCTCAAATTACGACCCATGAATTGTAATCTAGAATTAGCTTTGCCTACCGCGGAAGTTATTTGCAAGTCCGATTTCATGTGGAGTCTTTTCATTACTTATTTTCATTGCCTTGCACTTTTTGCAGTTAAGTTTAAGCTGCCATTTATGGCACCATTCCAAAATCACATCCAGATTGCGCTGAATTTCTAAGCAATCATCAGAGCACCTTACTTCCCTATATATAAGTGCATCATCAGCAAACAATCGCATCCTGCAAGATCGTTTATAAAAATTAGGAAAAGAAGTGGTCCTATTACACTTCCTTGAGGAACGCCCAAAATAACACCTAGCTTAGAAGAGGATTCCCCGTCAACAACAACATACTGTGACCGACCAGTTAGAAAATCATGTATTCATGTGTTCAAAATTTCTTTGGGTTTTCGTTGGAAAGTGAATTGGAATGAAAGTCATTGGAGGTCTCGCGCTTCACATTCTTAACATGTCCTGTAAGGACAAAGGCCGATACCGGGGTTGAGTATCGCCTAAGTGCCTTAACTTAAACTCTTGATAGCACTTCACTGTTCGATGAAAACTTACTGAATCTGTTAATTTGCTTTGACCATGTTGCCAGGATACTCAACTAGAATGCTACAGGTCGCCACAATATTTGAAGACCCCAAATATTGAAAAGGTATTACAACAGCTACAGAAATTAAACAGTTCACTTTTCCAAAAATTCTTCAAGTTTATTTAAAATAAAATTCAAAGTTCAAACAGCATTCTTAAAGTTGATTAGGCAAATCGAACTCTCGTTCCAAAAGTTTGCAGATTGTGGAGAGAAGTAAAGACCGACCGACCCCTGATGAAAATCACAAGTTCATGTTGATAAACAAATGCCACGCCCCAAAAGCCAAAATTCCATGATGGCCGACCCGGTGGTACCAACCTAAAACTGGAGCTGCCAACCTCACCAGCACACACGCTTATAACATCTTGTCAGTACAACGTTCAAACCCGGAAAGCGTGGCGTCACCTCCCCGTCCTCTGATTTATAACCTCGCTGACGTCAGAGCCAAAATACAACTTTCTACTAACACCTATACGATTTAGGTCGGAAATATCTCAGTAACTAACCAATTATGCGAAACTTTAGGTGTGACAGTGTTTATACTTATTTAATTGTGAAATAATGGATATTTAGTGATTAACTTTAAGCATCTGGTTTAAAAGATCTTAGCGTAGGAGTGAACTACTTTCCTACCCTGGGGAATTACTATTGTTCTGGAGGCTTCTTTATTTCGTCATTTTAATAAAGCTACAATTTACACAAATAATATTATTATCACCGTGTTCTACCAAAATTCCTGAGTTTATTGGTGTAATTTTTATTAAGATTGGTGCAGGGAAAGTTTAACTACGACGTAACCAATGTGCGATTTCAGTTTTAATTTCATAACTTTATTTCTATTACTTTTATCGCAAATATAAAATTACTAAGAGATTCTCTGAATTAAATAACGTATTCTGAAAGTTATCTCATCTCTGTATCTATTTTTGAACAGTTGTGATTAATTTCTAAACTATACACGTGCTTTTTGTTGTGAAATAAATTTTAAATCTTTATAGAATTGGTTCTGTTACTTGGAATTACTTGAAATTATTATGTGTGATATTAGATTTTTAGGTCTTCCCGGAAATCTACTTTTTATTTCGAAAGTTCTCTAGGATTTTGAGATAAAAAAATGTTAAAAGTGAAGTGCATCTGACGAGGTATTAAAAATTGATTTAAGTTATTTAAACGTTCAGAAACTACGAAATTTTAGTGAATTTATATTTTAATTTCATTATTACTTCATTAAAATTACTTTATTCTGTTCGAAAGTGTATAAAAACAGTGAAATGCCAAATATTAGAAATCTCTTATGTGCTGAACTGGATTATTTTGGATTATCATATTTAAGGTTAGTAAAAGGTGTTAATATTATTACAGAAAATTAATTTAGTTGGTTTATTAAATATTGAGTTACTTTCTTTCTCGTAAATTGGTTTAAAAATGACAAAATACTTCCAAAGTAGAAGCTCATAATTCCAAAGTTGTATCATTAATGATTATTAAATTTTCGGTTGATTTACAGTTTATTTATTATTATACAAAGTTTATATCCGGCATTTAGCAACTACTGAAAGTCTTTACTGCATTCAAATTGGCTCAGAAACTGTGAAGTTAACTTATAGCAAAATTTATTATTTGAAATTGACTTTGAGTGATTTAACTTGTTTCCTCCCAAACTAATGTTTTCTTTCTAATATAGGAGGTTTATTTAGGGCATTTATTTACTTTTGAATACTTTTATTATTCCTAAAGGGGTTTATTTACTGTAGTTTGTTTGGTTACAGTATCTTCATGCTATATAAAGCTTCACTCCCATAACCTATACCTGAAATGAAAACTATCTTTTTACTACAGAGTAAGCTTTCCCCCTAATGCCTAAAGGTGTGAGACTAGAATTTACCAAAATTCTAAGATGCTTACAGTCCTCACCTGACTTTTCTAAATCACTCCTATACATCATCCTTCTTAAGTAACCTTTTAACTTCACGTTTATACCACAGGGGATCGTTCCTGTCCCTGATTGTCCATTTCGGTATATGTAAGAACATATCTTCTGTGACTATACACACCAATGGAAGCCACATCTCTTCAACCGGTCCTCTTGCTTCTGTGAAGGCAAGATAATTATCCCTCAAATATGTTCTAATACTCTCCTTTGGGGCCTTTTCGAACCTGTAAACCATCCTTTTCTTTTTGCATGTGGCTGTTAATTTTACTGTAACAATTACAGCTTATGATCACTTATTCCTGTGGTGATTGAAATGTTGCTGTATAATTCAGGCCTATTTGTAACGAGAATATCTAAAACATTTTCATTATCATTGTGGCACTGCGTTGGTTCATTGACGAGCTGCTCGAGATGAAGATCTCAGTTAAGATATTTCGAGAACCAAGCAAGATATCAAACAATTTTATTCTTTATTTTCGATTTTGTTTTGTCGAGCTGTATATGAATCTACCATCAAATTGTGGTCTCATTGTAATCATAGTTCTGGCAGAGTGTCTTTACTACATTAAACTTAACACTAGAAAAAGATTTTAAATCATAAAACTCATATATTATTATTTTATCAATACTTGAGAAATAGTGATTCTGTTAAATTCATCAGTTTTGGTTTAGACTTAGAAATATATTGTGTGCAAACGCATCAAAACGATCTTCACAAAATTAAATTCTTAAATGTTCAGATGAACTGTGAGCATCCTTCATCTTGCAAGTTTTAGCCACTTTTTCTGTATTTGTTCATTGTTTGTAACCTATATAAATAACTTGCCTGGAGTTTTTATAATTGTACTTTTATACTTGGGTACTATAAAGTACTTACAATATGAGGAATTCATTTTTAATGAAAGAAACTAACATCTGCCTTACACAGAAATGATCGTACTGTTTTGTTTAGGATGGCGTGACATCATGACAGTCCTAAGCGTTTTCACAGTAAATTTAAATTGGTTTTTAAAAATGCAACATATATAATGTAAATGTTCTATTTTTTGAAAAATAATATGTTTCTTGATTCAAATAGGTAATAAGGTAAATTATTACTAAATTTTTCAGATTTAGTCAACTCGCCAATTCTTGATGCTTCACTTTTTTGTCAGGCTGTATAAAACATTGTGAAAATAATGATACGATACACTGTAATATATTGTAAGATTTGTCTATAATTGTTATTCATATCATTCTTTTCAATATGTGGCTACAATTTTTTGTTGTCATTTAAGTTTGTCAAACTCATACTGAATACTTTCATAATAATCTATTGTTCTAAAATAAGAACAATTTTTTTTTTTCTTTTTTTTGATATCTCGCTTGGTTTGTGCAGAACACCAACCTCGTCATAATATAAATCTACTGAATCATATCGGATGTCTGCCTTTTTAAAAAATTTCTTTTGTAATTAGAAAAGCAGTAATATGGATCAGACAGAATGACTAACATTGAATTATGACTGGGGGCTCAAATCCCGATGAGTTTGAAGATTTATCCTCAACGCTGAATATCATGTATTACTACAAAGCGTTATGAAACTATGATTTCTTCCATCATCTGTTTCTATCTAATCCAGAGATGAGAAATGATATATTCTGAATACTTGTTACCTTCAGCTCTTAGAATACAAGATGGTGTAATATATCAGAATCAACCCTCAGATGTGAGCCATGTATTTAAGTGGAAACTTAATCAAATCACTCATTTCATCCTTTTTTTTTGGCATAACACAGGCCACATCCAGTTCTTTTTCTCCATCCCAGCTCTATATATGTAACTTTAGTGATCCTTCTGTTTATGAATCACAAAGCTACACATTGTAAATTAATAAAAATTATATGTTTGGTCCCAGAAATGTTACAGCATTATTACATCTCAACTTTTAGATTCATATGTAAAACCCCTTCCTTTCTTCCCAAGTGTCATAGCTATAACAACTAAGAACAAAAGTGGTGTAATGATTTGATTCATGGATATGAAGTATCTTGCTAAAAAAGTAAACAATAACAGTATCCATTTCTGATAACACAGAAATTGAAGTATTAGTTATTGAATAAAATGATGTTCCAATTTTAGTTCTATGTATAAATTTGCCTAATTATTCCTTCCCAAGATATGTAATCAGAACTGTTGCCATTATCAATCTAGATACTTTTAACCTCAGGTTCTATATGTTAACAATTTGTTTTAACTATGCACAGCGGCGACTGGAACGTGCAGAGTGTGATGTGGATGCTGTGGTGGGGCATGCTACAGTGTTGTCGCAGCTGGACTGGCCTGCAGAAGAGCGCCTAGTAGAGCGCTTGATGCGCCAGTTGCGATCACGTCCCACCTTCTCATATGCTCCGTTTCGTACCTACATTGTTACTGTTGACTTACTGGAGGAATTTGCCTTCTTGGCTACAGAGAGAGGTGGAGGTGTCACTCTTGATATAGTACCTGCCACACATGCCTCCAGGTATGCTGATGTGAACAGATTTTTATGCATATTGATGTTTGTCATAATTTATTGTGTTTTTTATTTAGCTTTTATAGTCAGCGTTTTAATGGCTCTAATAAGCGTATTATACAGTGTGTTACAAAAAGGTTCGGCCAAACTTTCAGGAAACATTCCTCACACACAAACAGAGAAAATATGTTATGTGGACATGTGTCCGGAAACGCTTACTTTCCATGTTAGAGCTCATTTTAGTTTCGTTAATATGTACTGTACTTCCTCGATTCACCGCTCGTATTGTGGACGGCTGTGATACAATACGCCATTCTCCAGGACTGCATCAGCGCATCAGGGATTCCATGCGACGGAGGATGGATGCATGTATCCTCGCTAACGGAGGACAGTTTGAACATTTCCTGTAACAAAGTGTTTGAAGTCACGCTGGTACGTTCTGTTGCTGTGTGTTTCCATTCCATGTTTAATGTGATTTGAAGAGAAGTAATAAAACGAGCTCTAACATGGAAAGTAAGCGTTTCCGGACACATGTCCACATAACATATTTTCTTTGTTTGTGTGTGAGGAATGTTTCCTGAAAGTTTGGCCCTACCTTTTTGTAACATCCTGTATGTATATGAGGTAAAAATTGGGGACCCTCCCAGAATGCACCTAGGTGATTGCGGAAAACTGTGGCTGGGATGTAGGAGCCAGGGCTCAAACCCGGTTCCGTTATACCTGCCTGATCCAGTGTGGTGGTGCCTTAATGTGTGCAGCCACACTGGCGGGTTGTAGTAGTGTACATAATGACCACAAAATATGCGTATTTTTCTTATTTTATGGAGTTTTTCAGGACACCACCCATGTAAGTCTTTGAAGTATGATTTAAGTTTGGGGAGTTAATATTCTCTATTTAATGACTTCACTTTTGTCTGATTTATTCATATTTTTTAAGTTGGCCAGAGTTGTTGGAATGCAAGGTTTAAATGCTACAGTTGGAAACACTAAAAGTCTTTGGTGAAAATGGAAATTCATTAGCTGACCAGGTCACCATCTAAAAGAAAATGCCAAAAAGTTAATTTATAAGTTTACACAGTAAATCAAAAAATGATTTAAAGGTTTGTTGAAATAAAATTCACTGTTTACAGTTGTTAACTTTTAATCATTGCAGTAATTCACTCAGCAGCTAACACCTGAAATACAAAGTGAAGATTGTAAAAAGTTCTTAATATTTCTTAAAGATCAAATTGGAACTTAAGAGTCCAAAGATACAGGTTGTTATTCATTGAGAAAACAAGATAAAACAAAGTTAGTAACACTCTGAATGTGGATTATTAGTCAGTGGCTTTTTGTAGCTCACAATCATTGCTTTCAAAATAATTGTTTCTGAATTAGAGAATTGAGTAGATCAAACTTTCTTCGTAGTCAGTTCTGTCTTAGCGGGCATGTTCTTGACTCACTCGCATTTCAGAATGGATTTGTGTGCAGTATAGTACTGTCGGTAGCCAATAATGATGCAGTTATAGAAATATAGCACTTGTTTTCCTAAAATGCTCAGGTCCTAATTTAAATACACTTAATGCAAAGTTTAACTGCATGTCGGTGACCCTTTTAGCCCATAAAGAGATGAGTCATCTCATATTCAGGAGTTAATAACTGACCTACTACTAGAAACTACAAACAGCTGTCAGGTATGAAGCTATGACACAAAAAGCTTTCAGGCAATCAGAACGCTCAAATTATGCATATGGCAGACTGATATCTGCTCACAAAGCCAGTCAGCTACCACACTAGTCGACACACTTTAAGGACGGACTCTCTGAAGGAAGATGAAGTTGGAGAGTGACTACAAAATGTTGCATCAAATTGATGTGCTTCCCCAGTGGGAGGCCTGAGCACATTTTATATAAACAAAAATAGTAAAGACGCACATATTTTAACCAACAACACTATTGCAAAGCGCGAATCAAGTATCACCTGCCGAAAGAAGTCAAAAAATCTAATTTAGATCATAGGAGATTAGCTTTCTTCAACAACAGCAGCAATTGTTTAGATAGTCCAACTGCTGCCTATTAGTTACTTATGTAACACAGTTTCCAGGCTTTAGCAACAGTTTTAGTTTTCCCGTCAGATCTTGGGGATCTGTAAGTTGGAGCTGCAGGAATTCATTAAATTCAAAATCCACTGCTTTGTAGCTGGGCCAAACATTTTAATTTGCTCTGTTCTCAAATTCTCTAAGCCAGCAGCTTTGTTAATCTTCAAAGACTACAAAACAGCTTCCAGTTCTACCAATGTGAATGGAGTTCCTAGGTGGTATCGCTCATCAGTGTGTCTTCGGAGCTTTCTGTTTTCAGATCTTCTTCTAGTCTTTCTATTCAGCAGCAGTTGGTGTTATATTTGATCTGGACTAACTTTAGGGAGGGTAGGCAGAGAGTTAGTTGGATCACTACTGAGGTTCTTCAGTAATTTCCAAGCTGTTCTCTTTCATCTCTAACTCTGACATTAAATTACACCATTTATCTCTTCTAGCAGTAGACACAGCATCCCCTATCTGGATGTTTTCTTCAGAGAAAGGATGTTCTTCATATAGGTGCCCGTATCTCTCAAAAGAAATTTGGGAGTCATTATGCTGCCTAAGAACAACTTATATCCCCGGACTGGATGAAGACTGTAGTACAAACTTGTAGGCTTAAGAAACAAAACATTGTGTCTGACCAGCTCTTCTAGCAGTAGAATCTGCTTGTAGATCTTCCCCAGATATTGTGGAAGGGTGCAACGAAGAAAAACTTGTCAAGATTTAAACGCTAAGTGACGAGGAAATGAAGACCAGTATGCTAATGATAGTTACAGAAATGGCTAAGCAGATGTAGAAACTATAGTTTACAATTCATGTTACATTTTCAATGTGTTGCAGAGTGGTGACATTTAATGTTAAAAGATGTATATTTTTGACACCTTTTTGCAACTGTTTAAGAATAAGACATGAGATACAATCATGTACGAGGGGGGACTCAAAAGTACAGGAATTGGGCTGCGGCAGGGAGGAAGATTGGGGAAACCCATTGTTTGACCTGGTGTCTGTTACAGTCATGTCACCTAAGTCAGTGTGCGAAGTTGTGTCGCAGTGAGTGCATCGGTTCGCCCGTGATAGTTTTTTTAGTAAAACAACTTTTTCCATTTCGGCTAAAACGTGATGGCAGATTGTCGAGAGCAGCACGTGGCTGTGAAAATTTGTTTCCTGTTGGGGAAATCGGCTGCGAAAACTGTTGTAATGCTGAAGACTGCTTACGGGGCTGCTGCCCTAAATCAAACCAGAGTCTATGAGTGGTTTTCATGTTTTAAAAATGGAGAAACGTCAATTGATGACCAACCCCATTCAGGACACCCCTCAACGACAAGAAGAGACAAAAACATCGACAAAATCAATGCCCTCGTTCGTGCAGACCGTCACCGAACCACTGATCAACTCTGTGAGATGTCTGGAATATCATGGAGTGCAATTCAGAGGATTTTATCTGAAGATTTGCACACGAGAAAGGTTGCAGCTAAATTTGTCCATCGCCTTCTCACAGACGAGCAAAGGGAGCGTCGACTTCATGCATGTTTTGAGCTTCAAAATCAGCTCAAAGAATTTTTTCGAAAATGGTTACTGATTATGAATCGTGGTGCTATGGATACGACCTCGAAACAAAAAAGCAATTAAGCCAGTGGAAGACATGTGCTCTCCTCATCCCAAAAAAACTCGCCAAGTGAAGCCAAACATCAAGACAATGATCATTTGTTTCTTTGATTGCAGAGGTGTTTTGCACGCAGAGTTCATTCTCCTGGGTCAAACTGTCAACCATTTTTAAAAGATTGAGGGAAAGTATCTGGAAGAAAAGGTCAGATCTTTGGCACACAGGTGACTGGTTCTTCCATCACGACAACGCGCCGGCCCACCCCTGCCCTCTCCGTAAAGCAGTTTTTGACCAAAAATGGCATGACAGCGATTGTCCACCCCACCTACTCACTGGATCTAGCCCCCTGTGGTTTCTTTTTGTTCCCCAAACTCAAAAGGGCTATGAAAGGAAAGTGTTTTGCCACTGTGGAGTAGGTAAAACAAAAATCGTTGGAAGGCATAAAGAACATCCCGATAAGTGAATTTAAAAACGGTTTTGAACAATGGAAAGATCATTTCAAGTAGTGTGTTGTGGTCAGTGGAGAATACTTTGAAGGTGATCAAAATTTGGTGTAAAAATATTAAGAAATAAAGACGTTATGACGAATTTCCAGGTGTTTTTTTTTTGTCCCCCCCTCCTATGTACAGAAATGTTTGGTTGTAGCTTACTTAGTTTCATATACGACTCAAACTGAATAAAAACTAGCCTTATTTTATTTATTATGTACAAGTATACATCACATTTAGGTAATTAGAATAATGGAAAATTTTTAATAGTACTTAATTTGTTTAGTGATACTGTAACACCGTACAATTTTTTCATACTATTAAAAACTCTGATGTGCAGATAATTGTGGCAAACAATATCCAGGGTGTTACTGTAGAATGCAGATAAAACTGTCAGTTTTTATAATTGAGGCTACAGTGAAAATATTTATAGATAGTTAGAACACTTTTTATTTCAACACAACTTCCCTTCACATCTTTAAAATTTTCTTTTTTGTACCTGCGAAGGACACCTCAATAGTGGCCTTCAGCTATGCGAAGTTAGAATGTCTGAATTGGTTGGAGTCTCGTTCAGTCACACTCCATATGAAATTATCTAGCTGATTTAAATGCTCCAGAATATGCTCATGTTATCATTAAATCAATTCCGCACTTGTACGCACGGGTACTCTGTCTTCCTTAAAGATTTGGAGGTGGAGTCAGCAGGACATTTGCTCCAGGCAGCAACTTCAGAGAGCAGCAAAATCGTGTTTGAAGGGTGACCTCAGGGGCGGATCCAGGATTTTGTTTTGGGGGGGGGGGGGGCTCGGCTTGAGTGAATTTTAGTTCAGAGGGCTTGCGTTCAGCGGATTTTGGTTTTGGGGGGGGGGGGGGCTTGAGTCGGGAAAAAAGGTAGTACTTATAGCCTTCTCGGGCCTCAAATCCGTAGAGCTAAAAAAAAAAGGTCTCAAAACTACAATGTCAGGGGTGGACCTAGATACGTTTGGGGGGGGGGGGCTTGAGCCCCCTAGCCCCCCCCCCTGGGTGACCTGGTTCAGAAAATTCTTAGATTCACCACTGGTCTTCCTTAAAGAAGTATGCTCTTCCAGACACCACTGTATTGACTGTCAGTTTTGTGACTGAAAGTCTTTAAATAAACTTTTTTTTTTCTTTACATACTCATCTTTAAGCTTGCTCAGTACCACACTTCAAGAGAATTTTGTTCCTAGCCACAATGGGTATATCCTTACGATCATCGGAAAGCCAATGGTCATTAGTCTGGTTAATTTTCACACCAACAATTGCATTTTATCATCAAAAAAATTGAAGATAATTCCAACTTCATTCTTAAAAGCAACTGAAAGTAAACATGTCCCTTGGCTTGTACCTGAGGGCTTCGTAAATTTTTGAAAGAATAGTTGATTTACTGATGTTCGTAATGGCCGCCAATTTCCTCAATGACATCTCAGGGTATTCAGAAAAGCATTTTTGCACCTTTTTAACAAGGTTTGGATCCTTTAAGTGTTCTCCACAATTAGAATCTTTTGCATCAGGATGTATCAGCCTTCTTATTACATCTCAGAAGCTGTGTAGCAGGGGGTGTGGTGATATAAACAGTCAACTTGTAACAGGAGAGCCAGCAGTTGAGGCACTCTGTTTGTACTATGGTCTTAACACAGATTTAACAATGACAAGGTTACATTTTCACTAGATATAAGCTGATGATGGATCACACTTACTTTAATGCCATGACTGAGGTCTTACTATATATTGGGAATTTGAAACTAGAAATTTTCCTTATTCTACTGTAACACCCTGAGAATTGGTTTTAATACAAAAATTGTGTACCTCTACCATCAGCCAATTGTATTATGGAACTCTGTTTTCCCATCTACTTGCAGCCAACGCCGTATCTCAACTCGTGGAGCAGACAAAGGAGTGAAGGAGGACCTGAAGCAGATGGTGCGCAGGCAGGCTGCACGAAGCATGGAACCAGTTGAGCCTCTCGTTATCCGTTTTCTAACTGAAGAAAGAGAATCTTTACTGCGTGCTCTTGATGACTGAGATATCCAAGAGTTTAAATAAAAGCAATCACACAACCTTGATGTTTTCTTTTTTTTAAGTTTTCTTACCATTGTTTATTCTTATTTACAAGATTTAAATATCTGACAAATAATATTGTAAGAATCTTCCCCACAGATGCTATTAACATAATGCTATGTCCAGTTTTTCTTGTATTGTTCACATTTGAATCTAAGTAAATATTTACAAGCTCAGCAACAACAGAATAAGAAGTAATGTTATGAAGCAATATTAATACGAAAAATTTAATCACCAATCACTCACCAAAGTCGAAGGAAGGAGGGCAGCAGTGGCAAAAAACATTCCACAAACACAATATTTCAAGTTATGAACTCCTTTATGAAATTGAAATGTGTGATTGAGCTTGCACAGCACCCACAGTCAACCCAGTTACATGAATGGTGGTATCAGCTGTTGCAATTGTAGTGGAGGGGGTTGGGGAGCAAAGACAATATCAATGGAAATTTTAATCATGGGAAGAAAAATAATCGAAATGAAAAAGAGAACATGTAGAAGAGACAAAAAATAATTAAAAGTAAAATAATTTTGAAATAAAATATATTCCCTACACACCTCTTTATATGATTGCCCACTTTCAGGTTCTGCGTTAACTGAATTTTGAAAGGGTGGTAATGGAGATCATACTGGAGAATTTGCTGTACTGCAGAATATCCTCTGCCCAATTCTTGGGAATGGAGACGAACTAACAGTCACACTTGCACGAACCACTTCAATGTTTTGCACAGAGCGGGCAGAATGAGGAAACTCAGAACTTTTCACATTCACTGTTGAACCTGTTTCAATGAACTTTAACACAAGTCTGCAAACTGTTGATTCATTTGGTGCTTCTAGAATCACATGAAGAAGTCTCACAGTTGCTACATAACTTTCTCCATTCTGATAAATTTTGTTTAACAATTATCACATGCTGTGCTACAGTAAACTTCTCAATGGTTACACACATGCAATGAAGCAGAAATGCAAAAAATCAGACTGCAGCACCAATCGGGAAGTTTATGTATACCAACCTGATACACAACAAAGTGACCAATCAACAAATAACAATACACCACACCCTTTTTGCAACACACTTTATTTCTCCAAAAAGTTCTTATCAAACCAGTTGCTTCTTCAATATCTGCAGCAATTTATTCTTCATTCTTATCCCTAACTGTGTTAATGCCTTTCTCTCCCTAAAGTTCATGATGTAGCCATACAAAATTTCCAGTTCCAGTTCCAGTTCCCTGCAGCCAAAATATTCTTATAAAAATATTTTTATTTCTTCTCTTTGCTGCTATTAATTCCTTTAGTTATTTTATATATTACCTACCACCCTTTGCAGGGCCTCTGCTATCCTTTTACCAACCTCTAAACCCCCACTTTCCTTCCTATTGAAATATGTAGATTCTATGTTGGATTCTTTATTTTGTTAGTTTTCTACCACCACAGAAATATAAACCCAGCAATTCATGCCTCTGATCTATGAATACTGTTGGACTGTGATAGTCTTTGCTAAGCACCACCAAGTGCTCCTCCATCCAGGGCCGGCACTAGGATTCTCAGGGCCCATCTTGGCCGATGGTATATTTGCCCCACTTACCTCTTCCCTTCCACCTACTGCCAGCCCAGCCTCCATCTCTGC
This sequence comes from Vandiemenella viatica, assembly GCA_031002005.1. Classification (NCBI taxonomy): domain Eukaryota; kingdom Metazoa; phylum Arthropoda; class Insecta; order Orthoptera; family Morabidae; genus Vandiemenella; species Vandiemenella viatica. The sequence goes on from CM061914.1 coordinate 72,200,384, forward strand.
AGGACACACTGTAACCATTGGGGAAAACATCATTATCTAGCACTTCTTCCTTTAACCAAGACTCTACTCCTATAATTACTTCGTGTATTTTTATTAAGTTACCAAATCCTATTAGTGTGTTCATTATACTCCTAATGTTCACAAGTATCAGTATTATAACTGGCTTTGCAATATTTTCAGCTTTACCCTTCACCTTCAATTAAATATTCTTGGGCTCCCAGCTGTAAGCCCGAGAATAGTTTATCTGTATACAACACCGTGAAAAACTTCTATCTCCCATCTTCTATTGTTTCATCACCTTCAACTATTTCTTCAGCATTTATGATTTTATCCCCTCACCAGCAGCCTCTAACATAAAAAGGCACAGTTTTCACCCCATCATAACAAAAGTTATGGAAGCTCTCTCTCAGCTTTAGCTTACTACTCAGCGGGTAACCCCTTACCACTTCTATTGAGATATATTAAACTATCACTAGCTATCCTGACAGTAAAGGAACATTGGTCTATGTTTTTATCTGCTTAACGTTTCTTAACAGGTCTTTAGAGATGGGAAGGGATGGGGGGCAAGGAAAGGGAAGGAATTCGGCCATGGCCTTTTGAAGGAAACATCCCGGCATTTGCCTGGAGTGATTTGGGAAACCATGGAAAACCCAAATCTGGATGCCTGGACGGGGATTTGAACCGCTGCAGAGAATCCTTATTATAATAATGAACATACTATGGAAAATTGGATGGGGAAAATGACTCATCACTCACCATCTCTCTCTGATACAGCAACTTCATGTTGGCAATAGCATTTTGTAATTATTACTTTGATTACATCGTCTCCAGTGTTTGAAAAACACTAATGATATTTCTATTTTTGTTTGATCTTATGAAACTCAAAATAAATCTGCTTTCTATATCTAATGGTGATAAGTGACCAGTATATTATGTATATAATGATGGCAGTGCTGAAAAGAGAACTATATAAAAGATTACTGAACATTTTGGATCATGCAGCAACAAAGTATGTTATCAGTGTGAATAATTCCTAATTAGCTACTGACAAAGCCATTGCATTGACGGAAAAACTACATCATATTTGATGCTGTCATCCACACGAGAAGATTTCTAATAACCCATCCCCCCCACTGACTTGACACTTCCTTTAGTTCCCTGTTACTGCTCTTTGAGTTCAAGGTGTTTGTGTTGATTTTTGCAAAAGGAAACTTTCAAAGCAAGCTTTGAGACAGAAGTACAATCTTGACAGTGAATTAACAATGTTCTCAATGTGCAAAAAAAGGCACGAGCCTCAGATAAATATCAACATGATTTTCTCTGCTTTATTCCAAATTTCAATGCAATGATCATTACTATGAAAGGGTTACGTGCTGGTTGCATGAAAAAATTCGCTGGAAGTGATCGAACACATGGTTTTGTCACCATGATAACGTGACTGCTCACTCAGCCTTGTAATTTTAGTTATGTGTCAGAAATGATTACTTTTCTCTTTCAGCCTCCTTGCTCCTGTGATTTTTTTGCTTGTTCAAAAAATTAAGACCAGTACTGAAAGGATGCTATATTGACACCATTGATGTTATTGAAAACACACTAGGGACAAGTGAGTGAATAGGAAGGAGGAGTACTTTGAACAAAGAGTAATAATCTGGAAGTTAAATAATAATTATTTAAAAAAATAAAGTAATCTTCTGAATAGAACTTTTACAGCTTGTTGGTTGTCACAGATCCAATAAAATTTACCAAACTATGTACTGAGGAGACCCCTACAGACAAAAGCAATTGTGTAACTGATAGTCCTCCTACCCAATGCCCACATTCATCATATTCCCATATGGAATTCTTAAAATGCAAAAGAATGTGGCTCGTATACCTTTTCCAAATACTATCTCAACTGACTACATTATTAAACTATGTAACTGAAATAAAATTTTTGATCTGTATGTAAAACTGCAGACTCAGAAATTAGATTCTATTACAGCAGCTTTATCAGATATGAAATTCATTAGAAAAATTAGTGAAACACCCAATGATACAGGAGTAGTGTAAATTAATCAAAAATGTTTTGCCATTCATTGGATACTGGTACAATTTTCGTTTTGGCATATATAAAAGAAAACTTGATTCTTCATTCTTACTATCCACTAAACAAATATAAATAGTCTATAGGTTATATAAAGTGTTGCTGTCCATATGATATGATTTCACTGGATCAGCAAGATACTTTAAAAACCTATTTGGGGAAATCCTATCAATTTCATGTACGTCAAAAGTAAAATTTATACAAATTTCTCACTAGTTCTTGTAATTTTTTTTTTGTGTATGGTTTGATTCAAGTTTGCTTATTATAAAATTAATATGATAAAGCAGTTTACTCCACCTATAGATAATTGGCTGAATAAATTTCTGCACAAACTGATTTATGTTTTCGAGTCATAATCTTTCTTCATAAAATTGCTGTTATTATATCATTTTTAGCCACTATCACTCTCCAAATTTATCTAGTTTCTTTTTTTAAAATCTTTTCTCCACTTTTAATCTTGACAGAGCGTCTGCATAAAACAAAACCTAACTAACCATAGTGACCTGGTGGCATAGTGCTCAAGGAGTCCGACTGGAGATCGAAAGCTTTCCAGTTCAGATCTTTAATTTAATTTCAATGGAGCACACGCTCCGGCGGCAATTTCCCTATACACCCACCTACATTTGCCCTCTACAAATTTTAACTTTAAATTCTTTTAACGTTTTCGGTAGGTTATTCATCATTCCCATTGGTAACTCATTCCAATCCCTGACACCCTTACATAAAAAAGAAAATCTTCCCACACCCTTGTGCCTGAAATCGAGTGCCAGCTTGTGGTCATGGTCATCTTTTCCCTTCCATGAACTACTTTTCATACCTACTGCAATATCTTTCCATGCCATTCCAGCTCTTTTATCATATCTGTCACTGATTGCATTCTGTGATGATTTCCAGAAACAAATCTAGCAGCCCTTCTTTGCACCTTCTCCAACTCCTGTATTTGATACTCAAAATGTGGGTCCCATACTACACTACCATATTCTGACCAAAGTTTTGTAACCCAATTGCTTTACTTCTCTCGTGCATCCCCTCATCATTCTCTCCGACAAGTTCAGGATTTTGAAACCTTCTACCACTTGACCAATGTGTCCTGCCCAGTTAAGCTTGTTATCAAATGCAATGCCAAGATATTTACATTTCAAGTCTTCAACAAGCAATTCTTTCCCCACCTTATATTCATAATAAACCTTTTGTTTTTTATTTGTGTATCTAATTAGCTGACTCTTCTTTGCATTTATCTTCATTCCATGTTTACCAACCCAACTAGATATCCTGTCCAGATCACCCTGCAACTGTTTACAGTCCTCTATCGTTTTGATCCTTGTCTTGACCTTCACCTTTAACACAGCTTGCAGTGAAATATGAAGTACATCAGAAAGAATCCTTCTGTAGTTTGGATTCCACATTAAACTGCAGGTCCCTTCTAGGGCCAACAGTCCTAGTTGTAACATGGAAGTATACACATCCAAAACAATTTCAAGCCAAACTAATTTCAACATGGACCTAGTTCGCCCAAATGAAGATGCATACAAAACTTAAACGTGCTCCATTAAATTACTTTGAGAGAACTGTGTGATGCAGTAACATAATAGCTGCTGATAGTTGAATACAGGAGATTGTAGAAATGTTTAATTTTCTAATCTCAATTTTGCATGAAAATCAATCACAAGTAATACTGAGTCAAATGATACCATTATGACTACTTTTTTTCCCATGCCAAATGTCTGGGGAAAAAGATATTTACATTCAACATGGCAATCAACTGTACAAATAAGATACTACTATTTTTTCAGCTACCAACAATTTCAATGTAAATATTACTGTCATCTATTCTATTGAATAGTGAAGCTATTTTGATACATAAATTGCATTTTACATAATCTGAAGAAACTGTGAGCCTAATATGTCATCTTCTATGCAGACGAAAGCAGTACTACATGTATCGTGAATATCAAGACCTGCAATATATTTTGCACCTTGACCAAATGAACGGTACAAAATTTTTATTTTTACACATATGCAAAATAGGGGCTCTGCCTACAGCTTTCTTCTCCTTTCAGTGGAACTCTGTTCAGCTGACTGATCTACTAAATGATTTATAAATTTGCACTCTCTTAAATAATAAGTATTAAAAAGAATTTTTATTTGTGTATGTTTTTACAAAAGTAATTTACAAACACTGCCTTCTCGTTTGCTCAAAAAGATATGATAAAGTCTTAGTCAACATGAATACAGGCATGTTTCCTTCAATTACCATGAAACTGACTTCAGATCATTTAACTAACAGTGAACACTCAGGTAATTGGTAAATATAAAATTGCAACTGCCTTAAGGAATTAAAAGAAAAACCTTAACATTAAGTACTGGTTCAATCGATTGGCAAGCAGAACTAAATATTTTGCTAATGTAAATGAAACTATATATGAACCAGGTTTGTACAATTACTTATAATCAGATCTTCAAAACATAAAATGAGATACATTATTTTCAAACTGAAGTCTAAATACACAAATGCTAAATTGCACATTAACACAATTGACAGAACATCATATCTTAAACTAAAATGACAGATCATGATATAAGGCAGAATTGCACAGTGTGAAATTCTATATAATTATAATGCACTTAGTTTATAAAAAAGTTAAAACCTACAAAAGATAAACATGTTCATAGAAAAATCACTAATGGAATGATAAAAAAAACTGGCAATATATCACAAACCTGGAATGAACACAAGGAAATACATTTTGATATCTTACAGGCAAGACAGCAGCTGCCAAAGTCCATTACAAAAAAGCTATTTCATTAATATTAACCTATCCCATGATAAAAAAATCTTTTACAATAATTATTTTATACCGATCCCTTTCCCACTGAAATCAGTTACACTGGAAAGTGTAGAGAGTAAAGCCACTATCATATAGTTAGTTCTTCTGGGTAATCATCTTTTTTTTTTTTAACAGTATGGAAATTCTCTTAACAGCGGCCACAGTCTCTATAAAATAGTTACAACCACAGCCTTCAAGAATAATGAAGCTGTTGGCTTAAAACTGTTGTAAAAGATGACAAGAATGTTTGCTCAGAAATGGAGTACAATCCAGCAATATAAGAAACCACTGTTGGAAATATAGCCTATACCACAAAAGTTTAGCAAATTTTACAAATAAACATTTGGTACCCCACAGTATTTCATACCAAAGAACTGAATACCTCTTAATGTTACCATTTGCTTTAGTACTAGTTTTGAAATGAAAATACAAAAATAGTGCAATACAATGGCAAATTAATGTAATTTGTTCCCCTGTTTGTCCAATCTTGAATGGTGGTGACAGATGAAGTCCTTTTAAGATGCAATACAATGCAACCCAAATGTCACCATCAATCAAGAGACAAAATTAATATCAAATAATGACTTGTTTGATGTGGCACCATGTAAATGTACTCAACTTCAGTCAGTGCACAACATTTTAACAGTTTGTTTTTTCCAAGCTCAAAGGATACAACAGTTATATATCAAAGACTTTGTTCGTAGAGATTCTCAAACATTGAGACTTAAACACTTCAAAAATCACGATGTATGAATGGTAAATGCTTTCACAAGCTGGTGGAAGAACTGTATCGAGTAGGCCTACATTAAAAATATTCATCACCTTAAACATTTTTTAAAGTTCTACCGTTAAAAACGGAGTGTTTAATCGTGCATACAGAAACAATACAATTCTAGGTATCTTATCTCGAGGACACAAAAAGTATCCATAAATGTCTGTGTATCTTTACAACAGTACTTCCTTTTACCAGATTCTTACAAAATACTCTTGATATGAATTTACCATCACTACAAAGCTACTTTACACAGCCTCTTTACCACACAGTTTCTTTGCTAAATCTGCAACAAAGTCTTTGTAAGTTAATGGATCTACATTCTTTGCAAGCTGGCACAGAATAAACCAGTCTCCTATCTGACATTTGTTAGAAATTACTTCAACCTGGTCTTGAGGAGCCAAACGTGAACGAGTGCGCAAGAGATACATACGCACACTTGAACCCACTACAGTCAACAGCCGGTACAAAATACCAACTCCCGTTAGTATGGACAGTATCACAAACCAAAACCACAAGAAAACGTATATCTTTTCATTTACAATATTCAAAGGTAGCACACAAAGACCATCAAAATTTTGCACAGAACCTGAAGGTCCATATTTATGGAATGTGCATTTTGTTACTTTAGGAAAAACACGACTCATGGCATCAAATCTATTCTCTGGTTCCATTTCTGTGAACTTTACAACATCTGCACCGTAAGTTGTGAATTCACCATCTAAGAAAAAATCCATAAAATATATTTGACCAACAACATTGACAAAGTTAAGTACCTCACATAAAAAGAACCGATAAGCATAGAAGTTATGGGTATTCAAGTTTGTATGAAAGTACTCTACTAACAATTTCTTGTGATCATTTTTGTTTTGGTCACTGATTAATGGTGAATGGAGATCCATGACAAGCATCTTAAGACGTCCTCCTTCCCACGTTTTCCACAAGTATCTTGGCACATAAAACAAAATAGCTTGAAAGAAAAGCACAAAACACACCCACTGATAGTATTTGTGATACTTCACTTCCTCCTTACCCGCCACATGTGATGCCACACCTGGATGTGCTACTTCTTTGCCGACTTTGCCATTCAGGCGATCTGGTATGGTGAATGTTGAATAAATCCAACAGTATGTGTCCATCACATGGAGTGGAATTTCATCCACGATACAATCTATTGGATCACCAATATACTGTCGCGAAGTAACCAGCAGAGAAAAAGTAATCAAAATAATTACAGTTGCTTTATAATGCAAACGAAAAAGATTGTTATCGATGCACACCGAGTCCAACTTCAACAGACCCTTCACAGAACCAAAAACGTCAAACATTGTGATTTATAAAATAGTTTTTAAAGCCAGGTAAAAATAATCAAATCTTCCTTGTTTTTTCTTCTTCAAAACTTCAAAATATAGGAATGTAAAAATTAAAAAAAAGAAGTTTATTTTCTAAGTCAACCAAAATTTCATCTTCTCAACACAAAGAAATTGTCTAAGAACATGTGCTGTTTTGAATATCGACCAAATAAATGCAAAAGTTCTAGTGAAAAAATGTAAAGGAACCAATAAATGATCGAGAATGCCCTACAACATTTGATTTATCACAGGCCTAATTACGAGAAATCAGTCCGGCTAATTACAAGCTCTTGACACCATCACATCAAGCCTATGCACACAAGTGCATTCATAACTGACATACTTCCGCCAAGGATATACTCTTACCTACATGTTTATTTTTATTTTTTTACATTTGCAATGCACTTCTAACAAGAGATTATACCGAAGAAGTATTCACTTATCTAAAGAAAATAATGTTCACTTAACAAAGAATCTACAAGTTTATAAAAAGAGATTTTTAAAACATATTTTGTCTACATTTATTTTCTAATGATTATCTTTCCACTAATCGTAACATCTGTGAAATTTTCGGCGGCAAGTATGGAGAAGCTTAGTTGTCAAGAAGAAATCAGAAGAGAAAGGAAAATTGTGAACATGTAAAGTATATCGTTACAAGGCAGTACTGTTTCTTTATCGACGTTATATTTCTTGATGACGATATTATTTATGAAAACACCGTCTTAAGAATATTTTAAACGTTCTCTAATGCATCAATCGTGATTTTTTTTTTTTTTAATAATAACTGATGAAATTTACCTACTTTCTTCATTTCATCTATGTTTTACTTTTTTAATTGGTTCATTCAAGTATTTTGATATGAAAGAAATTACTGTGTCTCAATATTATCGTGTATTTTATTCGGTTAGTGATACTATTGACGAAACGTTTACAATTTCGAGTCATGTTTACATCGCGATTTAGTGATTGACTGATTTTTATTTGATCCATGAAGTCATAATTTATGACATAGGACAAGTCATCAGTAATTATAATAAGCATTACAATATAAGTTCTTCTCACGATTCAGGATTATATATCATTATTATAATTAATTAAAATTGCACAGGCAATACAAGCAGCATATGAAATACATCTGAACAACTGAAGTTGAAATGAATATTTTGATGGTTTACAAGTTACAATACAAAATCTTGTTTGTTCATTTCTCGATGGTTTATGTATTCATTGACACTATAGAAGCTATTGACTAATAAAAAAAATTCAGCTTATATTTAAAATTATGAAAATTTGAAATTTGTTTTATGTCTTCAGGAAGAGAGTTGTACAAAAATTTAGGTTGGTAGAGAATATTTTGGTATAGATCTTTCTTGTGTCACACTATATGAAAATCGTTCCTATTTCTTGTTTCGTGTTTATGTATTTCCCTAGTTAGCATTGCTTTCAATATTTTTAGTTCTTTAAAAATTTCCCTACAGGATTCTCTACATTTCATACCTTTCATGATTCTAATAGCTCTCTTTTGAAGAATGAATACCTGTTTTGCATGAGTAGAATTTCCCCCCAAAATTATACCATATCTTAATAAACTATGCATATATGAGTAGTAGGCACACAACATTGTTTTCAGAGAGCAGCACTCTTTAAGCTTTCTTAAAATATAACAACATTTGCTTAACTTCTTATTCAATCAATCAATTACTCCGAATTAGCTTTGAAGTTGGGATCCTCGTTAAGTTTAAGTCTACCAGCATTGCACACATTGACAGGCTGCAACTACACTGCTGCTTTCTACAATAAGGGAAAAGTAAGACCTTTTAAATAAAATGAGACCTTAAAAAAAAACTTTTGCGACATTAACTGATGATGCCTACATTTTCAATGATGAAATAATTGAAGTAGCTCAAGAGCTTACTGCTCCTATATATGACATAAAGCAATGTACAAGTGTTGATGAATCGAGATTTCTTATGTTCCAATCGAATTATTCAACCGAGAAGAATAGTGAACAATTTATGAAACAATGTCAAAGCTACAATTCTAATATGATTCCACTACCCTGGCAATTGTTTTTTTTTTAATGCATGTTTTATATTAATTCTATGTGGCTTAATGTTACCAGCCCTTGCTATGTGAAACTAAGGCCTGGGTCTTGTAGATGGTACATGGATGGCTATTTAAAGCCATCAGGGTTCCTTGGGGATCCAACACCCTTACAAGTTGATGATGTTTTACTGGTGACAGATAGGACTAATAATGATGACAATCCCGCAGAATTTGATTTCAATATTAAATCTTCTGGTGAATCTGATTCTGAATAATTATTAGTGTATCAACTCTTTTTATTTTAAATTGTACAATAATTTTTTTCTATTACCACAAACAGCTGTTATTTTGCATCTTTTTATTAAAACTTTAAATCGTGACAACCATCCAAAGATTTGCATACTATTGTTAAAACACCCCCAATACCACCATGTTTGCAATAAAATTATCTACATTTTTTATACAGTTATGTAAAGAAACTTGATGAGGGTAAATTACTCTCATGCTTACCTGTTTAGATCTGGCAGTCTTTCATAATTGCCTAGAAAAAGTTAGGCAGCCCTACTTTAGTATTTTATTTATATCTTTTCCTCTCAATCGATGCTGAATTTTTTAAGAAATGATATCAGAATTATAGAAAAAATTTAATTAAATAATTTTAATTAAAAATAGCAGTGCAGGAATATGGTGTGCCAATCTTCCCACATTTTGTTTATTTATACATTATATTGTACAAAATATATGTTTTGGATTGTTAGGAAACAAAGGCGCTAAAAGTGGATATATTGAACATTAGTACAGGATAAAAAACCACCACTTACCAAAGAAGGGGATTCCTTTGGCGTTGGTACACGAAAAAAACACGAACACACAAAGTTGGCTGCCAGCCGCTTGCATGCAGCCATCTCACTTCTACTGAGGAAGAGCAATGCTCGAAAATTCTATTCTTTGTGTGTTCGTGTTTTTTTTGTGTACTAACGCCGCAGGAATCCCCTTCTTTGGTAAGCGGTGGTTTTTTATCCTATCCTAATGTTCAAAATATATGTTTTATTAGAAAACTCGATGAGGGAAGGTCAATGTATTTTGGAATCTTGTACTATTAGACTCGGCCTAAATAACATTTCAAGGAAGAACGCGGGTTTGAATCCCTATCTGGGCATCCAGATTTGGATTTTTCCCATGGTTTCCGCAAATCATTCGAGGCTGCTTCCATCAAAAGGCCATGGCTGAATTCCTTCCCATTCCTAGTCCTCCATCCTTTCCCTCCTCTAATGACCTCGACGTCAATGGATCCTGAAGCATTAAGCAAAATAATAATAATAAAATGCCCGTAAGTCCATCAGGAGCGGAGAGCTTTTTCTCTAGCTGAAAATTGTCTCGCTGTGCTTGAATGAGTTATATACAGTATCTGTGATCTGTTGTTAAATGGCTACTGGCTCTTGTGTGATCACTACATTTGCCTCACAATGGCTCATCAATCAAATCGAGATTTAGGCCTGGGGTTGCTTGGTGTTAAGGAACCTCTATAAGATCTCACAGTATACCTATCACTTATGTTATTATAAAAATAAAATTATTTATATTTTAGCCACAAATATTTTGTGTTCTGTGTAATTTCTGATGTGGAGCTCGAGGATCGCTCAAGCATTTGCCTGGTTGATTTTGAAGAACTGCATAAAAACTGTAATCAGGATACCCATTGCATCTGCCTGTTTCCAGAATGTCAATTTTTTTAAAATGCATGGCCATACTATTGAGTGACAGCACTTAGTGGGGACATAATCTGTTATGTTGTCACTGATATTAGTGGTCATAGCAGGACTTTGATAACAGCTGCAAGAACCTCACTCCTCAGCGTAGCATCTTCACTGATTAGTAAATCTGAATGTCTCTACATGAAAAATCAAGAAACTGTTATAGTGATGAGTTATACCGACTCTTTGCTAAAATACCTATTAGTTTTTTAATGCAACTTCAATTAAGTATTTGTTCTGTTTTTTTAATAATCATTTTTAATTGCCACTTTTATCATGAAATTCAAAAACATTCTATGCTTTCGAATACTTTCAATTGAACAGTTGGGTTCGCTTTCAGTTGTATGCTCAGCCTCTACAGATTTACTCGCTTCCCAGACATAGGTATAGGATGTATTGTTGTATGTATGTGGCATTACAGTCTGGTTCTCATAATACTTGCTACACCTGTGAAGATTTTATTACAATTGTATGCTTGAAAGTTCACCATTATTACATTATTGAGGTAGTTTGATATCAAACTCTTACAATTGTTGGCTGAGAACTGTAATATTTAAATACAACATTACAATAGATTCATGAATTATGATCTGGCAGTAAGTAATAACAGATCTAATTGTAGTCTCTGTTCCCTGTTTAGATGAACAAAAGAGGGCAAGGTTGTAAGAAGGATCTTAAGAAGGGAACACCAGATAGACGTGTTAGTCTTCAAGAAATACCACTATGTATTGTGGATGGAAGTTCAACAGGCAGTCAACTGTTAAGAAGGACATACACTCTTGCAGTAACTGAACTTTATAGTCCAGGAGTTTTAATGGGAGAAATCCCAAAATCAGAAGGCATATTGACCCTCTTACTTTCCATCCCAGTGGTATGAGGATCGTGTTAATGGAGGTGAGCATTAAATGCGTTTAAAAATGTATTATGTGACTGCAGGGTTAATTTTGAAGAAAAAAGGAAGAATGTGGTTCAAATTAATTGTTACATGTTCCTAACACTAAAATTATTTTCTGGTACTTTAATATTGCTTCTAATTAGATGCTCTCCACTGAGAAAATGTTTTAATTGGAAAAAGAAATTTACAATTTTTACCGATTTCTTGTCATGTTAATTTTTAATCCTTCCTTTTTTCAGTTAGTAATCATTTGCACACAGTCTTAACAACAGTAGTGAAGAAAATCTTTTAAATGTTGAAGTTGATGAGTTGTATTACATAATTATCATGTCACATTTATAAGGCATATTCTTTTATTTATGGTAAGTAACCAAGATTTCACTTTTGCAGATAGCTGATCAGCAAGGGTCATGCAAAACATGCACTAGCCATTTCATTTATATATTTCTCACATGTCCTTAATCAACACATAGACTCATTAGAAATTTAGATATCTTCTAAATCTGTTATATTTTATCTTTAAAAATTGCTCACCTGTACCTTGCATAATACAGTTTCTCTTGGCATTATAATTTCTGAGTTATGAAATATTCTTCTTTTTTTCTTCATAGCACATAAATTAACTACCTTTTTATCTTGGGATGACGGCTGCTGTAATTGCATATACATTAGAAACAGAACTGTGATTTTATCCAGACAAGTAGCTAATTTTAATTAGTCTTGTTGAACATTCTTACATATAACAGTTATGTTTGTGATTAGATCTTTTTGCAGTCAAGCTTCAATTTTTTCTTTCTTTTTCTTGCATCAACCATTACAAAACTTTGGTTTACTGAATTATTTGAGATCATAATCATCATCATCATCATCAACTTTTTAACGGACTTTTTCCACTTTCACGTTTCAGCCCTAATGCTTCCTCTTTCCACAGCCTGTGCTTATTTTGAAAGCATATCTGTCAGTCAGACTACAGGCTTGCTAGGCCTGTTGTAGTCTTAGGGGGAGGTGTATGTGTTGCCATCTGCCTGCGAAATATGTAACTGCTTTCTGTGGGAAGTAAGTGTATTTTTTGTTTGTGTAAGGCGTGGTTTATGAGGCAGTATTTGCCTTGATGACTGCGGGAAAACTTCATAAAAACCACAGTCAGGATGGTTGGTACATGGGGGCCAAGACTTGAGCCTGTCCCTATTGTTCCTCTCTGGTTCAACAAACCACTTAAATGCATACAGCCACTCTGGCAGGTCCATTTTCTGAAATATGTTCAAATATTTGCTAGTAGTTGGAATTGTATGTTTAGTATTGGTTGGATGATTGTGATAAAGGATAACTGGTAAAGAGAAACTCTTTTTTTATAGGAGCAGCTTTACAGAAGTCAGAATAGCAAATATGAGAAATGGCTAACACATATGAACAGTGTTGGAACTCAAACGACAATACTTGTTGACCTTACTGAAAAAACACGACCAGTCTAAGGTGTCAAAACGAAATAGTTCCCCAAAATGTTGCAGAAGTGGATCAGCCGGATGTAAGGAGACTGGACAGCAGGTCTGTTTCAAAAGCAGTTCTATTCGAATGAGTAATGAGTGCATTAGTGTGATTTATAGTTTGAATATCTCCTTATCCAGTGCTGTAAATTTTTAGGAGAAACAAAAACAGTAGGTAAAAATGATAGCTGTATTATTTGAAATTGCTGGTTTAATTTATTTTTATGGTGTCAACATTCTTATCTAAGGATATATTAACACTAGGATTAGTAGACACAAAAAAACATGAACACATTTTACGTTATTTCGGGGAATAACCTTACTTGTGTTAGGGGCGAGACATATGGCTAGGGGAAAGATGTGTACACATCTTCCCCTTGCCTTATGTCTCACCTCTAACAGAGTAAGATTATTATTTGAAATATTGTAAGGTGTGCTCATGTTTTTGTGTATGTCCTGGTCCTCCTGCCTTCATCTATGGTGGATTTTCCTTATCATTATTGACCAGTGGTGGTTTAATTGTCACCATTATCAGATATGTTAACACTACAATAACACAGAACTGGTGCCAAAATATGACAGGTTTCAAACCTTTATATGAACCTGGAAGTTTCATAACAATGCCACTATAATTTCTGTGCATACTCTTAAGGATAATTTTCAAGAAAGGAGATCAATGGTAGTAAAAATTAATTTGTACCATCTTCTTACGGTTACAAGCAGTGGCGGCTGGTGGGTTATCGAACTGGTGGTGCACTTTACTAAAATATTAAAATTAGAAAATGCAACAAAACAAAAATTGACATAATATATGTTTATTTTTTATACATCAAATCAATACGACGACATTTTTCTGAAGCGAAATGGTCAATCACCTTTTTATTAAAATCGGGTATTGTTTGTATGAATTTTTTTTCAATACCAAGCACAGAAAGTGCATTTAGCCGATCCTGAGACATGGTATTTCGGAGAAAAGTTTTGATTCTTTTCAGTGTCGAAAAACATCGCTCGCTCTCTACTGAAGTCATTGGTATAGTGCACAGAATTCGCAATAGTTTCATTGACTCTGAAAATGATTCAGTCAGGTCATTATTATAGAACAACTGTAAAATTGCAATTGCACTATTTGCATTGGTGAAATCGTCGAGACTGTATATTGCTGATAGTTCGATTTTCAACTTGTACTTGTCCAAAGCTGCATAGGTGGAAACTGTGATCGTGAAATCTTTGTCGGGAAAAGTAGAACGGTATGTGGTAAAGTTCTCACAGTAAAATAATTTGGCTGCTATCAAATGATTACAAAAATGGAATCTGTCTTTCACTTGAGTAATAATTATATCGCACACTTCTTTTGCTATAACAGAGCTAGACGATTTAAACCTTTTTTGAGGCGGTTCTTCAAGTTGATCTATGGTGTTACGTGCATTTTGTATACTGATTTCAAAATCATTAATACAGTTTTTTATATGAACCAAATCAATATTTCTTTTTTGCATTTGTTTGAATAAAATTTCACTATGTGGCAGAATAGATTGAAAAATAATCAAGCCAATATAAAAAAGTACTGTCGTTCAAATACCTTTGAAGCATATCAGCCTGATTTATAGAATTTCTATCATTTTCCGTTTCTATAATGGTGGTCATGCATTCTTTTAAAGGCTCCCTGTAGCTATGTACTGATGCAACGGTCCGCGAATTAAAGTTCCATCTCGTTTGTGGAGCAGCTGGAATGTTCTTTGATACAATAGTTTTCAAAACATCTGTACGCTTCGGTGATCGTGAAAAAAACTTTGGAAAAGCTTGAAGGTTAGCAAAAATTTTCTGTACGGTTTTGTTTTGACTTACACTTTTTTCTATTATTAAATTTAGTTGGTGGGCGTAACAATGAACGAATGAAGCATTTGGATAGACGGTATTTACTTTAGCCTGTACTCCACCAACATTCCCGCTCATTACAGCGGCACCATCGTAACATTGTGATATTCATTGTTGCGGAGTTATTTGAAGTTCCCGTAATTCTCTTATAATAACAGAACTAAGTCCTTCAGTAGTATGGGAATGCGGCGTAAGATATTTCCAAAACCGTTCGTGAACCTGTCCATTTTCTTCGTATCTTAAAATCATTACCATCTGCATAGTCGTCGATACATCGGTAGTTTCATCAGCTTGAACTGCTACGTATTCACATTTTGTTATAATATTGGACAATTCTTTGTGTTATACACATAAAATTGAGTCCAAAGTATCGTTCTGAATAGTTTTTGACGTGCCTTTGAAAACTGTAGACGACGTGAGATGCTCCTTCATGACCGTATCCAACTCTGATACATAGTCTATTAATCCACGAAACACCCCAGCATTACTAGACTCAATAGTTTCATCGTGACCTCGCAAAGCTAACTCAAATGCACCACAAAACTTGACACAATCGATAAGACGTGATCAAATATACCTGTTTTTATCAACTTGTTCATTATACTTTTGGATATTGCTTCTATACACAGAATCTAGCTGATTACGAATGTCGACCGTGCCTAACACAGACAAACTCATTACATTTTGTAGGTGTACTTGTGAAGAATCATGTTTTTTTTTATTTTTTCACTGAAATGCATCAAATCCTTGATTCCTGTTTCTGTCCAAATCGATTCTCCGCCAAAAATAATGCAAGGAAAACAAAAGAATGCATTAAGACGCTCATATCCACACAACCATTTCTTTCTATTATACATTTCACTTTTAAAACATCGTGTAAATGCTTTATTTTTCGATTTGCACTCTTGTTTTAAATTTAAAAAGGGCCGTGGCGGTCCGGCCAATTTTATGTTTAATTTAATTTAATTTAATTTAATTGCAATGGAGCACAGGCTCCGGTGGCAATTTCCCTACACAGCTATCTTCCCCCTATCCTGCACCCACCTACATTTGCCCTCTACAAATTTTTTCTTTAAATTCCTTCAAAATTTTCGGTAAATTATTCATCGTTTCTCTTGGTAACTCATTCCAATCCCTGACACCCTTACCTAAAAAAGAGAATCTTCCTACACCCTTGTGCCTGAAATCGAGTGTTCACTTTATTCTGAAAAGTTCTGTTATTTTCTTTAATATAATCAATGTTTATGCTCATTTTCACTAACACCATACACAGTATAGAATAAAAGTTCTCGAAAAAAATCGAAACAAAAACTAAAAACAATTATTTACGGTAATATAAATAAACAATTATTAGCGCGTCACACATACAGTGAAACTATACTGATAGTCTAATAACGAGATGTCAATCATGGCTGCCGTCGCCTCGCGCGCGCCCATGCCGCTCGGCCAATTCGTCAAACATCGGGTGCTCTCGGCAATCCTCGGTTCGCACGTGCGGCGCTCGACAACTGACTCATTACTCGGTACGTTTCTATGAACTATCTTTTGTTTCACGCGTCAGGCGTATTAACTCGTATCACCTACAAGTTGTATTAGCAGTCCTCGTGCACTCGCCGAAGTGCACGAGAATTTGTAAATAAGTCTTAATAGGTTAGTAAAGCGCTCAAACTGTTTCACCACAATTGGAGATTTAATTTTTTATACGTTTTTGTTTTTGTATGTTTAAAAATAAATATTAAAATGGTAATATAAAAATGAAGATGAAGTAGGTACTTAATATTTTGTCATTTTTAAATCTTTTGGATTGGTGGTTCAGCGCACGAGCGCACTTAAGGTACAGCCGCCACTGGTTACAAGTAAGCTACATAAAAAAAAAGAGAATTTTACTGTACCAAGACTTTTTCACTTATATCTTCATCTTGTCATTTTTATATATTGCTTAATTATTGGTCAGAAATCAAATTAGGATAGGGAAATGAGCCACCACTTTAGATGATGGATGTGGGTCGCGAACACACAGAAAAGACACAAACACAAATAATAAAGAAATTTTCGGGAAAGAAACCCTTTGTCAACATGAGAACATTATGGGAGGTGGGTGTAGCCGGAGAGGTCAGATAGTCAACTTAATACTGTGGAGATTCCTCTGCTTTATGACATGGTGTATTTTTTATGAGACTTTGTCAAAGAAGAATATTATGTTTGTAAGTTATAACTCCAGTAATTAATTTTTACATAGTTTTTAAATATTCTTGACCAAATTTTTGACAGCAACTTCATGCACCCGATAACTACTGCTACATGATTCATTTAATCTTTTTCTGTGTTTCATTTGATTGTTGTGTTCACATTCCAGACTAATAACCTCAGGCAAATGTTAGGATGGTTTCTTCGATAGGCCATGGCCAGATCCCATCCCTTTCTTTGTCCCAAATTTTCTCTTGTCTCCAATGATTGAAATCAATGAGTCATAAAACACTAATTAAAGAAAGAACAAATTCTGAGATAACTTTTATCTATTGAATATATTATGACTTCCTCTAGCTTTTGTAATATGCTTTATGGAATGTGTTTGGCAGTATCGTAAATTTATATTTTTAGACCCATCCTTTGATTTAGGAAATAAGATTTTTCTTTTGGTGAACTAAAATAGTTTCAGTTAAATAAGAATAGTTCAAATATTCTGATTCACTAGTTATCAACAGATCTAAGAAAATAATCCTGGCAGGAATCCATAAAAGAAATATATATTCAAAAAACACTTTGTGCCGTGTACTCCTTTCCTTGCAGTAACAAAATACTTTGTGGTATAATTTGAATCACAACTGTTATCATACCAAGTATTGTCCTTGTGAAACTCTGTATGTTTAAGATGTGTATTCTTCCAGCAGGTGCAAATTTCTGTGACTGAAAGTCCGTCCAGAAGAGAAATTTCAAAGAATGTGGTGGAAGATCAAAATCAGACACATCAGAAGCAAACTAATGATGATTTACCAAGCATAGAAATTGAACAAATGCAGATAGCGCTTATCTCAAGAAACTCAGAAGTGCTATTCAAGGTAATTCAACAAAAGTGGCACTGCATGACTTCACTTTGAAACTGTTTACATTGGGACACTTTGCTTATGTGATATGTTTAATTTCTTCTCAGAATATTATGATAGAATGTCTTTCACATATCTCAGAAGTGATGTTCATGATATAAATAATGTTCTCGGGTGACTAGCCGAATTATAGGAGTGTTATAATTACACAAAATTTCGGCGCTCTCAATCGTTGGCGCCATCTTCCGGCGTTGACGATTGAGAGCGCCGAAATATTGTGTAATTATAACACTTCTATAACTCGGCTAGTCACCCGAGAACATTATTTATATTCTCAACGCCAAGAAAGACTGCGTAATTATATGTTCATGATAATTATCATGCAACTGAAAATGGTGCTAAAATGCAGCATGAACTAAAGCAAAGATAGAAAAAATAAGCCCATTAAAAATTAAAGCTGAATTTAGAAGAATTGTGATATAAAAACACAAAATGACAAACACAAATTCATATTTCATGTGGTCCCTTGAGCATCTGAGGGTACTCCCAAGTCTGCTGCACCTGTTCTTTCCATACAGTTAAAGGGTCATCTAACATACTGTTTACTTCTGTTTTCCTCTTTTTCAATCCTTTTGTTCTTTCAATTTTATTCCACATTGTTTTTGGTTTTTTGACTTTTGAAACTGCTTACTTACATAGTAAACAAGTGCCAGATGGGATGGAATTCAATTTTACTGGTTACATTTTAATTTCTTAAATCTATCAATATGCCTAATGGAAATTAATATCCTGGAATCAGAATTTATCTGACAAAAATGAATGCTATGTATCAAATCAAAATCTTAAGACCTCTATTTTACACCAGAAAGCAAGTGGAACTTTTAGTAAAATTGATGAAATTAACTTGTACGTAGAAGAGATCCAAAACTGAGAACATTCGATACAGATATTTTGTGTTTCTCTAAACATCATTTGTTTTGTTATATGCTTTGTGGCTTCAAAAAACAATTCTTACTCTATCTTATAACTGAACAGATTTTTTTCCCCTAAGTGCTTACCTAAAAACCTGAATTATTTTGCCATTTCGTATTGATGTACTTAACTATATATCCTGTCCAGATCATTGTTCACAACTCTCTCTTATTTTAATCCTGTTATATAACATTGTTATCTGCAAACAACCTAACATCCGACTGTAAACAACCAACATATTCATTTAAACAATGGGAAATAATAGTCCCTATACAATACCCTGTGGAATTTGTAATGGAGCATTCTGGGCGACTCACTCTAACTATCCTGCTATTACGGTAGCAAATATTACTAATCTGGAGTTTAAGGCTGCGACGAGTGAAAAACATATATGACGAACAATAGAACACACAATAATTTGGCTGTAGGAAACGAATTGTGTGGTTTGGGAGGTGTGAACACGCCAAAGTTTCATGTGATACTCTTCAGCATGTGTACACCTCCCGAACCACATGGCTCGTTTCCTACAGCATGAATAAGGTGTAAAACCGAAATATTGTGTATTCCAGTGTTCGTCATATTTGTTTTTCACTTGTCACAGCCTTCAGCTTTGGCGAGTGATGAGTCATTTCCTCTTTCCTTGTAATTTATAGTGCCTAAAGCTGTTTCCTTTTTCCTTAGTTTCATTGATCTGGAATTTAGTGTGAATATAAAGTTCTGAATAAAATAAGTTCATTGCAGAAATATGAAATGATAAGCTCTTAACTGCTTGCGAAAGGTAACATATTTCATCTACAGGAGACCTACAGATTACTATGGAATGAACAGATAAAAATTTGCATTTTGAGTTTATCAAAGTTCAACTTCTGATTCTACAGGCACCACCACTATTAAGGAAATTTAGTACTGACTATTAAAAAAAATTATAAATTGTATCTTCTTTTACAAAAATTAAAAGTTCTAAAGTATTTCTATAGAATTTGGACGAGTATGGTGCATGCTATGAACATTCCTAATATAGTACAAGAAACTAGAAAATTCTCCAACTTGCCCCAAAATATTTCATGAAAAGCACTACTCTGCATTTTTATTATAATTTCAATAGTTCTCCTACTTTCTGGATAATTACACCCCAAATTTGTGGAATGGATGTGTGCGAATTCACTCTCACTAGATGTGAATTGATCACTATCCGATCCATCCCGCATGCAAATAGTAAGGAATCACCTGAAATATTGCACAATTGTGTTCATTGTGCTTTCATTGTGTCATTGCACCTCTCCTTTTATAATTGAAAGGTTTGCTTTCCTTATATTTGGCTGTTTTCATACCAATTTAAATAATTTTACTTTTAATTTTTGTCATAATTATTTTTAAAAGTAAAATTAAGGCTGGAGAAAGGAACCATTACTCAGTGTAATTAGTGGCAGGATGCTTATAAACCCAACGGTGGATAAACACAAGCATACAAACCTTCACTATCAGAAGAATATGATGTTGACTGGATGACAGTTTAGTTCACACTACAAATTAACTATATACTGGAGGATAGTTGGTGGGTAGGTGGAGGATGGTTCAAACAGAACAATGAAAAAGGATGGAAAGATAATTGGGTTAATGATTGGAGAGTAATGTATAGTGTTTATTTTAATATAATTTTGTATACGATTATGTATTTAATTGAGTATTGAAGCTGCAGTCAATCTGAAGAGTAATTTAAATAAGGAGCAGTGTGTCTTACTGGGTTGAAATGGTAGGAAGCTGTTGAATTGTGGGTTCTGCTGGATGCTTGATGTGGAGATTCTGTTGATGAGAGAAGGACCACATGGTATTTATATTGTGGTTGAGGATGTTTAGGAAAGTAAGCTGATTATTCACCACATATGTCCTGAGCAGCATGAGGAGCTTCAGAGGAAATCTAGACAGGAATTATTCTAAATAACCAAGGAAAAGATTAACCAGGCAGAGCCAAACGGCTGCCCGTAACAGTGATACGGACTTGTTGGTAAAATTGTTGTTGTCTGAAATAAAGTAAGCCATGGTGATGAGAAAAGCAATGGCGAGAAGGCTGTTGACTGGGAACTTGTCCAGGAAATGTTGTGCCAAACTTAGGTTGTGATAGTGTGGAATATCATATATATTATTTCTATAAGGTATTTTTTTATCACAAACCTATATCTTCCTTCATACTTAACCGAAATCAATGAATGAGGTGTCATTTTAAATATTATGGTCTCCACTTTGGTCACATCATATTTTAAGAAAGAAGGTTTTCGTAATTCGACCCTTAAAGTGCAAAAATGTCAATTTTTCAAAAATGCGTTTTTTTGTGCCTCAAGCCATTTATCTCCCTGGATATCTAACCAATATTGATAAATCATGTAAGATTATGAGGAGTAATGTCTCAGTTTTGGTGACACCATATTTTAAAAAAGAAGTTTTTTGTAATTCAACCCTTAAAGGGAAAAAGTATAAATGGTTCTACAACGCATTTTTGTGTCACAAGCCATTTATCTCCCTTGATATCTAACCCATATAGATAAATGAGGTATCATATTAAAGAATAAGGTATCCACCGTGGTAACATTATATTTTAAGAAATGAATTTTTCGTAATTCGACCCTTACAGGGTAAGAATGTCAATTTTTCTAAAATGCGTTTTTTGTGTCTCGAGCCACTTATCTCCATGGATATCTAACCAAATCGATAAATGAAGTAGGATTATGAGGAATAATGTCTCAGCTATGTGACGACATATTTTAAGAATGAATGTTTTTGGAATTCAACCCTTAAAGGGAAAAATTATAAATTTTTCTACAACGCATTTTTGTGTCACGGGCTATTTATGGCCCTTGATATCTACCAGAAATATATAAATGAAATAGCATATTAAAGACTAAGGTCTCCGCCGTGGTAACACTATATTTTAAAAAAAGAATTTTTCATAATTCGACCCTTAAAGGGCAAAAATGTCAATTTGTCGAAATACATTTTTTGTGTCTCAAGCCAAAATCGATAAATGAAGTAGGATTATGAGGAGTAATGTCTCAGTTTTGTGACACCATATTTTAAGAAAGAATGTTTTTGGAATTCTACCCTTAAAAGGAAAAAGTATAAATTTTTATAAAACTAATTTTTGTGTCACGAGCCATTTATCTCCCTTAATATCTAACCGATATAGATAAAAGAGGTATCATATTAAATACTAAGGCCTGCGCCATGGTAACATTATATTTCAAGAAAGTAATTTTTTGCAATTTGACACTGAAAGGGCAAAAATGTCAATATTTCTAAAATGCGTTTTTTGTGTTTCGAGCCGTTTATCTCCCTGGATATCTAACCAAAATCAATAAATGAAGTATGAAGAGTAAAGAATCAGCTTTGGTGACATCATATATAAAGAAAGTTTCTTTTTCTGGAATTTAACCCTTAATGGGAAAAAGTATAAATGGTTCTACAATGCATTTTTTTGTCACAAGGCATTTATCTCCATTAATATCAAACCGAAATTGATAAATGGGGTATCATTCTAAAAATTAAGGTTTTGGCTGTGGTAACATCACATTTTAAGAAGTGAATTTTTCTGAATTGAACTCTTAAAGAGCATGAATATCAGTATTTCTAAAATGAGTTTTTTGTGTCTCGAGTCATTTATCTCCCTTGATAATTAAACAAAATTGATAAACGAGGTATCATTTTAAAGATTGACGTCTTTGTAAGATCTTACGTTCCGTTACACCACATTTTAAGAAAGAAATTTTTCAAAATTTTAATCTTAGAGGGCAAAAGTATTAATATTTCTACAACACATTTTTTTGGTAAGGAGCTATTTATTTCCCTTGATACCTAACCGAAATCAATAAATGAGGTATCGTTTTAAATATTAAATTATCCGCTTTGGTCACATCATATTTTAAGAAAAAACTTTCTTCAAATTCAACCCTTAAGGGGCAAAAATATCATCATTTCTAGAACTTTTTTTTTTCCTCGCTTGGTAATTAACCGAAATCGATAAATGAGTTATCGCTTTACTAACCAAGGTGTCTGCTTTGGTCACACCACATTTTATAAAAGATATTTTTTTTGGAATTCGACCCTTAAAGGACAAAAGTATCGATATTATTTCTACAGCATGCTTTTTTTTATGTCAAGCCATTTGTCTTTTTCAATACCTAGCCGAAATTGATAAATATCATATCGTTTTAAAGATTAAGGTCTCCAGTTAGGTAAAATCATAAATTAAGAACAAATTTTTCGGAATTTTGTGTTTTAAGTGGTAGCGCGTATGAGAAAGTTCAGAGCCAAGTTCCTCGATTGCAGCAGCAGATATCAAGAAACTTTTTTTTATTCAATAAGTAGCTTTTCAGATATTTTTTCTGTTATGGAAACACTTTCGTTTTGCTAAACAATTCCAATGTAAACATTTTATTCTCACAGCAACAAATATCACAGAGATGTTTATATGTTGTGTGCATTTAGTTCAGGTTGGTTGTATTCTGTTAAGATCAGTTTGTCGTAAATACAGAGTGTTTTAAATTTTCCTAACTGTTTCATAATATGTTGTAAGTATTTTGATGTTTACCTATTACACTGAAAAAATAAATATATGCTACAAAAGTACGGTTCTGCTTTTCATTATATTACAAGCATTCAACCTCATTATTCATCACATTTTATTCGCAAAATTTTCGCACGGGTCGTCTAGTCGATATAAAGTGATGTAAAGTTAATAGTAATTAAGCTGGAGTTGGTAGGGAGTGGCGTTGGGGCAGTAGATTCTCTAGAACTGGTTCTATTCTTTGAGGAGTTGAAGAGAGACAACACCAAAGAAGGTCTTATCTTTCATGATGTGCTGGATTTCCTCACAGGTGGAATCTTCAGTGACATGATGCGAGGTATTGGGTCAGGTAGCTGATAGTGGGCTTAAGTCACCTCTTTATCAATGTGAGTAGCATCATTATACACTGTTTGTGGAAACCTCCTGATGGTCTTTAAATTCTTTCAGCGTTTTTATAAATTATTCTCCACTTCCCTTGATAATCTATCCCAATCCTTGACTCCCTTACCTATAAAAGAGAATTTTCCCACTCTCTTACGCATGAAATCAAGTACTATCTCTTATGCTCTTGGTCATGTTTCCCCTTCCATGCATTACTCCTAATTCCTTTTGGCAGTTGAACCAATCCACAGCCTGCAACAGCATTGAATTTTACATAAACCTACCAGAAGGAACATGCAAGCTTCCAGACCTGCTTGAACACGTTGTGCAAAGGTTGGAAATTCTTTCAAAGCTAATCAACAAAGAAAATGTTGAAATGGAAGAAATCGAGCAACTGCGATGTAACACCACAATGGACGAGGCAGCTCATCATATACTGAAGTAAGTATCATATTGCTCTAAGTTATGAAGTAATGAACTCGATAAATTTCTTTACATTGAAAATTCCTAAAAAAGTATCACTTAGAATTCTATTAAATTTTATTTCCTTAAGGTTGTGTATAACAAATATCACATTGATTGGTTAACTCAAATAATTTCCTTGTGTTTGGTGTACCTGAAATTTAAACTTTTTTACAAAATGTATGTATACATTCTGGAATTGTGATTCCAATAGAAGTTATTTGTTTCTAAGAAAAATTGTTTACATTTCCACTCAAATTTTAAGATGTGTTATTTTGTAATTGTTTGAATTCCTGCATGCACTAGATATGAAAGAACAAATTTATAGACTCAAATTTAAACTTTCTTACATCATACACTTGCCCTTGGTGTAATTTTTAAATCACAGAGTTACTTAATTCAGTGTTAACTGTTGCCTATATGTAACTTCCTTTTTCTTGTTGATAAAATATAATCAAAAGTAATGTGAACCCACATACTGTGCACAAACTGTCTGAGTAAATATTAGTTAGAAATGTTTACAACTCATATTACATTGTGAGAGATGAATATACTATCTACCAAAAATTCACAAGTGTGTCGCCACAGTTTGAATGTGAATGAATGTAATGAAAACCAAGGAGCTACCATCAAAAGATTATATTCATACAAAGCAAGCTCATGGTGGAAACCATAAAGAGTTTGTAGAAATTGTAAGGATAGTTTTTTATCAATAGGTAGTATGAAACTGAAGCCATTTTGTTTTGTGGCAGTTAATGGGATGGGCACCTAATAATGTAATCTGATTTGTTTGTAATTAATTTTCTTTTCGGAATTTGGTAACCGTTGAGGCCAGAGAGAATAGTATATCGTGTGTTGTCAGAGAGGGAAGTTATCCGCATTCACTAATGTGACGCACAATTCATTTTTATTTTATTTTGCAACTATATACACATGTAGAAATCAGTAATTCTTCAGAAACTGCTTTCAAATCCTGTCATTAACTCTTAGCTTACAAGCTGCTTTTTTATGACATGTATCTGTGTTCATTGGTGACCAATAAACAATTCAGAAAACAGAATCCTGACCACTCAAGACTTGAAACTTGTTTGATTTTGTTTTTCTTAAACTACAGTATTGAATTTTCTTTTCCGAAGGTCAGTTTGCCCTGTGTCGGAGGACTTGAAGACATTTTTTGTTCGGGGAGAAACGGAATTCTTTTCAAAGTGTATCATGGCTGTCACTGACCACAATATTTTGAATTTGATGGAGAAATTGAAGAAGGATATTGATTCTGGTTTGAGATTTTACTCTGAATGTGAAGAAATGGTGGAAGTTCTTTCTGTGATCAGAGATACTTGGAACCAAATGGAAAAGAATTCTCTACTTCATGCTTTTAGGCATGATCACAGAGAAGACTGTGACAAGTTCAACGTCAAACGTGAGTTTGTGTTTGTTTGGACAACCTTTACTTTTAAGATCAAATTTACATACACTGGTTACAAATGACCCCTCTCAATATTTAAGCCACCTCTCAGGAAAAAACCTCCATTATATTTCTGTTAATGAGATCTATGATCTCTTGATAATACAAAAGTTTAACTTCAATATTTTCTTCATTGTCTTTGAATTTCAAATGAATGCTGAGATTGGTTTTATCTTATTATTCCTAATGCATTTTTTAAAAAGTTTTTTACTGGGCCAAGAGCATAGATCTTCGCTGAAAAAAATAAATAAATTGTAATGGCTTCATTTTTAATCTGAATGAGAATGTTCAAATATTTTTATAGTGCCCAAACAGCATGCTGAGGCAAAAATATACAAAATGTTCAATTCTGCATAGCAAAAACTCGCCAAATTGTAAACATTTATTTTTTATTTTGTAACCCAAAAAGCTTGGAAAATATGATAGAAGTCCATAAATCTTCCAATAATGAGACAAGTTTAATATTTAATACTGAATATAACACTTATGAATGTTTACTTAAAATACGAGTTAATTCACTGGGTGTTGATGGCACTAACAGTTTATCTGTAACAACTTTGTTTTGTCAAAGTCCAATAAAAAATAAACAACCACATTAATATATCAAGATATAAACATATAATACATATATAATCAAGATGATTGTTTTTATAATTTAATATTATATACTCATAAAAGTATAATAATGTCATTGGGAACAATATATTGATGTCTAGAATTTGAACATTTGGAAACTATTTTAATAAAACTCATTCAGAAATATCACTTGCCGAGAAAATCATTCAATCAGATAAATTTGAATGATGGTGAGTGTTCAGTTGTGACATAAACTGTGGTTTGTATATTGATATCCATTCCCTGATGTCAAGTGTTTGTTTTGTATGCTGGCAACCAAAAATATGTGCATCAGTTCAATGCCAGTAAAGCACTGAGTCCCTCACCACAGTATGCTGGCAATTTATCCAATTATTTGTTGAGAAAGAATCTAAAATGGCATGACATTTTTGAAACATAGTAGTACACTCTGAAATGTATGGGGGGTACCCCCACCCCCCAAAAAGCTTCCACCGTTCGAAACATTTTTTGTAGTCATCTTTAGAAATGGCATACAGCTCCTCCCTCGTTTTTTCTCCCCTCCTAAATGTTTTCAAATCAGTGTCCTTTTTCATGCGTGAAAATAAGAAAAAGTCGTACGGAGCCAGGTTAGGTGAGTAAGGTGGTGGGGCAGCGGAGCCATACAATTTTTAGCCAAAAAATGCCTAACTGAGACAGCTGTGTGTGCAGGTGCATTGTCATGGAAGACGAACACAGTTGCGTAATCTTCTTAAAACTTCCAAACAAAAGGTTTGGTTGATGGTCTGACGTAGGGGAACAAACACTGGATGATCTATGCCCTTGGTACCAAAAAAGCAAATGAGCATTGTTTTGATGTTTGATTTGACTTGACGACATTTTTTTTGGATGGGTTGACAATGACTTTTGCATTGGCTTAACTGTTACTTTGTTTCTGGTTCATAACCATAGCACCATGACTCATCACCAGAAATGATCTTTGACAGAGAATCTGGATCAATTACAAGCTGTTGTTTCAAAGTATGTCATGTTTCAACTGGACGTTCTTTTTGATTGTCAGTCAGAGCCCGAGGAACAAACTTGGCAGCAACCATTTTCGTTCCCAAATCTTCGGTTAAAATTTGCTGAACTTAGCTCCAGTATAGCCCACTAGTCTTTGATAGTTGATCAATTGTCTTTCGACAGTCTGAGAACCCAAGCTCTCAGATTTTTTCAACATTTTCGTCGATTTGGGCAGTTGATGGACTTCCAGAACGAGGTTTGTCATCAATCGACATGTTGCCATTTTTAAACCAAGCGAACCACTCATACACTTATGTTTTTGCCCATAGCATCATCTCTGTAAGCTGTTTTCAACATTAAACAGTTTCAGCAGCATTTTTACTGAGAAGGAAACAAAATTTCACCGCTGCATGTTGTTCACTTAAATTTTCCCTTATCAAAAATGAAACAATAACAAAACAGTGCTAGCAAAAACAATCACTGCAGATTAACAGAACAAGTCAGGTTGATAACACTGGTGGCACTGAATGACAATGAGTTGCACTGTAAACGCCTACTGGCAGAAACGTGTACTTCACAAGTTCCACCCACAGCAATGCTATTTCAGTTATTTTTGGGTACCCCCTCGTAAAACCAAAAATTTTGACAAGACTATCACTAGGAGGAGTTAACAAGGCTACAGCTCTGTAAGCACAGAGCTAAAAAAAAAAAAAAAAAAAAAAAAAAAAAAAAAAAAGAGAGAGAGAGAGAGAGAGAAAAAAAGAAGAGAAAAACATGGAATTGTGGTGTGGGAGTTTGAGATAGGCAGAGAGGAATCAACTAAAGTTGATGATAATTGGGAGAACCACCACCTTGGCTGAAGGAATTGAGCTGAGATATAATTCATAGATATGAATAATGAAGAATAGATGCCTGGAAGATATCTGATTTCTAGGATATTTTAAGCTTGTTGTGTATGTATATTTTCGCTGGCTGATTGGATTAACTTAATTAAAATGTTCTTATTAAATACAATAAAATTCACTTTAGATAGTTCAAAGATTAGTTCGAAGAATAATGTTATAGTCCTGTCAATCGTTGAATATGTAACCCAATGGTTCATTTAATCAATAGTCTTCTTGTACACAAAGCCATTTAAGTTAATTGTACGTGCTATTATACTTCCCTATTGGACCTTGTATTTAGTTTGTTAAGTCGCCACTGTTGAAATTCAATCTACATGATTTATTTAAAATAATTTCATGGCCGACAGGTTATGAATATATTCAGTACGGGGAAAGGGATGTAATAGCAAGGTAACTTGTATAATCTTGGTTCTCCGGGTGGAGCTGCGTCGATTTATTAAAACCTAATGTTTCCTCCATTGTGCTGTGGCTTTCATCAGAGATCCTCTGATGAAAGCCACAGCATGATTGCACGATGACAGAAATGTTAGGTTTGAATAAATCGACATGGCTTCACCCGAAGAATCAAGATTATACATACAGTGACCATGGAAGCTTTCGTAATCAGCAAGGTAACTTCACGGAGGAGAACTTATGAGTTTGTTTTGTGACTGTTACATGTCAGTGAACACTCTGCATTTATTGATCACCACACTCTTTACATCCTATGAGATAGCCACCACTGGATAATTATAAATATGTCATTTCCAAAGATTTGTAAGTCCATTCATGGAAATGAAACTGGGGTAATCAGACAGCACGCATCTGATTCTCACTTGTGTCCCAAGACAGTGTACTCTTCTTCACTAGTCACAGTGTCCACAAGTATCCAATATTTTATCCTGGATCACTAACATTACCAAATCTTTTAAATAGCTTACAGCCCAATGTTAAATGAAGAATGTGGATGACCAAGCACCTATTGCTTGTGTTCAAACCGACAACTACACTTTCTCATTTCCTTCTTGCAAATCCTGATTTCTTCCTGTCTCTGCTTCTGATCCCTGGTATCAGAAGTATTTTCTGTCAGGGGCTTCAAAATAAATGTCACCCAAAACCATTTAGATTGTTACACCCCTTCCTTACAAAATGTGGCAATCAATTGGTTTGGCAGAGCCATGAAACTGTCATTGATTCGAAAAAATGAAAGCTCTCCTCTTTGAATGGACAACAGTTATATACTTGGTGGCTAGGAACATCACTTACATGTAGATCAATTATCAGATCATTAATCATATATTCACTAAAAAATTAACAAACATTACAAAATAATGGGGTAAATGGTGATACCACTTAATGATCTTCCACTAAGATTCAAGTTTCTATTTACTTGTAAAAGTACTTTTACAAAATTCCACTGAAGAACAGGATTAAACACATAATATTACAGATATTGGTACCCAGACCAAAAACAATCTTTACACTGGCTGCGTATAGTGTCCTTAGGTAGCTTATTTTGAATGCACATAGTGCCACTCCCTGCTGGCCTCTGGTTCACTAAACAATGCTCCCACACGCAAGTCTGAAAGTAAACAAACTCATTCATTGCACTTAGCATTGTTCACATTTAAAAACGGAACATTATGAAATGTTCAAAATTTTCACCCGAACTGTGAGGCTGTGAGGCTGCATATGAAGAAAGAAATACTGAAATTTCTTGATGAATTCACCTGAACTGATCTCACACCTATTTCAAAAGACATCCTAATCGGTTTTCTCCTCCATTACACAAGTCAGAAACATGGCTGGGAACACCTGCCACATAATGATTGCCTTCTTCACAGCATCGGGCATCTGTAGCAATAGGTTTATCTCTACTTCTTTCACTTCATTGCCCTAAGTCATTCATTCACTTAACTTTCCCAAATTAGATGGAAAGTTGCTACATATTCTCTTCCTTCCGGTGGCTGGCTGAAAGGGTGAACTCTGTGGCCAGTGGCTGCAAGATATCGGCGAAGCTAACCATCTGTAGCATCGTAGACAGAGTTGTTTGTGGACCTCTGGTTCAGAGCCGTATTGAGGGGCTGAACCAGAGACTATGACGTTTCTGTGATGATATTGGCTGCAGATTTCTCGATCTCCGCCATAGGGTTGAGTCATGTAGGGTACCCTTGAATAAGTCAGGTGTGCACTACACACGTGAATTGGCTACACGGGTGGCAGGGGCCGTGTGGAATGCACTGGGTGGTTTTTTAGGCTGAGGGAGGAAAACCCGAAACACGAAATACAGTTACGGACAACCCAATCAGATGCAACACTGGAATGTAGGAGGAACGTAAAAGAGTCACAACAGTTAAAAGTACTCGTAATTAACTGTAGAAACGTTTTAACAAACAACCAGAACTTGAAAGCGTTATTTGTAGCACAGAAGCGGATATCATTATCGCTACAGAAAGTTGGCCAAAACCGGAAATAAGTTCCGCCGAAACTTTTAAAGACAGCATGAACGTTCTTCGTAAAGACAGATTACATTCTCATGGAGGTGGGGTATTTATAGCTGTGAGTAAATTCCTCCCATGTAACGAAATAGACATTGATACTATCTGTGAAATCATATGGATTAAACTCAATGTTGCTGCGTCAAAACTCGTCATAGTCGCCTTCTACCACCCACCCGATTCTGACATAGCTATCGCCGAGGAATTAAGAAGTAATGTTAACAGTGTAGCTAGCCGTTTTCAGGATCATGCTATGATTCTGGGAGGCGACTTCAATCTGCCTTATATCGACTGGCGTAATTATGTTCACATTACTGGTAGCACGGATTAGGCAGCTTCTGAAGCCCTTGACTTATTGCTGTTTTGGCCACTGCCTCAATGCATTTCTTTGACTAAAGCCGCCCGCTTACATGTGCCGCTCAGGCTTTCCATTAATCCCCTTATTATTATTTCGAATAAAGGCAAAAAAGTTACAATGAAGTTTCCACGGGTGTATCGACGAATTGTGTTGTAGGAACACCATACTTCGACGGCTGCCTCTGCCGTCTTCCTCACGTGTTAAATTTCGTGTTTTTACAATGAAATCCATAGATACGACCTATGAGGATTTCACTGCAATCATTCCCCGAGAAAGTCTCCTTTCTTACTAAAAAGTAATAATTTCCACTCTAAAAACAGCGTTATGCCACAAAAGTAAAACTGAAATACTTGACAGTTTACATGTTGGTGAGTAGTTTCTTTTAATAACATTGAATCAACTGTAAGATCAATTAAGGAATCAGGAGATATAATAATGAATCCCACAAACACAATTATTGTGAAAAAAGGCCAAGTCTCGTGCTTGTGCAGCGACAAAAATTTATGAGAGCTTGTTCTGAGCCAAGTCTACACTTTACTGAGCATATTCACTTCACTTTGTGGAATGGAATGCTTTATTTCACTGTTATGGAACGCTTATTTAGAACTTAAAAAACTCTGATAACTTGGCCATTAAGCAAACCTTTGTTTTTAAACATATGTGATGTATTGTATGGCACATAATATGACCTAACACTGAATATTTTCCATTTTTTATTATTTACTTAAAAATTGGTTTAGATTAAAAAACAAAAATGTAAAACCGCGAAATATACAGTACTTAAGACATGCTAAAAAGTTTTAATGTCATTTTGCCAATTAAAATATTGTTAACTGTTAATTTTTATCATTTAACATTAAAATTTATTTATTAATTGAATGATTATTTAATTTATTAATGTTTTAAGTAAATTTTTTTAAAATATATGCGTTAAAAAACTGTTTGCGCCAATCCCGCATGGATCCCGCGGGATTGGCGCAAATCCCGAACGGATCCTGCGGGATTGAAATCACTGCGGGATTGCAATCCTTAGTCGCAGTATGTCGTCGTTGAAGGAGAAAGTTCTTCTAATCTAGATGTTACATCGGGTGTACCTCAAGGAAGTGCAATAGGACAACTTCTTTTCTTAATTTTTATAAACGATCTCAGAGACAAAGTGAAAAACTTTTTTAGATTGTTTGCTGATGCAATTATTTATAGGGAAGTAAGGAATTTGGCTGATTGCTTAGAAATTCAGCGTGATATGGATATTATTTTGGCATGGTGCGCTGAGTGGCAACTTACGCTAAATTGTAAAAAGTGCTAGACAATGAGCATAACTAACAAAAAGAATCCAATTGTTCAGAAATACGAGGTAAACAGTTCAGTTATTGATATGGTCGATTCTATGAAATATTTGGGAGTAACAGTACAAAGGAACATGAAATGGGACTTACATATTAATATGTTGGTAGGTAGAGCTAATTCTAGGCTGTGGTTCCTAGGTCGAATCTTGAAAAATTGTAATGAACAAACAAAGGAGATAGCGTACAAATCTCTTGTGCGTCCACATTTGAACTATTGTTGTGCCATTTGGGATCCGTTTTGTAAGGGGTTGATTGAGAGTATAGAGAAAGTACAGAGAAGAGTCGCTCGATTCGTGACCACTTGCTACAGTCCTTATGAAAGCGCCACAGAACTGATTAGTAGACTAGGCTGGGAGTCTGGTAGATACACGATGCACGTTTCGTATAAACTTATTGGTAAACATGCGTACTCCCACTTTCACTTACGAGTGTAGTGAAATACTTCGCCCACCAACCTATTTGGGTCGGAATGACAGGAAAGATAAAATTAGAGAAATAAGCTGCCTCACTGATTCTTATATGAATTATTTTTTCCCTCTTACCATTAGGGATTGGAATGCACAACAAATAGATTAGGTTTGGTGCTGAGCACCCTCTGCCTCCCACAGTTTTGTGAATTGCAGAGTATATATGTAGATATGTAGATGTAGATTCTGCTGATTCACTTCAACCATCACCTCTGAATATCCTTCAGTCTGGCCACCGAAGACTGCGACAGGTGAAAAACATAAGAGACAATCAGAGCACATACAACATTTTGTTTTTACACCTTCTTCATGTAATATAGACAGAGTTCTAACAACCTCAATGACTGCTTCACTGTGAGAGCAATCAGAGTTTTCCCTGAAACCACGGCTGCTTCAGAACTTTGGAGATGGAAACTTGCATACCAAAATATCCTCGATACCAAACACCCACCAGGCCTCAACCACCGATAAAATTCTGTCTTTTGACCCATTGATCCAGATTTTCTGGCGAAGGTCATTACTGATGATGAGTCATGGTGCTATGGTTATGACCCAGAAACAAATCATCAGTTAAGCCAATGGAAGATGTCATTGTCACTCCATCCAAAAAAATATCGTTAAGTCAAATTGAACATCAAAACAATGCTAATTTGCTTTTTTGCTGCCAAGGGCACAGTTCATTCGGAGTTTGTTCCCCCACATCAGACTGACAATCAAACCTTTTATTTGGAAGTTTTAAGAAGATTACACAACAGTGTTCATCAAAAAAGACCTGATTTGCGGCAGACAGGAGACTGGTTCTTCAACGACAACAATGCACCTGCATACACAGCTGTCTCTGTTGGGAAGTTTTTGGCTGAAAATGGTATGGTTCCTCTGCCCCATGCACCTTACTCGCCTGAACTGCCTCCGTGCATCTTTTTCTTATTTTAACGCGTGAAAAGGTGCATGAAAGGACACCAATTTGACAACAATGAAGATGTCAAGAAAAAACGAGGAAGGGGCTGTCAGCCATTTCTAAAGATGACTACAGGAAATGTTTCAAACAGTGGAAGCACTGGTGGGACAAATGTATGGTTTATAACAACGATATAAAGGTTGTTTTGTAAAAAATTTGAAAATATATAGCTTTTACAAAATAATCCCTTTATATATCATCTTAGTCTTTCCTGAAATATCAATAGTTCACTTCCTAACAGTTCACCTCCAACACCTCCTCCCCCCACTCTGTCTTCTGCTGCCCAGCCAGTCATGTGGTAAACTTCGGTGTGTGTACACCTTTTGAACCATATGACTCAGACCCTATTACATGAACAAGGTGTAAAACCGAAATATTGTATATGTTTTTGTTCGTCTTGTATGTTTCTCACTCGTCACAGCCTCCAGCTTTGCTCAGTGATGTGTCATTTTTCCCTAGCCTTTGTCATTTAACTTGTCTACACAGTAATTCTTTTTTTAATTTAAAAAAAATCTAATCTTTCCAGTAACAGCAACAAATGAGATTTAGGTCTGGATAAACTTCAGTTGGATGTTTTGAGAAAAGTGTAAGTAGAATGATGTGTTACAGTGCGGTGGCAGTGGGTAGAACTGTTGGTAGAACATAGACTGACAAGACTGTCCCATGGGTGGGCCCATGTCGGTTGTGGTGTATGGCGTCGTTACCTGCTACCCTGTGCTGTTCTCACAACAACTTAATACTTCATTGGAATTCTGGAAGAAGCGGGCTCCAAATGCACGAGACGAGCTGGGGATGCGGGGACTTGGTGTAGCTGCACATGGTCTGGATATGTTGTTCCAAAAGTATCAGTGTGGTGAGATGATGGTTCCCAAAATTCTATATGCAGCTGATGTTGACGAGAATATCCACCTCTTTCCTCCCTGTCAGGTATGTCTGCATGTGTTAAAAGAATAGTAATGTGCACATATTCCTAATAATTTTTTGGAATTGGGATGTAATGTAATTTCAGTGGTGTAATGAATTAAAGACAAAACAAAAATGAAAATAAGGCTGAATAAAATTTTCACTATTTTATAACAACGATATAAATTGCCATGTATATCTTCAGCCTGCTTACAATTACAGAAAAATGAATAGCCTTGTACTCGTTTTTGGGACCTTGATGCACAGTGCTTGTGTTATGGAGCTAGAAATCTGAGCAAAATTTATTTAAAATTGCTGTTGTGAAGTATTTTGCTGTTATGTGGAAATAATGCTTTTCTGTACAAAGTTAGCTTAGTACTGAAGATTTTGACCAATCAATATAATAAACAGTCCAGCATGACTTTTAGAATGATAATACCTATAATATTTGTTGAGAGCATATTTTTCAACTCTTCTTCTTTACACAGTGTGTTCTATCCCATGAACATTAATGATCACCACAACAAAAGCTTCATTTTCTACTAGATTAGAAGTTCCCAAAGTTTTTCTTACCACCTCCCCCTCCTTTTTGTCAAAATATTCAGTTCATCATGGAATTGGAAGAGGACGGTTGCTTGCCATTTCTGAATGCCTTGGTTATAATTGGTTCAATTGGACACTGTTGATTGTAAGCCTACCCATAACGACTTATATTTAAATGCTAACAGCTGTCACCACCCTGCACAATGCAACACTGTTTCAACCACCGTGATTAATAGAGCATGGAGGGTTTGTGATAAAGATAGCCTTGCAGCTAGGTGAATTGGATTACAGCTAGAGAACTTTTTTGAATATTGGTTACAATTGGGGCAGATTAGTCCTTTGTTTAGAAAGAAGGAAGATCGACAGAAAGATTGTATTAATACCAACTGTCTTGCCTTCTTCTGTTTTTGGGTCGCTAAGTTCTAAAATAGTTAGACTGTTGACTCAACATGGAGTCAAGACAATTTTCAGACCACCCCAAAAAATTAAAAAAAAAATGATTGGCAGTATTAAGGATGACCTAAGATTATGAACCCCCTGGTTGCTTATTACATACCTCATGAATGTGGCCGTGCTTATATGAGACAAGCACAGCGGTGTGTCGAGCACACAAGAAAAGTTTACCTGGGGCAAGAAGAGAAATTGGCTGTGGTAGAACACAGTGTTCAAGAGAGACATATATTTAGTTTCAAAGAAGCTAGAATTTTATCTCTGGTTGGAGATTTTTTAGGACAGCATTGTAACAAAAGCTGTTGAAATCAGAATAAACCAATTCTTTAGTTAACAGGGACATTGGTTACCAGTTTAGTGTGGGCTAGAACTCAGTTATCAAAATTTTGAAACAGCTTTGCATTGGTAAGGAGCAGTAGAGTGGATGAGATCATCGTGCTTTTCAGCTTTTGGCTTCCACCATTTTCTGCGGCACCATGTTAACAGTTGTTCAGTTATATTTTGGTTGAAATTTTGGGCAGAGATAGACACTTGAAATGTCCCATAACTGTGACATTTAAACACAGCTGGAAGCCCAAGAAAAGTTAATTTAAAAGAAAAGTTAATTTAAAAGAAAGTTCCTACTTCACCCTTCCCGTGCTACAATTTTATTATTAAAAAGGTAAACAGCTAGTTCTCAGGACTAGCAATGACATCTAGAGAAACTCTCTTAGTATTAATGTTGAGGGCAATCCCAAAAGTGAGGTCTCCAAAGTATTTAGAGATACAACATTTTCTATAATATATACAAAAGTTTATAGATTGAAAATTATCTCTTTTTATACATAATCGCCATTACGGTTGAGGGCAATTTTTGTAAACACTTCGACAGTTTTTGTACAACTCACAGCCATGTCTTTGAGGAAGCATTGAACTTAGTCTTTCTCCTATTCAGTGCTGAATCACATTCTGGCCAACTGTTCTTTCAGCTTAGGGAAAAGGTGGTTGTCACTGCGTGCCAAGTTTGGATGAAAGCATGGATGTGCAATGATATTGCAACTAAAGTTCTGCAGAAGAGTGTCCTTTTTGAAGGTGATGTGTGAATGACTGTTATCTTCTTCAGTTTTGAATTGCCTGTCTGAGTTTTTTCAGTTTCATATTTGGTGCAAATACTGAAATTCAGACATGCAATTCAGAACCAAACTAAAGAAGAGAAATGTTGAGCAAGGGCGTAAGTGTTCGCCATAACACATGCCTGCCAAACTGTCAGTCTTCTGCAAAACTTTGGTTGTAATATGATCGCATACCCACGCTATAGTTCAAACCTGGCATCCAGTGATTACCATCTTTTCCCTAAGCTGAAAGAACATTTGGCTGGAAGGAGATTCAGCACTAAAGAGGTGCAAGATGAAGCTCGACGCTTCCTGAAATACATTGCAGCAAGTTGGTGTGATTTGGGCATACAAACACTGTCACAGCAGTTACAAAAATGCATTGACCAAAATGGTGATTATGTAGAAAAACAGATAGTCATCCTTTAAAATGATGTATATATTATAGAAATTTTATACTGTGAACTATGGGGTGTGGTTTGGCTCGAGTCGGTTAATCGAACTTACAAACTTTTCATCTGTGACTTTGTCTGATGGCTGTCCAGATAATGTATTTGCAAGCTCTTTTAAGAATATAGTGAATTTGTCACAACAACTGACTTGTGAACATTATTACCTATACCTTTCCCTAGCTTGAGGTGAAAATGAAGCTAAGTGGCGACCTCTTCATTATTATAAAGCAGTAGCTGGACATCCAAGGCTACACATGGTCTAAGCTAAGACAAAGTGTTTTGCCTCCATCCCAAGGCAAAGCTATTCGTCTTACAATGTGAGCAGATGACTGTTGCTATATATAGTGTGGAGTTTATGTTACGATCATGAAGCTGAAGGATGGTAGGGGTGAAACAAACTGCAGGCATACTCTTCTGAAAGATAACCAGGGTGCTCTATGTTTATCTTCCCCACCCAATGTATGAATCACCACCAGCAGTGTTGTATTGGCCTACTTCATACACAGAGTGGACAGGTTTGGGATTTAACCAGCACTTAATATGGTACTTAGGAATTGTGCACGATAACACCTCCTAGCCAGTTGGCTAAGGCCTGACTGGCGAAAATGTTTTCCACTATTGAGAAACAAACCAGCTGATCTCTTGGCAGAGACAGGATATAGTCATAGAGTCACAACGGCCAGAGCCATTGGAGCAATGTTGCTGAGTAGAAAATATAAATAGGATCAAATGTTGTAGATAGAAATAGCCAGAGAATTCTGTTAGTTATTAAGTAAAATTACAATTGGTGGCCAAGTAGGGGAGAGTGGGGGAAATACAGGCACCTAATGAAAAATCGATTTAAATTGTTCATTATATCATTATATATCTACCAAAACAAATGTATACCTTACTATGGACATTTCTCGACATATTCCAAATGATGGAATATAATTATGAACATTACCTTAATTTTTATGATTAAAATAAAAAAAGTGCAAATGCGTGGTATTCCCCACCCCGTAGGGTGACTACACGCATGATATGGGGTAATAACACGCAATACATAACAATGCATAAAAATGGACAATACATGCTATTTTTATTTTCTGTTAGTTTATTTTATTAATTACATGTACTAAACAGTACATTATTGAAGAAAATAATGATGTTTTGTAAACTTTTTTTTATTTATAGCAGTGCATTTTCTTGTATAGCAAACATCACACTTGTAATGTTTTGAAATGTTCCAGCCATTACATTCTTCATGGCTCTACCTAATACCCAAAACACATCGGTACCCTAGTTCTCCATCTTTCCCTTGGTATTTTTCGTTTTCATTCTTGTACGCAGAGTAGCTTCGACAATCCCATACTTCTCTTATTTTTCTTCCTGATTTTGTGGCATCAAGACCCTTATGAAGCTCCTCTTGGGTCCATTTTACTTTCTGGTTTTTTCTTTTATAATAAGTAATCTGAAGTATAAAAAAACTCGTTGGAATTGAAAATATAACCAACTAGTTTTATTATGAAGGGGGAATACCACGCACTTGAAGAGCCGCGTGCCAATACCCCAAAGTGAGTTCCGAGGACTAACCTAAGCAGAACTCGGGTCTTAGTTCAAATACTTGACAGATCTACAACTAAATGAAAGGTTACATCTAGGGCTAGTAGTTGATATGCAAAAAATTGCATTAAAGCAACTTATGGTAGCACTTACCTTGCAAAATATAGCTGACAAAAGTTACATCAAACACATTGAAAATAAACCTCACTTTACTACCGCCACAACGCAATCATAAAATGTCTGGAGTGGGTGGCACTGTAGTTGTTACGCCTGCCAGAAGGGTTTAGCACCAACTGGGCAAAGCCTGTGCACCATTCAAAATGCGTAATTCAGCCTGCGTGTGATTACCCGCATGCGTGTATTTCCCCCGCTCTCCCTAATCTCAAACACAGGATAGACTAGCAAAAGAACCTTCTACAAGAAGAGAAATCAATAATTTCAAACACTGTCCTATGATTTAGGAAGGTATTTCTTAATCTTCATGGTTGGAGTATAGTGCTTTAAGGAAGGGAAGCTTGGACTTCAGAAACACTATAAAGAATGAAAATTGAAGCATTTGAAATATTGTGCTTAGTATGATACTAAAACTTAATTGGACAGATAAAGTAAGAACTGAACAAATTTTGGAAAGAAAGTCTGTCACAAAAAGCAATAATTGTAAAGGAAGATGAAATTAAATATGTGAAGCAGAAAATTGAGGATATAGTTTATAATAAGATAAGGAGAGCAGGATAGAAAGAAATGGAGCATTGCTTCTATATATCTATCTATCTATCTATCTATCTATCTATCTATCTATCTATCTATCTATCTACCTACCTATCTATCTATCACCCACGCAACATGGCCAGCCTACTGTCATCTCCAAGATCTCTGTGCCCTTTGTAACTGATCTAATCTTGGTTGCTCAATTGTTCAAACCTAGCATTGTTCTCTTCACAGCTTTTGGGCACTTCTAGGTTTTTTTTCTGTAAATTCATAACCTTAAACCAGCAGTTGATTATAAACTGTTTTTTAAAAAGATTTTTGGGCATATTAAATTTGAGGATAACTGAATGACTCCTAGAAGTTTGCCATCCTTGATTGATGTAAAGGAAAATTTCTGGTCTTACATCTCTTCTCATATTTACAAGCTGCCCAAGATAAATGTATTCACTAATATTTTCTAATATGTATTTTTTTTTTTTTTTTTTGTAATCCCCTTCTGTAGCCCATTTCTTAGACATAACTTTTGTTTTTGAAAGATGCATTCTCAAGCCCAACTTTACACTTTGAGAGGAGATCAGTAACAAAGGTTTGGAGTTCATCAGTCTCCTTGGCCAAAAGTGCAATGTCCTCATTGAATCTCAAGTTATTAAGTTTCTGGCAAGTAATTCTAATTGCTTTTTCGAGCCATTCTTGTTTTGACATTGCTTTCTCCTAGAAAGTTGAAAATAATTTTGGAAATCTGTAGATAGCTTCCTGACACTGACAAAAGCTAGGGAGGTACAATAGATGTTGTGGAGCACTCTGATATAAGATGTGCCCATACCATATTCATCTAATGCTTGCAGGATTGCCTTATGACTTACTGAATCAAATTCTTTTTAAAAATACACAAAGAGGACCTGATTCTCGTTTGCTCGGATAATTAGTTGTCTTAGGGCAAGAATATGGCCATCTCGGCTAAACCTGATGCAGAATCCTGCTTGCTCAATGGGTTGGGTTGAATCAAGGATGGAGCTGGTCATGGTAAAAACTTTGTATAGAACAGGTAATAAGCCTAGTTTATATGATACTGTTGTGCCTCATGCTTGGTGACTTTTGTTGTTGCATCTAATTTATGAACTGTACTGCTATTTATTGCATATAGTGAATGATGATACTTTCATGTTATGTCATTATTCAAATGTGATAAAAAGCATTTTATATTTTCCTTAGCCTGTCATGAAAGTTAAGTTTCACCATAATAAGTTGTGGCTATATTATGGGTTGTATGTTTCTGGTCACTTTTGGAGAATTTAGCAATTT
Source organism: Vandiemenella viatica (assembly GCA_031002005.1). NCBI lineage: Eukaryota > Metazoa > Arthropoda > Insecta > Orthoptera > Morabidae > Vandiemenella > Vandiemenella viatica. The sequence continues at coordinate 72,241,435 of CM061914.1, forward strand.
TATTATTTCATAGACATTCTATTTCAGGTATTGGGGGTAATGTTGTGGTTTCTTAATTTTTTCTTGTGGGAGTTCTAAATATCTTTGCACTTTCGTTTACTTATCTATAAATATAAAAAACATGGCTGCACTACAGTTAGTTATTTTAACATCTGAAAATTCTTTTTAAGGCTAACTTAATGCGAACACTGCGCCACTGTCACCGCCTGTCACATGAGGCTAGGCGCATCCTGAGCCTGTTTCTGAAGGATGCAGGCATGCCGCTGGAAGAGGCAATAACGTTCTGGAGCAATGAGTATTCACTGACTCCAGTCGGTGGATGTTGCAGTCACTCGTGGCCAGCTGATGCACGCAGACTGATTTACAGTATCCGGCATATGTATGGCATGGAGGGTGGTTGTATTAATTACTATTCTCACACTTGCAATCAGATTCAGGTAAAAAGTTTGAAAAGTAAACAAATTTTCTAATATGTTTGTGTTCTGGTTGCAATAATGGAATGTACATAGAGTTTGTAAAATATATTTGTTGACAAAGATAAGAGAATCCAGGAAGAAAATTTGCATTTGATACAGCAAAGGAAAAATTTTCTCAACTGTTATGTTAGAAAATCCTTTTCCTTAATTCATTGTAGTAATGTTGTTATATTTAAACATATCTTAATGGAACAGGAAAACATGCCATAAGGCATTGTTAAAAAACCTGTCACCTATCAGAATTGAAAACATGATGGTTAGTAGGTCATAAAAACAACACAAACACAGAAAAACAAAATTTTGGGTGACACTTCAATCTACAAAATGAAAATGAAACATATAGTAAGGTTGTTAGTTGCACCACCAGAAATCCTACCACATGAATATACAGAATTTTCAACTATCCATAAGCATTATGGGACCATTGAATTTACCATTACACTTGGACAGTCTTGACTATTCGTTGCTACCCTTGTCTGTTTTCATCTTCCATAAGAGGCTGCTGAAGAGAATAACAATTAATTATAAAAGTCTGATGGGGAAATAAACAACTGCTTATAACAGATTATGGCAGAACAGCTTTGTCACATGAAAAAGGAAAACACACACACACACACACACACACACACACACACAAAACAAAAAAAAGATGGAAAGATGATGAAAGACATGAAAGTGACACAAAGGGACAACACAAGGTAATACATAATTACTCTTCTATTTCTTCTTTCTTTCATGTCATTATGTTTGGTACGTGTTTCATTCATTCAGGATTGAACCAAACTCCAGAATAATGAACATGGCAATTTCCATTTCTACAGTAGCTTCCACAATATGTGCACAGTTCCCATCAATATAATTTCCTGGATTATTGATTTGTTTGAGTATCCTGCTACCTTTGGTAGATTTTATGACACCAAATGTCATACTGAATCCAGAGAACCAACTATAACAGGGATAACATTAGTACTCTTTCCCCATGTCTGGTTCAGTTCATTTAACAGATTATTTGTTCATAAGAATTTTTTGCTTCTTTAATTGTTAGATTCTAATTATAGGTGCAGTTAGTTATGATGAGTAAAATCTTGTGTGTTTATGAGAACTCGCCTTATGTAACTGGACTTGGTATTTATTCTCAAATTACTACATGTGACAAAATATTGAGTGCCTTGTGTGTATATCTGTAGGTGTTATTTTACCTTGTGACATTGCATTTAGTTGTTTCTTGCCAAATTGTACCTATCATCAAAAATCTTAAAAAAAAGTATTTTATAATGCTGTGTTCTTAGTGCTTTCTTCTGAGTAGTTTCAATTTCCTACTTCTAAGCCATGTTTTGTGCTAATAAGTGCTTTGTGTTCTGAACCTCTTTATGAAATGTGTAGAGATTATCAGTGAAATGCACAGACGTTAAATTATTCTTTGCAGTATCTGTAATCTCGCTGGTCTATGTTGTTGTCCGTTGTATTGCGCATTGGCGTGCGAACGTGTAATAAAGAATTGCCGTTTCCAATAACGCGTTCTTTACAGTTTATTTTAGCACGCTTCTGTTCTACGCTATTAACTGCCGAAATATAAGTAATAATAACATTGGTTATGGGCCCAGTTACAGCACAGAAGTGTTATAAACTGTAAAATTGATTGCGCAATCGTTAAGTTGTAGCGTCGATTCGAAAAAGTTGGCTAAGGATTTTTAGCGTGAAGGTTACGACAGACAAAAGTTGCGTGAATCAGTTCAAAATCTCTGATCACCGGTCCGCGACTATAACCAAATTGAATGGTATAAATTACGCATCATGGAGTTACCAAATGATAATGGTAATGATGGAAAGTGATTTATGAACAGTTGTTGATCCAGGTGAAGAAGAAATGACTGCCGACGCAGATACAACTGAAAAACGTAATTACGCATCGAGACAAAATAAAGCTTATGCAAAGATCGCACTTTCTGTGTGCGACGAACAGCAGATGCATATTCAGCACTTAACGAATGCCAAGGAAGCATGGAACGAGCTGGAACGGTTGTATGCACCGCGTGACTGCAAATTTCGTATTGTGCAACTCAGGCGAAAATTGTATTCGTTGAAACTGAGTGATTATAATGCAATGGAATTATATTTGGGACAGATAAACAGATCTGTTGCAGATCTTGCTAGTGTTGGCAACGCCATAGAAGATGCAGATTTAGCTATGACGATTTTGTGCGGACTTTCCGAGGAATGGGATTCTGTTGTAACATCTTTGTGTAACCTACCAGAAAGCGAGTTTACATGTGCTACAGTGAAAAGACGTCTTCTTGCCGAAGATTCAAGACGACAAGAAAACGATAGCACGAAACAGTCTGCATTATTCGTGAAGAAAGTTAACACGAAAATAATAGACGTCAAATCTAATTGCAAAGATGTCAAATCTAGCAGCGGAGATGCCAAACACTGTAAGAAAGGAACACGAAAAGGCAAAAATGGGAAAGGCAAATGCTTTATCTGTAAAGAAATCGGTCATTTTGCAAATGTATGTCCAAATAAATCAAGCAGTAAACGCTCATTTAGTGCATCGACAACATGTGGATCGGCTATATTGAATAGCGATGTTTGGGTCATAGACTCAGGTGCTACTCATCACATGTCTCCAGAGAAAAAGTATTTTTCTTGGATTAGTAAAAATGTGACTACTGAAAATGTTGTGACAGCAAATGACACGACACCTACAATTGGAAAAGGTACTGTAAATGCAAAGATTATTGTTAATAATTCCGCAAATAGTGACATACAAATTAAAAACACTCTTTTAGTGCCTGGCATTAGCCATGGAATTTTATCAGTTAAACAGTTAACTGGAAATAATAAGAAAGTTGTTTTTAATATAACTGGATGTTGCATTTACGATGACAGTAGGAATTTACTATTGAAAGCAGAGAATATGGGTCGCTTGTATGTGGTGAGAACAGAACCTAATGTAAAGAAGAGTGTAGTAAGCTCATTACAATATGAAAATAGAAAGTTAAAAACATTGGATTTGTGGCATCAAAGACTAATGCACGTTAGCAAGAATCAGATTATAAAAATGGTTAAAAAACAGTCTGTAAATGGTTTAAACTGTGAGTTGACAACTCCTACACCATGTAATGACTGTTTAGCAGGAAAAGCTACAAGATTGCCATTTGTGACACATCCATCAAACAATTTGAAAAGTGATGGAATAATTTTGAATCTTGTTCATGCAGATCTCATGGGACCAATAGATGTGAAAAGCTTTGGTGGCAACTGATATGTTCTTAGCATAGTGGATGATGTTAGCAGATATGCTTTCATCAGACTTCTTAAAACAAAAGGAAGTGTACTGGCCGAGTTTAAAGCATGGAAGATTCAGGTTGAAAAACAAACTGGCAAATCTTTAAAGCGAGTTCGAACAGATAATGGACTTTAATTTTGTTCAAAGAATTGGGATATTTTCTGTGAGAGTAATGGCATTGTACATGAAAAGACAATGATTTACACACCACAGCAAAATGGAATCGCAGAGAGATTCAACAGAACTCTGATGGATTTAGTAAGAAGTGAAATCATCAGTAGTAGGTTGCCTAAGGCAGCTTGGGCAGAATTGATATATACTGCAGCATATATCAGGAACAGAGTCACAAACAGTCATAACGAAGTTAAAACTCCATATGAATTATGGGTTGGAAGGAAGCCAAGTGTCGCTCACCTTCGGGCAATAGGATGTGAAGTGTTTGTGCATATTCCTAAACAGAAACGCCACTCAAAACTCTCTGCAAGGGCCAAGAAAGGAGTTTTGGTTGGATATGCAATATATGGACGTGGTTATAGGATTTGGATGCCAGATACTCAACAAGTTGTGGAGTCACGTGACTGTGTATTCAAAGAGAGTACAAGTGATGAAGCAGAACACATTAGTAAACCCGAAGATTCTAGCTTCAAACAATTGGACAGAGAAGAAGCTATCACTTTTGGCTGTAGAGATGTAATTTCAGGCAGTAATCCTGAAGAAAATGTGATGATCAATTCTGAAGAAAATCTGTCAAGTGAAGAAGAAGACTTCAAAGGATTTTCAGACACAGAAAGTAAAGAAGAAGAAACTTCAGACAAAGGTGAACAGAGTGAAGGACACTCAACTGTTCAAATTAAGAAGAGAGGACAACCAAAGGGAAATTCTACAAAACATAATGCAAACCTGCAAAAGCAACATAGTATGATTCTTTGAGAAAGGTATTCTATAAAATCAAAGAAAGATGATAACATAGAACCACAATCTCATATGGTTCATACTAATAATATAGTGGAACCATCTTCATTCAACGAGGCTATCAATTCTGCTGAAGCAGTGCAATGGTTTGGAGCAATGAATGAAGAGATAGAATCATTGAAGAAGCACAACACCTGGTCATTGGTTGTAAAACCTCCAAATGCAAATGTTATTAAATGCAAATGGGTGTTTAAATGGAAGGCAGCAGGTGAAACATAACGTTTCAAAGCATGCTTGGTTGCAAAGGGTTTCTCTCAAAAGAAGGGAGTGCATTATGAAGAAGTATATGCACCTGTATCAGGCTTCGATACTCTAAGGTTACTTGTAGGTATTGGTGTTGAGAAAAAGTGGTTCATGGACCAGTATGATGTCAAATCTGCTTATCTTCACAGTGATTTAAAGGAAACTATGTTTGTGGAACAACCTGAAGGGTTTATACAAAGAGGTAAAGAAAAACTGGTTTGTAAGTTGAACAAATCGATATATGGTTTGAAACAAAGTGGAAGGTGCTGGAATGAACATCTCAACAAAACATTAGAAAGTCTTGGATTCGTTCGTAATAAAGTCGATCCGTGTGTATATCTGTTCAAGAAAGGAAAAGGAAAGGCCATATTAGCTATTTATGTGGACGATATCCTTGTATTGACAGAAACTGAATCAATGAGAAGTAGTGTCAAAGAACTTCTGGAGAGATGCTTTGATATTAAGTACCTAGGAACAATTTCCAATCTACTGGGAGTAAAATTCAATATGAAAGAGGATGGTAGCATCACCCTTTCACAAGAAGGATATGTCAACAAACGGTTGAATGAATTTGGACTGCAAGACGCCAAAGGAATTAAAACCCCAATGGAGCAGAGGCCAGAGTTTCTCGACGAGTGTAATGAAGATGACCTCAAAAACCTTCCTTACAGAGAACTCATTGGTTGTCTGTTATATTTATCGCAGAGAACTAGACCTGATATTGCCTTTTCAGTAGGCAAGTTGGCTCAGTATTGTTCACAATTCAACAAGTGTGATTGGAATGCAGCTAAAAGAGTACTTAGGTATTTAAAAGAGACTCAAGACTATGTGATTACATATTATCCAACTAGTGAAAGTCTTGTAGCGTATGCTGATGCAGATTGGTCTAGTTGTACAAAAACTCACAAGACCATAAGTGGATATGTGCTTATACTTGCAGGTGCTCCAATCATCTGGAAAAGCTCAAAACAAACTGTAATTGCACTTAGCACAATGGAGGCAGAATATGTGGCCTTGGCAGCTTGTGCAAGAGAAGTGTTTTGGGTAAAAGAACTGTTAAAGTCCTTGAATTTCCAAGAAAAAAGTGACAGCGCAACCACGATATGGTGTGATAGTCGAGCAGCTATTGCACATGCTAGAAATTATTTTGACAAGTCCAGGACAAAACACATTGCAATCAGGCATCACTTTGTAAGAGAAAAGGTGATGGATGGGACAGTGGAACTTCGATATGTTCCAAGTGAACAAAATGTTGCGGACATCTTCACGAAGGCGCTGTGTAACAGACTACACGAGTCGCATCGCAGTCAGCTGGTGGAGCAGGTCCAGGTGGCATAATCTCCAAAGTGCGGAATGATCATCCACAGGTCAATGATCTTCCGAGGGGGGGATTGTAGAGATTATCAGTGAAATGCACATACGTTAAATTATTCTTTGCAGTATCTGTAATCTCGCTGGTTTATGTTGTTGTCCGTTGTATTGCGCATTGGCGTGCAAACGTGTAATAAATAATTGCTGTTCCCAATAATGCGTTCTTTACAGTTTATTTTAGCACGCTTCTGTTCTACGCTATTAACTGCCGAAATATAAGTAATAATAACAAAATGTTAATAGAGAGGTTTCTGGCTTTTCCCACTTCCTTCGGTAATTTTAGTATCTGACTTTGTGCATCCAATTGCTCCAGAAGTTTAGGACTGCTGCTCTGAGGGTTCTTGATAATATTTTATCAAATTTTCTTGCAGAACTTGAAATGCCATCTGTCTTATAAATGGATTCTTGTAATATCAAAAGCATAGATAATGAAGCAGTGGCATTTTGGAAACTGGCTTATATCTGTCTCAGCTTTTTTAAGTAGTATATACACTTGTGATACTAGCTCAAGGGTAGCAAACTGGTGTACTGTTATTTTCTTTTTTTGCATCTTCTCTATAGCAAACATGATCTTCTGCCACATTCAGTTAATTGTACCAAACTATATTCAAAAGTTGGAACTGTCAGCCTTTAATTTTTGAGTTCAGTTCACTGTTTTGAGTATTTTTTTTTTCTATAGTATCCTTTCCAAATCAATTTGCTGACCTCTGCATTGGGTATTTGGTTATGGCATAATTTGTCATTAATTCTTGTTCAAATTCCTTAGTCATAGTTCTAGGATCAAATTGAATATTTTCAGTTCTCTTTGGTTTGCCGCTCTTAATAGTAACGTTTGCTTATTGTTCTAATCCAGATTCCATATTTATCATCACTGAAGCTGATTATGTACAACATATATCTCTTCAAACACAATTCTGTAACTTCTAGCAAACAGTTTTAAATCATCCCTATAGAAAAATCTTATTAGCGTTTCACTTCTCTGGTTCTGAGTTTTGTGTAGGTAATGGGATGAGACTGATGCAAGTGAAAAGGGGAGGCAAAGTGTCACCTGAAATATCTCTGTCATGCACCCACCAAGTTGAGTCAGCGGTGGCACTGTCTACCCTTTTCTCAAAGCAATTCCGGGCATTTTTGTATCTCAATTTCTTCAGTCAAAGTGATGCTACATATCTCAACTATGTATTATGCATAGATATCAGCCGTCTTAACAAACATACTAAACTCTATTTCGTTACTGTTCCAGATGTTATCCGTATGAAAATTTCAGTGATTTTGTCACTTACTCACTCATTCACTCCCTCACTCACTGACTGATGATCATCAAATCTCTAAGTTACTTCCCATAGTTGTAGAAAGCTGCAATTTGGGGCAGAGATAAAATTTTACCTCCATATTACAGGAAAAGTCTGAAATTTATAAATTTCCATATATCTACCCCCTTACCTACTACTAACGTGACATAACTTTCTACTCTAATAAGTTTACAAACCTCAGATTTTCATTGCATACAAAGCTTAGTAAGTTTAACTAATGTATTAAATTTTACCTCCTTTCTTTCCCCTACTTAGGAAGATAGTGAAATTCTATTTTTTTCAGCTATAACCCCCCCCCCCTCCCACCCCAATATCAAAATTCCACTGTACACAAGTAATTTGGTATACATATATGGTTTCATCCCTAAATCACAAGAAAAGTCTAATATTAATGTTTTCCCCTCATTTATTTAATTACAATTCCAAACATGACAAATTCTGGCACATATTTGTGGGTTAATTAGTTTGCTCTGGATGATGCTATATGCCTGAGATTTATTTAATTCATAAAGATCAGCAAGTTTAATGTTTGATAAAGCAATACTTTTAAGGTATTTATATTGGTTTACTAAAACATGGCATGCATAATGACCATGTCAAGAATTTTTTTTTTTTTTTATTCGAAATAAACAATCTAAACACAGAGAGAAACCATTGTGTTTCAGAATGTGAAGTTGCAACACTTTGCCTAAACTGTGAACAATTAAGTTCTTGACCTGTGTAGCCTTCTAGTACCTTAATATTTAACAAAATGGCTGCCATGTATTCGTATTATAAACCCCAAATACGAAAGATGTATGAAATAAGTTCTCTTGTCACAGTTTTAAAATCACAAATACTTATATTCTTGATAAAGTTCACTTGTACATTGTCGGTGCCAGAATTGCGGATAAGACATCAGGCAAAGTTCCATTTGAAGATTGACAGCTTAAGCACATTCATACGAGAAGACAAACTCACGAAGTCCCCCTAACATTAGTGAGTAACAGTTACGGCATATTGGCGTGTGCCGCAACTGTACCGCGTGCAGTCGTTCGCTCTGCAAACTAACGCGAAGTTAAATGTTTGATTTCCAGTGAAAGAATGACCAAATCTAAGATGGCTGCAGGGCTCTTTATAAGTTTGGCAAGTCCTATGATGTCAATAACTTTTTTAATTAATTAATATCTCCCAGTGTACTCAATGGTTTAACTTGTAGTTAATACAAGGGCTTAATATGATCATATTCTATCTGTTTCAATTTAATTCAGCAATCAAAAGGGTTTCTATAAGCTTAATGTTGAAGTCTCTTACGTCACCAGCTTAGGCGCGGTTTTATGCGCTCTAACAACAATTACTGACAATCTATATTTAAAATCTTAATTATCTGACAAATGCTTAAACTTTTTACCAAAACCATTATATATCCGTAATCTTCTTAATTTAAGCTATCTACTGATATAAATTTCTCAACTGTATTTCTTTTAATTAAAAAGTTAATTTTTTTCTCTTAATTAAAACCACTAATTAAACTTTTCTGAATTTGTTAATTTTACTATCAAAATGTTCCAGTCAATGCTAGTAATAAAAGATCAGCTGTGGCTTTACTCAATTCAAAGTTATTTCAAACCATAAATTCTATCTTCCCTAATCGCGCATTTTAAAATGTCAACAAACCAAATTATCTCTTAAACTATTTTTTTCTGGACATAATGAATATAATTTAAAATGATTCTTATGGTGAGTTTTCCCTGTGGAAATGAATGCAGGAAAATTCCTTCAATTTGAAAATTACCTTACACAAAATTTCTAAGTCCAACATAAGTGACTTCAAAATTGATCTATAGAATATATTACTGCTGGGGATAGCTAGTGGGAATGCTTCTGGCGAACTAGAGTACCTTACAACTTCATTTTGTCTATAGATATTTGTTTTCGATTCAATCAATTAATAAAATTAACTGATTTTTGTGCCTGATTATGCTAAAAGATTAATTAGTTCTAAATATATTGCTAAAAATTAATAACCAATTTTGTTCTTGTAAAGCCTACATTTCAGTCTAATGAAATTGAACATTTGCTGGTCACATGAGAAGAGACAAAAGATAAACAATTCTCATTCACAGTTACAGTTACATAAGTTAATTTCTGTGTAATTTAAATTGTATTTTTAGCATCATTGCTAAAATTAATTTTGAAAAATTTTGTTGACAGGAGATGCAGCGCTCTGCACTTGGCGAAGGTGGTTGCCCATTTGTACACTTTGACCGAGAGCGATTGATGGAAAACCTGTCACCAACAGTTAGAACACAGCCAGATGTTGTAGCCAGAATAATGTCGCTGGCCTCAGAGTCCCCATGCCGTGCCTGCACCACATACCTTTGTGCTCTGCTGGGCAGCAGCCAACACCAGACTGACATCCACTCACCTATAAATTACTACTGCCGCGCAACTGCAAACCTCTCCTGGTGATTTCTAGTTTCTGTGCTTCTTGGTAATTGCCTGTTGACACATGCTGAATGCATCAGTTAGTTTACATGCTTTATCATCATAGTAATAGCAATTTTTATTTACTTATTTATTTATTTACTTATTTCATCATTGTATATCTAGCAATTTTTATTTATTCAGTTGAATTTAAATGTTATTTAGAAAATTTAGTGAAACAATATGATGAAATAAAGAGTTTATTTTTCAAATTAAAAAACCTTTGATAATGGTGGTTAGTAAGGTAGTAAATTGAGAAACTGTCTCCTTTAGCACCAAGCTCAATGCGAAAAAGGTATTCAATTTGAATGGGTGAGCTTTGTGGGGGGAGGTGCAGGATGGTGATTAGTAGTGACCGGATTATATGCAACACAAAAAGCTAGAAATGTGCATGCAAATATGCATGAAAAATGCTTATAATATTCATAAAAAGTGTCAAAATATGCAACATTAGATAATATAAAAATAGTAATTTTTATTTCAAAATAAGCATGCAATTAGTAAGTATAACAATAATCTTAGATATATATAAAAATAGACGTGTTTTTTCCTATATTTCACTTTTCAGCCACCACAACCTAGCACAGATCACTGATGTTTGTGGGTGGAAGTCACAACGTTGGCCGAATGCCGATAGCTGTGGGGATGTGGGTGATATAATGATTAAAGTTGGTCAGTGCAGGGCGTTTTCATATTTCGACCAAAAATTCATATCTCCGTATACTTCTCTTTCCTGCCACAACTACATAACATAGACTTTTGGTGTTTGTGTGTGGTAGTAGAATCGTCTTTCCTGTCATGCACTATGGTTGTTAGATGTCGGTAGCTATGGGGATGTGGGAGATATGGGGGTTGAAAGTGGTCGACCTGTGGCAGTTTCATACTTCTGCCAAAGACAAAAGTGTCATGGTGTATCACTTTTCAGCGAAAACTACAGATCACAGAAAAATGGCATTTGTGTGTAGTAGTAGCACAGAGTCACCTTTCGATCACAACAGCAGCCGAATTTCAGAAACTGTGGTACTGTGGTAGATATGGTGGTTGTTAGTGGCCGACCAAGTATATTTTCGTATTTCGACTGTCTCCGCATATGTCACTTTTCTGCCACAACTACATACCATAAAGCAATGGTGTTTGTGTTTGGTAGTAGAAACGTATCTCATGTAGTGCACTATGGTTGTTAGATGTCGGTAACTATGGGGGTGTGGGAGAAATGGGGGTTGAAAGTGGTCGACCTGTGGCAGTTTCATACTTCTGCCAAAGACAAAAGTGTCATGGTGTATCACTTTTCAGCGAAAACTATAGATCACAGATAACTGGCGTTTGTGTGTAGTAGTAGCACAGAGTCACCTTTCGATCACAACAGCGGCCGAATTTCAGAAACTGTGGTACTGTGGTAGATATGGTGGTTGTAAGTGGCCGACCAAGGATATTTTCGTATTTCGACTGTCTCCGCATATGTCACTTTTCTGCCAGAACTACATAGCATAGAGCATTGGTGTTTGTGTTTGGTAGTAGAATCGTATGTCATGTAGTGCACTATGGTTGTTAGATGTCGGTAGCTATGGGGGTGTGGGAGATATGGGGGTTGAAAGTGATCGACCTGTGGCAATTTCATACTTCTGCCAAAGACAAAAGTGTCATGGTGTATCACTTTTCAGCGAAAACTATAGATCACAGATAACTGGCGTTTGTGTGTAGTAGTAGCACAGAGTCACCTTTCGATCACAACAGCGGCCGAATTTCAGAAACTGTGGTACTGTGGTAGATATGGTGGTTGTTAGTGGCCGACCAAGTATATTTTCGTATTTCGACTGTCTCCGCATATGTCACTTTTCTGCCACAACTACATAGCATAGAGCATTGGTGTTTGTGTTTGGTAGTAGAATCGTATGTCATGTAGTGCACTCTGGTTGTTAGATGTCGGTAGCTATGGGGGTGTGGGAGAAATGGAGGTTGAAAATGGTCGACCTTTGGCAATTTCATACTTCGCCAAAGACAAAAGTGTCATGGTTTTCAGCGAAAACTACAGATCACAGATAACTGGCGTTTGTGTGTAGTGGTAGCACAAAGTCACCTTTCGATCACAACAGCGGCCGAATTTCAGAAACTGTGGTACTGTGGTAGATATGGTGGTTGTAAGTGGCCGACCAAGGATATTTTCGTATTTCGACAAAAGGCATGTGTCTCCGCAGATTTCACTTTTCTACCACGACTACATAGCATAGAGCATTGGTGTTTATGTGTGGTAGTAGAATCCTGTCTGTTGTCGTGCACTATGGTTGTTAGATGTCTGTAGCTATGGGGGTGTGGAAGATATGGGGGATGAAAATGGTCGACCTGCGGCAATTTCATATTTCTGCCAAAGACGCATGTGTCACGGTGTATCACTTTTAAGTGAAAACTATCAATCACAGATCATTGGCGTTTGTGTGTGGTAGTAACACAGAGTCTCCCATCGATCACAACGTTGGCCGAAATTCGGTAACTGTGGGAGTGTGTGAGACATGGTGTTTGAAATTGGTCGATTATGAATATTTTCGTGTTTCATCCAAAGACTTGTGTATCCGTAATTTTTACCTTGCTGCCGGAACTACATAGCGCAGAAGACTGGTACTTGTGTGTGGTAATAGTATCGAGTCTCCCATCGTGCACTAGGGTGGTTAGATGTCTATAGCTGTCAATATGAATTCTTTACAATCACGAACGAAGTCATGGGTACCAGCTAGTATATTTATAAATTTGATGATTAACTATTATTTAACATTGGGTACTGTTCCAAATATTTTATAGTAAGATTGTTTCTTCAATCTCTCAAAATATTTTTATAAGTGGATATGGACCGTTTCACATTCACTGATGTAACTGGGCAGTATTTGAAATTGGGTGTTGTGTTAGCAATCATTCTTTGTGGAAAAAGTTCACCCGTCCCATTACTAAAACTGTCAATTTGACAAAAACTTTCAAAGCCTGGGTTATTGGTCAAAATATTTCTAAACTTCACTTAAAGTTTACACAGGAATACCTCTGGAAATGCGGATTTTATTCATTAACTGAATAGATTCAGTCGACGTCGAGGCTTTTTAATACTCGCAAGTATGTGGAAAAAACGAATGCTAATCACAGCTATGGTTTTAATACTAAAATTGTTAAGTGCTTCCTTGTACTGACAAACTGTCATAGCCTCTTCACTATCAAAGTTGTTTACTACACCTTTAATGGTCTTGAAATGTTCACTGTAAAACAGCACAGCTCAACCCACTGGTTTCGGAGGTAAAGGCACTTTTGTCAATTTTTTTTAAATGCATTATTTCGAGAATTTGCCTTGAGAAACTCTTTCTTTGTTGATGAAATCAGTTTATTTACATTCCCAAACGTGGGTCGTAGTTCTTCAGCGAGTAGTCGTAGACTAAGAGCCGTGCTGCTAGTAGATTTTGCCGGCGACAAAGTAAGATTTTATTTATTAACTAGGTACTTTACCAAAAAGTATTGTAAATATACCGAAAATATGCATCATCACTGGGTTTTACGTGAAACGTGCAATAACTGGTGAAAACTGGCTTAATATGCATGTTTGCATATGCAAACATGCAAGTGCATATAATCTGGTCTCTAGTGATTAGAATTGGATATTAAGTCTTTCCTGGCATATAGCTGATAATTTTTTTTTTTTTATCAGGATGGGATACCATTTCCTGTGTTACTGTGATTATGTGAATTTTTAGAGATTTGATGTACTAATGTATGATACAATGGAATAATGCATAATGTCAACATACGAGGGTGGTCTGAAAAGTTTCCGACCTAACAAAGATACAAGACATTTTTTCTGAATTTTTTTTATTTTTCAACATAGTCTTCTTGTAACTCTACACACTTCTCCCAACGATGCTCCAATCTCTGAAACCCGTCCAAATAGTTCTCGGCATTTTTCTCTGCAAAATAATTGTTCACGAAGGTGATTGCCTCTTCATTTGACGAAAATCTCTGTCCTCCGAGCGCAATTTTTAGATGAGGGAACAAAAAGAAGTCGCTTGGGGCTAGATCTGGTGAATAAGGTGGACGTTCAAGCAGTTCAAACCATAATTCGTGAATTTTCGCCATGGCAACCGCTGAGGTGTGAGACAGTGCGTTGTCTTGGTGAAATAGGATTTTCTTTTTCTGCAAATGTGGCCGTTTTTCCGCAAGTTCTGCCTTCAGCTTGACAAGTAATGATGCGTAGTATGCTCCTGTAATGGTTTTTCATTTTTGAAGGTAATCGATTAAAATAACTCCATGACTATTCCAAAAAACAGTCGCCAGCACTTTCTGAGCCGAAAAAACAGTTTTTGCTTTTTTTGGCGTCGGTTCCCCCTTTGCAGTCCACTGTTTGGACTGTATTTTTGTTTCGGGCAAATAATGGGGTATCCAAGTTTCATCTTCAGTAATTAATCGGCGCCAAAACTCTGATTTATTGCGCCTAAACTGCGCCAACAGAACGTTGGAAATGTTCATTCGAACACGTTTTGGTCTATTGTGAGCAAACGCGCACCCAACGTGCGGACAGCTTTCTCATACATAAATGTTGATTTAATATGTAACAAACATGTTATTTTCAGATGTTCATAACCTCTGCTATCTCTCTCACTTTAATTCGGCGGTCATCTAGCACCAATTGATGAATTTTGGCGATGTTTTCATTGGTAGTTGCAGTTTTTTGACGTCCCGAACACTCATCGTCTCCCAAGCTCTTAACCCTTTGACTGCTGACGGCTGATCGTGTACCTGCCGCGCTGTGGCCTGCTACCTGCGCTAAGTGATTATCCCTGGGGACGGAGCCGTCCGAGCGTCTCTACCCGCCCTGTGCTGAACGTTTCTGGTGAAGCACTGTGACCTCTCACGACTGATACAGAATAAATGCTCTCACTACATAGTTTCTCTGCAAATAAATTACTACAGTATAAAACTGAATTATTAACCCTATTTTTCATAACTAATAATTATTTCTTGCTTGCATTTTTCTCTCGATTTTTGCAGCTTTTGTCGAAAGCGTGGTGATTCTTAAATTTACGTCAATAGTTTACAGTTCTTTCTTGGCAGTTTCTGTAGGTCCCTTACTGTATTAGAGTGTTATTGTTGATTCGAAAAAAATGCTAGAAATATTCTATTCCACACTTAAATACCGCGTTCAGACCACGACTGTAAAATTAGAGATATTCGAACTAATACAGAGAGTTAAAGCCATCCGATTTTTCCTCACGCTATTCACGAATATCATAGAAAGAGACCTTAAAATGATAATTGTTCAAGCAGCCTCCCCCACACACCGAAATTTGGTTTTCGTAATATCTTTGTAGATGTAGACACCCAAAATATCTCGATGTTGACTGAATGTTTGCTGCGCTTTGTAATTACCCGATTATACGTAATTTTGTTTCTTTGATAAAATTTGTTCCACATAAGTACTCAACAGATTTTTCATTTCTAAGCTATGAAGTGTCTGTCCATTAATTACGTGATGTGAAATAGAGGGGGGGGGGGGCGGGTTGCGGCGAAATCGCATGAAACCTCACCAGAGTAGCAAAAAGCTGTATCTGGACATAAGTTCACTATAAATTGGAGTATTTAGAAGGACATCTCTGGTCCAATATTGCCTAATTTTCAATTTTTTTCACACTAGGCATCAGAAGACAAATAGCTCTGAAACAATACATTTCATCATATCCAGTATCTTTCCACTTTGATATTCGAGAAAGCTCTGATTCTGGAGTATTCTTCATAGTGGTTATACAAAACCGATTCTTTTCATCTGCTATATATTTCGTCAGTTCTTCTGTAAGAAATAACATGAAAGCTGACAGAATACTTGACACATTCCTTATTTGACACACATGTCCCGATAGTGTAACATCAAATGCATGACTAACTGGACGAAAATGATTTTCTAGTTAGATTTATCGCCAAGACGTAATTTCTTCGTAGCCGTTTCACTATCACTTTCTGATTCTTCAGAACAACTAACTTGTTGAAACATGAGACTGCATTGTCACCCCTCCTGACGAGTATGTTTTAGGAATACAGCTTTCCGATTTTGTGGAATAGCTATCACTTCCATCAAAATGAAGTAGTTCGTCCTCAGTGTCGCTCATCGTAAGAATCTCCATGATTTATTCCTCAATGCACTCACGACGTCTTTCAATTTTCTTTACAAAATACAGGACACAAAGAACACTGATTTAATTTTCGTTGGACAGTGAACTGTAGAGCGAAGCCTAGGCTCCCAGCAGACAAACATTCGTACAATAAGCTAGCGACCAAAACTGCGAAAGGCTATAGAGAAATGTGGCGAGAAGTCCGCTGTACGACTCAGGTAGCGGCGCGTCTATATTCGTCATCAGCACACAGGTAGCGGCAGGCGGGTGCGGCTTATCTCGTCATCAGCACTTAGGGGAAATCCGACGGCTGCGGCTATACCCGTCATCAGCACTCGGGGCCCGCAGGCAGCATGGCGTGTATAGACGTCAACAGCAGTCAAAGGGTTAAATTCGTTTAAATTCAGCTGCCCAAAATTTCACTGTGGTAAGTGATGGTGCATAGTCCCCATACACAGAATCCAACTCATCTTTGATTTCCGTAGGGGTATTGCCTTTCAAAAACAAATATTTAATGACAGCTCGATACTCGATTTTGTCCATTTTCACAATAACACTCACATCAACTCACTCAAATGATTGTTACATAATAACTGCGCGTCCAAAATGGCTGAAACTTTGGTGAGTAACTGTCAACAGATAAACAACGAAATTCACTAGCTTTTATTTACGAGTGCTGTCTTCTTCATGTTGAGGTCGGAAACTTTTCAGACCACCCTCGTACTTCAATAGGTACATATAAGTTGATTTTTGTCATGAACACTGTGATAAAATTTTATGAGAATTTTAATTCAGTCAATAGGAAATTATGTAAATGTTTTATTTTTTAAAATCTGATTGTTCTAACATTTGCAAGGGTGTTTGAGTTTAGCAATAATGTTAAAATGATGGAAATGTGACATGAAATTCCGTGACAGAACACTTTCTTTTTTAGACACAAATCCTTGGCTCGATAATAATTTATTTAAATTTTATACTTCAGCCTTTCAATCTTAAAAGTCAGGATGTTGGTATATTTGATTGTATTTGTTCCCTTCGATCCTATGTGACAATAATCTGGCGAAAGTGAAACAGTGCACATCATTCTAAAATGAAATAATTTTACCAACTACTGATTACATATTTGTTACTTAGCATCCTTAAAGAGTTGTTCTATGTCAAATCAGCTAGAAAACTTTGTCAGATTTTCATAAGGTTTATACACTTGATACCACGAAATAGCTACAAACCATGTAATATATTTTTTTCTCTGGGCCTCTCAGTTTTTGAGATATAGGGGATCAAAATTATGGGAAATTGCTCAAAAATGTCACTTATGATCCTCCTTTCTAATTGTGAATTGCTTCAAAAAATGTTCCCATATCATGTTGAAATTTTTATCCTTTGTCATTTAAAATAGGAAAATTCAAGGAAAAAAAATATTTTTTCTAACTTGCCTGGCGCTGAGAGTAATTAAAGTCAGTTAGTTGAAAATTATTTATTATTTTTTTGCAAAAATAGTTTTGTCTTCAAGAAGCATTACTAATGCATTGTTGATATCAAAACCATTTTTAAAAAAAATTGAATCTTTACTTTATAAGACCAAGAAAAAGGGGGGGGGAATGAATTTTGATTGCCTGTGTTAGTGTTCTAATGTTTTATTCAAATTTTCTATTTAAAAATGAAAATTTTGGCCACCAGGTGTACCCCCCTTTTTGCATTTTTAAATACCATCATAGAAATTACCCCGGTAAAGCTCATATGGCCTGATAACTTGCTTCTATGTAATTTCTGCAAAAATAGTGGCAGCATTTTCAAAAGGCGATATCACTTCTGGCTTATTTGGTGCATATTTCGGCCTGCAGTAATTGGTTCATCGTGTAAATATATTATTGCTGAGCCTACTGTGATCAGTTAGTCCTCTGCTATCTGTTTTAGAGTGAAGGTGTTCTTTGTTGGGTCAGAAGTTATCACAACACCTGAAATTTTTTTGGTGTTTTTGGTTTGTTTGTTTTCTTTTTGTGTAGTTACTTTTTGTTGAATTGGCTATTTGATTGTATTGAAAAAAAATTACCAACTGTTATGTGCATAGATTTCTGCTTAAGGAAGTTATTTTTAAATATTTTTTATAGAAAATATGGATTATTTTTAATAAAAATATAAAATTAAATTCCTTTATTTCTTACCTTTAGTCATGTGACTGAAAATGCTCTACGATTTGTGGTCACTTTAGTGATGTCATGTGCCTGTAAGTGCTGGGAATGTAGTGTTCATTATTAGCTAAGTATTCATCTATTTTAATTGTTTGTTGCTTGGTATTTCTTGTTATTAATGATTTTTCATTCTAAATACGAAATGGAGAACTGCATATTTTATAGAAGCCTACAGCAGAAAAACACCTGTGTACATTTAATTTGTTTCGGTTTGCTATATGTTATTTTGCAAATTCATTTCCAAAAATTTATCAAAATATTAATATGGACAGGACAGATAATATACACCCAGCACTCGTGAAAGCTGAAGGGAGGAGGGCAGCAGCAACAAAAAACAACACACAAACAAAGAAAAACAATATTTCGGGTTAAACATCCTTTTTCAGGTTAACAGAAGAACATGGCTGAGCTTGCGCAAGCCCTGCGTTCGACGCAGCCACTGATAGAATGAAAATGACCGTCGGAGTTGGTGGTGGGAGGGGAGGGGGGGGCAATGATAATATAACCGAAAGGATAAATTACAAGAGTAAAATGGGGAAAAAATAATAATCATTAAAAATAATTAAAAAATATAACATATAAATAAAAAATTAAAAAATCAATTTTTAAAAAAAATTTGTTTGAAATAAGATCTTTAATGAATCTATTGTGCTGGCCAGTAATGGGTGTAAGGGTGAGGATGGAAGATATTATCAGAAATTTATTATTATCTTATTTTTATTTTATCTGTCCTGTCCATATAAATAGTGCCTCACGGCAGTTATTTCCTTCCATTGTTACCGATATCAAAATATTAAATTGCTTTTATTTGAAGAATTCACATTTTCTTTTTGTTTATATGTGTTGTGCAAACATTTGAAACATAAATTGCTGCTACACAAGGAAACTTTTATGAAAAGATATACTTCGGTACTTATAAACACTCCTTATTTTTGAGGTGGAGAAACTTTTGCATTTCTAAATCATCTATTTTTCCCTTTTAATTTTGAAACATACCGGAGATACTTTATCATGGAAAAAAATACAGGCACATGGCAGTGAATAATGGAATTTATTTTAACAGCAACATCACTTGTATAAATTTCACACTAATCCTGCAACAATGCTGGAACTCTAATTTTTACATGTCGATACAATTGCATGTTACCTTTCTGACATAAATGCATCTATTTAGGTGGTATAACTTGTAATATGCAAGTAATTTCCATTAAAAAAAAACTTTTTGCCGTGTGCAAGTAACGCCCAGATTAATTTTTAAAGCCTTCTTCAGTTATGCTCAAAATGTTTGTAATTCACTTATTGTACAAAAATTTGTGAAGCCCTTGAAGAATAACAAATTAATATTTTGTTGGATTTCTGGAAAATGATGAATATGGGATTCTACAAACAGTAATTAGTATCAAAAGAAAATGCACATTGAAAACAAAACAGATTCCTATGCAAGGATTGAACCTAAGGACCATAACCTTACTGATAGTCATGTTAAACCATGTGGCTATTGGTTTTAGGTTGAATCATAAGAGGTTTCATATACCGAGTGATCTTCATGACCGTAGCCTTCTGGTACCATGATTATTTAAATGCTTCAGTCACCACACGATTTATATACCCTCAAACATGAAAGGGAAAATAGAAATAAGTTCACCGTACACTGTTTTAAAGTCACTAAAGATATATATTCTTCCATATGTTCTCTTACAATGTCGGTACCAGATGTGGATAAGCAATCGGACAACAGTTTCACAGAAGATTGTAGGTAAAGCACACTCGAGAGAAGATACAAACTCTCATCAAACCTCCTAACTTAGATGAGAGTGTGACTACGGCATATTGAGATATACTACGCCTGCCAACCACCTGGAGCAACTCACTCTACATTACAACATGAAGTTAACTGTTTGCAAACTGCCGGTAGAATGAGCGTTTTCAAGATGGCTGCTGGTTTATTTATCAAATCGGAAAGTTAAGTAACATCAGCAAAATCGTTCAAAAATTAATATCTTGCAAAGTATTTAATAGTCTGAATCATGATTACTACCTGGGATTCTCGATATCTTATTCTATCTGTTTTGACTTAGTTTAGTCTTCAAAAGAGTTTCTGTTAAATTAATTTTAAGCGCTCTTATGTCATCGACCCACCAACTCTGGTGCACTTTCTTAACAATTACAACAAACCATTTCCAAAATTTCGTTTGTCTTACAGATGCTTTAAACTTTCTATAGGAACCTCTATATATTTTAACCATCTTAATTTGATCTATCCTCTGGTATAAATTTCTTGTTTTTATCTCCTTTAGTTTAAATTTCGATTTTTTTCTCTTAATTAAATATGGTTCTAAAACTTTACTTAATCACTTGATTTTACATTCAAAACATGCTGGAAGGTGCTATAACTGATGATAAAAACGCTGCTGTAACTTTATGCATTCATTAGTTATTTCAACTTCAAGTTTTTAGTACTCACTGACCACGTGGTTAACAAACGTAAACAAATAAAATTATCTCTTAAACTAATTTTTTCTGGGTATAATGAAAACACTTTAAAATGTTTCTTGTGATGAGTTTTAGTAGCTGAAATGAATGCAAGAAAATCCTTTAAGGTTGAAAAACTACTTTAGCTGTAATTTCTGTCTTCTACTAAAACAACTTTGAACTCGAATTATAAAGTATGTAGTTACTGGGAATAGCTAGTAGAAATGATTTTGGCAAGCATATAGATACATTACAACCACCATATTTTATCAATGGTCTGATAAAGTTTTGTAACCCAAGTGTTTGGTCAATGAGTTACAAAACTTTGGTCAGACCATTGCTTGAATATGATGATGTAGTATGGGACGCAAATTTTTGGTATCATATACAGGTGTTGGAAGAAGTGCAATGAAGGACTTCTATATTTGTCTCTGCAAATTAATGCATACCACAATTGGTTAATGATATTATCAGTCAGATATTCTTTGCATTTAGTTTGTGGCTTATTCTTGTTGAGCAAAGTTCGTAGCCATCAGAGGCTTTATGTAATTTTGATTTTCCTAATCAAAAATTTTTATGAGGCATATGCTTCATTACAATTAAATTAAAATATTAACGTGAGTTTCTTGATATCATAAACAACATTCACAATTCCTTACTGGTTAGTTGTACAGTCTCATTTGATTGACAAAAAATTAATGTTCGGACCAAGGTTTTACTCAAAATACACATGTAGTGTAACAATGAATTATGAATCAGTCATCACTGTCGCTGATTGTAATACAAATATAATGAGTTTCTATTTTATAGAACGATGCAAACAGGTAGGTTAGTTATTTTTTTCAGAGAAACATCTTGTCCATGCTTGATATTAGTTTTCCAAAAAAGTATTTAGAAATAGGTTTCCATTAATTTAATCTTGAATTAATCTCAAGACTGTTTGTTACCATTTTGCATAAATTATGTTTATAATTGTGGAGTCATTAAAATCAAAGAGAACATAAAGGAAATATCATTTTAAGTTAAATAGAAAAATCAAGCTATAAGAAAAATGTAATTTTGACTTACAGAAATCAATTGAATAGATGAAGTGGTTGAGACTGCTTTTACAGTTTTAATAGTATTGGGCACATGTTAACATTCATCCGAGGAGCCTATTCTAGGATTTAATGCATCTATATCTGCAAAGAAAAGAAACATAAGTCTTCAAAGCAGCATTTAATATTGTTACTTTTGAAACATTAAAAAATTATTTTTGAAACATTATTATTTTATTTTTTTTACCACTTTTGCTGGTCTTGTAGTTAAGATTCCTTTGAAAGTATGGTTTCCTTCTTTATCATAGTCACCCACTGTGGATAAATTGTTTTCAGTGTTTCAAGAGTTTTTATAGCCACCTTTTTACTCAAAGAACTGAATAATCTTGATTTTTCCCACACAATAATAACAGTTTAACAGCTCCTAGAGCCTTATATAATACAGCTAATTCCATTTCAAATATTCATTTGCTTGGAGATTTGGCTAATCCTTCAATTCAGATCTGATAGAGTCTGAACGGAAGCATCATAATTTTTTTTTTTTTCTAAGAAAGACTCCAAAGAATTATAGTTCTCAAGAAAAGTTCAAATAGCAGTGAAGGATAAAGCGATCCACTAAACCTAAAGCACACAACCCAGACAATAGTATAGAAGAGAGCGCTCGTGAAAAAGACTGGGTTTTGTGTACAATTTTCACATCCAGCAACATATTGCAACTCCTTTTGAAGATTACACAAGAGCAGTTGAAATAATGAATAATGTAACCAAAGGGTTGAACTTTTACAATATTGTGTTGGGCTTAGTATGTGACATGGAGGTTCCCCAAAGAACAAATACCATCCTGTACAAATCATATCTCATTCCTGTTCTCACATATGCTATAGAAACATGTACACTAAGATCAAAGGACCCTAGCAAGATCGAATCCTGTGAAATGAAGTTTCTTAGAACTGCCCTTGAGAAAATGAGGCCTGATCATATGAAGAACAATGAAGTCAGTCCAAATCTAGAGTTAAATGAATCCATGGAAGAAAGACTTGCTAATTTATAAAAGCAGTCTCTGTACCCCTTACACAATTCTGATATGTTTGCACATCAGATTCTCCATAAACTTACCCACCACTGAGGTAAAATTGATTGGTCTGTAATTCCTTGCCTGCTCATTTCTACTTATTTGAAACAGTGGCTGCCATGATTCCCCCGTTATCCTTGCCTGAAAGTCCCTAAAGGTCTGATCAAGACAGTTGCTTAATAACTTCAGTAATGTCTTCCCCTTGATTATTGGCAATATTGTAATTTGAAAACCTCTTTGCAACAGGTTTCTTAACATAGCCATAGATATTCCTCATTTCATCATTTAAGATTTCATCCAATCATAATATTCTGTGTGAACACAAATTTGACTTAAGTCTTTGCTGCTACTAATTTTTTGTTCTCTGCTGCTTTGCTGTTTACTAACTCTATTATATTATCTTCTTACTAACCTCTTTATCCTTCTCATTGCTCTATTAAAGTATCCAGGTTCCATGGTTTCCTTTATTTTTGTTTCAGATTAAACCCTTTTTTCACAATATTCATTACCTCTTTGAAATTTTCCTTCCTTCATCTTACTGTTCCTTTCCTTCCACTTTAATAATGTGTGAGGCATTATTGGGCGTGAGACCCCGAAGGGTAGTTTGCCCACCTACTTGACAGATTTTCAATTTACCATACTTGGGCCTCCTTCATGGCTTCCCTTTCCTAAAGGGGAGCTATAGTTTCAAGTTAAATCTGAAACCAAGGAAGTGTTTTGGCATACCACATTACACAGTAAACTGTACTAGAGGTGAATGTTGGGTTAAGGGTCTTTCAAAAACCCTACTAAAACTGGTATTCAAACTGGGGACCACTGAGCCACAATATCACTTCTCCTTCCACTTACTGAACGATTCACTGAAATATCTCTTCCAATATCTTTTAAAAGTTTTGTATCAAAAATTTAACATATCCCTATTGCAGTCACTCTTTATTTTTGTAGTAACTATTAATGTTAAGAAAGGTAGTTTCCTGTGCTGAACTAGGCCAGCTGAGGCAACCTAACGCTTGTGTTCATGAGCGAGACAACTTCTTGCAAGGACAGGCTATATTTGCAGTTTTCTCTTGAGAACCCAGCGTCAGCACGAGCACATCTATTTTGAATGTCTGGACAATGACAGATGTCCTTTCCCCACCACTAGGCTCCCCCCTCCTCGCATTATTAGATGCAGCTGGTGATGAGAATAGTTCAACAGTCATGATATAATTACCATATAGGCAAATTCTATCACTATTCCTCCTTATGTCAGCACAGCAAGGCAACTTCCACTATTTTATCTCAAATGATCTAATATTTTCCTATATTGTATTATCTCTGATATATGTAGCATTTTTCTATAGCCTGTAAGTACCAATCTTGTGCTATCTGTTCTATTCAAGTTTCTACAATAAATCAAACTTAACTACATCTCTTTGCACTCTTTCCAAAGGAGCTACCAACTTAACTATAGTTAAATTATTGTTAAGTCTCTCTTTTCCTAGGCAGATGCTTACAGATGTTGACTGGAATTCCTGAAACCTGAGCCGGCATTAAGTGAGCTCGGCAGATCCACTTTGGGGTAAGTTGTGTCACCTTGCTCAGTCAACCATGTGACATACTGTCACTGACCTATTGCACTTAAGCTGATTAAGTTTTTTGAGTGGAGTGGGGAGGGGGTTCCATATAAATTAAAAGAGAGGAATTTATTTTTAATGTCTGTGTGGGGAGGAGGAGGGTTCCACATAAATTAAAAGCTAAGCATGATCCTTAACCCAAAGGTTGGCTGGAATCTCATGAATGAGGCATGCTAAGCCTGGTAACAGAGGCAGCATGGCCAGTTCCTTTCCTCTTTGCCAAACCTAACATGGTAATCCTATCGAACAAAATGGGACTTACAGTGTAACGTGGAATCCAAACCAAGAAAGTGTTCTGGTGCATTACACAGTATGAGGTGAATGTCAGGATAATACCTTTCAAAATTCTCCTCAAATCAGGGATTTGAAACAGAGATCTTTCGATCCTCATTCAGACTCCTTAGTTACTGAGCCAGCAGATTGCTGAATTATGCGAGTCAAATTTATTTTCTATGTGTTTAAAGGTCATGAAGTTTCATGACAGTTTTCTCTCATTTTTTCAATTAGAAAATAAAAATTGTCAGTTTTCTGCCATTTTTGTTAGAATGCCCTCTCAGAAACTATGGATTTGAACTTTGGCCTCAATATCAACGATTATCTGTACTTATATAACAAATACTAAAAATACCAACATCTTATGAAATTTGTAAGTTGATGTGTGATAATGTTATTTCATAATATTATATTATTTAATTTCTAATTAATAGATTTAATCTGGCCTGAGAAATTGCATCATAGGTTCTCATGGCTACATTGGTGTATATTAGAGGTGTGGAGTGGAATCGTATACTAAACCTGAAAATATGTTGAGCATTGATTTTTGTGCAAAGTGCTGTCGTCTGATCTATCACATGTGAAATATCTGCTAAAGTTTATTAGGGATTGTGCACAAACTACTTGGCTCGGTCCAGGGGGGGGAGGGGTTGGCTGGAAGGCTACGCTGGGCTACGTGGGGGGAGGGGGGGGGGGTTCCGAGCCAGGCCACGTAGCTTTCCTTTCATAACATTTTTCACGGTTAAAATGAGGAACAGAACTCACAGCAGCATGTGAATATTTATTTCCGTCATTTAACTATCTCCGTATGTAATTTACAATAGTCTGACAAGAGATAACAATACAAAATGTCTTCTAGAATCAAAAGGGAACAAAGCTACGTGCTACGTGGGGGCGGGGGGGGGGGGTAGAGGCAAAAGCCATGTAGGGCTACGTGGGGGGAAGGGGGGGGTTCACAGGAGGCCAAAATGGAGCTACGTGGTTTGTGCACGCTCCCTTATAGTACGAAACTCTTAGTTGCGAGGGGTTTACTCTCACTTGTCCGGTTTTTATAATTGTGCCTACAACCACCTTCAGTTTTAGCCACTGGTTTATTGAACTCTCTTACATCAGTCAGCACTTCTCCATGATCACTTATAGACGTGACCTGAGACCCAAAGTTATAATCATCAGATGTTATTAGGAAGAAATCCATCATGTACTTTACTCTGTCACTTGTGTAAAACCTCCTTCCTTCTCTAAGGCTTCTGCATATTTCTGTTCCCTTGGGTTAATCCTGTTTCCTTCCCAGGCCACACCTAGAATTATTCAGTCCTCAACTATTATGACTGTGCTATTAGCATCTTTGAACTTAGAATATGAATTTAGTTTCTCTCTGCGGATCTCACCTTCCTCATTCACTATTCCATTTCAATAAGCAGCCAAGACCTTTATATCTTCTTTCGTATCCCCAATAAAATCTAACTAATCAATTATCATCTATGAATATCTGTAAAATGTGTTAGTTCTTGCTCACCAACTATGTCTGCTGTAAATTCCGCAATTCTCATGAAAAACTCTTTCCTGTAACATGCAATAACTATAACTATATAACTATTTGTGATTCATGCACCTCTTCTCAGTTACCTGTGTCTATTCATTCATTATGCTTCTACAGTAGAAGAATCTGATTTGTTTTGATGTATTGTCATCAATACTCTTTACTACCCTGATTACACTTCCACATATTTTTATTGTTTCATTAACACCACTTACTTGTTTCGTCTTCATAAAATTTTCTCACCAGTCATCTGTAAACAGTATTCTTTTGGTCATCTTTTTTTATTCTTTTACCAACAGCCTGTAACCTAAATAATCCAAGCAAGTGCGAATCGAGCATCACATAATTAGGGTTCCTCACGCTAGTGATCTTCATAGTATGTGTTAGGAGTGTGCTGGATGGTATGTGGTAAATCAGAACATAGTCATTTAATACAAAATCAATGCTTTACACATTTCCAAATTAGACAGCATGTCGCGGTCGCTGATTTTAGTATAGATTTTAGTGGTAATGAAGGCAGAGTGTTTCCAAGCCAGCACAGTAGTACGAAGACTACACCGCTCATATACGACACCAGCGTCAAGGTCGCTGGTCTTGCAGTCCTTACTGTGGGAACACTGTTTTGCATGACGGGTACATGGGGCTTACACACTATGAGCACGTGAACCACATGCATGTTCGTCGTGACAAACAGCCAATGAAAGGAAGGCTTTCCCCACCTTGCAGAACGGAGGGTGCCTTTTTGCGTGCACGATTCGCCCCAGTCCGTGATGTGAAATTTCGTAGGGCAGACCTGTTACCATTCAAATAGACCATTTTAGGCATTTTTCTATCACTCTCCCTCTGCTTGTTTGGAACACATTCTGCGTTGGTTTTGGATCCTATGGTCCACCATTCCAATATCGGAAAACACCGATTTTATCTATCAATTACATGTAACTGTACCATATTGCCGCTTTCAACAATAAATCAAGTAGTCACAACTCTTCATATCATTTCATGGAGCACCTACATCCTGATTTTTCGCAAATTAAGTCTCTGTGTGCATGTATTTTATCCTAGCCAGGAGCTTACAGATGCCGACTGGAAACCAGAAGTACCTCAGCCGACAGTAAGTAGATGCTAGGACGGACCCACAGTGGGTAAGTTCGCCACTCGCTCGGTCTACACGCGACAAGCAGACTCCGTTCGACAGCTCCAAACACCATGCCATGTTGCTGCTTGCATCACTAGTGTCGTGGTTAAATTCAATAAAATTTATGAGTGGCTAGTATGTTGCAATGTAGGCAGAAAAACAATTTAATTAAAATACACTACTCTTTGAAATAATTGAAAGTCCAAGAAGGGGTCATGTGATTACAGTGAAACGTATTCCATAAATTAGCAGCATGAAAATACAAAAATAATTAGAATTACAGAACTTTAAATGCACTTGGACCGTGAGAATTCTGCACCATTTGAAGCTACCAGAACCTGCAATCATATCCTCTAGATGTTGTGCCATTAAATGAGAAAGAGCCTGGATATACAGCTGGGGAACACACTGCCACACAATTTGTAACTGTGTCCACAACGCATCGACAGTGGTTGCAAGAGGACCAGATCGAAAAATTTGACGACCGACTATTTCCCAGACATGTTCGACAGGTGCCACGTCAGGCAGACGTGCAGGCCAGGGAAGCAGTGGTGCCCGTCGTTCTTCAGAGAAGGCTTGCACATTCCTCACCACATGAGGCCATCATTGTCCTACCGGAATATGGCATGTGAAGCTGCCTGCAAGAAGTGTAGTGCCTCGGGCCCTAAAACCTCACCGGAAATAGTGGGTGAGTGGTAAACACTCTGGCCTTGTATTTGGGAGGAACCGGGTTCGAATCCCCATCCTGGTATCCAGATTTGGGTTTTCCAAAATCACTTAGGGTGAATGCTGGGATGCTTTCTTCAAAAGGCCATGGCCCAATTCATTCCCGTTCCTGGCCCCCAGTCCTCTCCCGCCTCTAATGACCTCGACGTCAACGAGGCATAAAGCCATAAGCAAAAATAATCTAAAACCTTCCTGATGTAGCAGTTGCTGTTTAATTTGTCCTCAATACGTGCGAAGTGAGATGATATATTACAGCCAATGGTGTCCTAGACCATCACACTTGGTGTTTGTTCGCAGTGCCATTCAACAATTCAGTGTACCTGACTGCGTTCACCACGTAAGCGGCCATCAGTGTAGGGACGAGTTAAAGCGAGAATTGTCCCAGAACACTACATTTTGCCTCTCAGCAGGTCTGTGAAGGCATTGACGTGGAAATTGCAATATGTTTGAGACGTTGCAATGTCTTAGACAACGCGTTGGTGGTTTCTGGTCAATAAAAGCCGACGCAATGACACACATGCCACCAGTCAGCCTATACCAGACGGCGTCGAACCGGGACGGAGTCATGCCCACACCCATTGCAAAATGCTCCAACGTCGAGCCAACACTTGTAATGAAGCGGTTCTCTCGGTTACGGCTCTTCGGACAAGATAGTGGTCATCCAGAGCTGTGTTCATATTGTGAGGTCCAGGACCCGCTCGTCGCTGTGTACGGCCCCTCTGTATCGACTGGTTCCACACTTGCATCATGTCGTAGCAGCGTGAGCACTAGGGATAGCAGTGTCACGGTGCGACAAAGCCGCTTCCTGTAGTCCAATCATAGTACCACGTTCGAACTAGCTCACATGATGATATTGCGTCTTTTGACGTCGACGAGGCATACCGGCAGTAGCATGCATGTTTCCACTTCGTTTGACCGCTCTGCACCGACTGATCCGTCCACTTACAATATAGAGGGTACTGCTGTGCATGTGTGCACGCCATCTCTCTGTAATCTTAATCGTCTTTCTTATTATTGTTTCACTATTCGACAGATCCTCCGATTTTGGAGTGATTTAGACCATTCCTTCTTGGTTTGCAATTTTCACTAACAGTAGTGCTATGTTAGTATAAGGCAAGATAATCATATTTTTTTTGTGCATGTTTTACTCGCAAGTTATAGACTGTTTTATATGTATATTTTTTGTTTATGTTGTTTAAATACGGTGTATTATCGATTATTGGGACTATTATCAAATGGACGCGGTAGTAAAAATCACCGGAAGTCAACCACTGTGAAGTTCGCTCAGGTCTTTACTTCCAAGTTAAAAAATTGAAAAAAGTCTGGCTCCTTTATTTGTATGAAAACTTACAAGAAAATAACATTACAGAATTTTAAGTATGACGTTCGGTTTTGGGTCGACGAAACACACAACGTGTGTAAATTTGAAGTCTACAACTTATCCCGTGTAAGTGTTCGAGGTCTGTGACGGACAGACAACGGAGCGTCAGCAGTAGGGCTCCGTTTCTTGTTGGTACGGAACTCTACACCATCATTACTGCAAGCGGACTTCCACCACTTCAACGAAAAACTAAATTGTTGGCGATGTCTCATAAAATCATCAGATTATTTCAGCTCTTTGATAGAACTTCCTAACTATGTGAATAACAGATTGTTTGATTTTTTAAATACACTGAAGTTATGTTTTCAAAGAAGTTTATACGTGCTAGTGCGATATAGAGGTATGAAAGCAGTCAATGGAATGACCTTCCACCCGAGCTGCGTCATTGGACTGCTGTGAAGAAGAGTCGTGGAATCTGGTTTCATCACTGGCAAATGTCAAGGGCACAACCTGGCTGTTATTCTAAGCTGTCTGTCGGTCACATTGCGCAGTTTGTTCGTGCTGGTAGATTTCCGCTACCGCCAGATAGTTCTAGTCAGCGGAAGGTCAAACAAGGGTTTATTACGCTCTCCAGCGGCGAAATTGCATTTAGCTGGGGTCACGTACTTCAGTAAAGAGATAAATAGAAATGTAGGTAACATACTGCCTATACGGAGACTTTTGTTTTATTTCTCTGTTGTTAGTTCATAAACAAGTTAATTTCTTGATTCAACAGACTATCTTATATTCTCCAATCATTTACTTTATTTTCTTTCCAACACGTGTGAGATAAAAATTAACTAAATTTGAAAATGGATCTTAGGAGTTAGCTGTGTCGCGTTCATCACGCTTCTCGCTATTAGATGTCTTTTTCAGTCAAGGTGTTTTCTTGACTGACCTTACAATGCGGCTACTATCAACTACTATTTTTTATAGTTGTATGATGCAGCTAGCGGTATTTATGGAATGTACACTACATGACCAATAATCGTTTATACAATATCACTCCCTATCACCAAAAATTACCAGCCGATGCTGGGTGAACACTATGTGCAATGCTGAAGCGTTGCACTGTTCCAGTGATTGTTAATATGTAGTCTACTATTGACAGATGGTAATAGTAACGACAGTTAGAATCATCCTTGCTTTCTACTTAACGCAGACGTATTGCTGAACGTGTGTAGTCGCTAAATATTAAACTGATGTGATTAGAGGATGATATTACGGCGATGCGTGAGTTCCAACTCAAGATGTTTTTTTTTATTGTCTTTGGCAACAAGATCCCACTATTGCCTTTGCATGATATAACCCTGTATTTAGTTTCCATGTAGTTGTGACATCATCAAGTCTTTCTGCCGTTAAGTACTAAGAAATAATCCAACACAATGAGAACTGGTAAGCACTATCAAAGTAAGGGAAAAGTTTTATATGGGCCATGGTCAGAGAGAGAGAGAGAGAGAGAGAGGGGGGGGGATGAAGTCTACAACAATTTATGATGGTAGGCAGGGCAGATGGCAAGCAAGGAGTTGACGCAAAAGATACACTGCATTCAAAACATCAAGCAATGGACGGGTTTCTAAATAGTTGAAAAAGTTCTCTAGGTTGACTGAAGATACGGAAACATTCTTCATAATAATCGGGGTAATCAGGTATGTTATGTTAATAAGAAGACTAACACCACAAGCTAGGCAAAATACTTAATCTGCCCAGACCCGATATGAATTATAGCAACGGGAGGCTACACTTTTGGAGACGGTTACTGATTATTAAAGTGATTTTATGTACATACAAGACGTGTACATTCTGTATGGAGTTATACTGTTTGAAGCTTTCAGTGACCGTTACTATATAATCGAACGTAAACAGAATCTGTTCAAAGAATATTAACTTTCTCTTAATGAATTTCGCAGTAGAACCGCTTGGGTATGTCAGTCTGAACCGTGGTCGTATTTGCCCCGACAGCAAATAGTTAATCCACCGGCGTCCCATCCCAAGGATCACCTATTATAATCCGATCTAGGGGATGGGTGGCTATGTTTGTGAGATGTCCACAAAAATGTGTTTCAGTACTGAACTGCTGCGAACCCGAATTAATAGTCTCGGCTGGATATTTTGCTTCCTGTTTATTGTATGGTTTCTTTGGCCGGGAGATAGTTTGGCCGCTTAGTGGCAGAGTAGTTTTGAGTGCCAGCGTTTCCTCCTCTCTGCTTTCAAGCGCTACACTAGTGTAGGAGGTGAATTCTTGCCATCTGTCTTCGAAGCGTGTAACTATGCTGAGAAAATTGTATTTTTGTTTTGGAATGTTAGTTTATGGGACGGAGATTGAGAACCGTCTCAGCTTTCGCCTCGATGATTGCGGGAAACCGCCTCAAAATCACAATCAGAACGGCAGGTACGCGGGGGCCTTCCGGATCCAGTCCACGGTGCCTGAGGGCAGTGGTTCCCAATTGGTGGTACGCGTACCCTTAGGGGTACCGACTGCAATAGCTTGACTGAGGTAACCACTAAGATAACTGTAGAAAGCAATTATGGAAACATCATTATCGCCAAAATATATTTTAAGACAAACTGTGTGTGTGTGTGTTAGAATTGTATCACTGTGAAATTGTGGCTGTGCAAAGCATTCGACTGGGATGAATCCATTTATTTATTTATCATTTCAGCTGTAAGGGTTACGCGAGGTTGAGCTGTTTCTTGAAGTGGTACTTGGAGGAAAGGTAACTGGGAATCCCTGCTTTATGGCCCTGAGCCACACTGGCGTGAGAAGTTTGTCCTGATGATAATAGCTGAACTTTTAAGTGCTCCATCTCAAAGCGATACCATACCCACATAGTCTACAGTCGGTATTTAACTGGGTCTCTTGCTTTTGGTGCTTAGAAACATGGCAGCGTTTGGACGAATGATTCTGGCAATAGACCGCTATGCAATTACATAGGAAACATGAAGTGGAATAGCCTAAACTTCGCCTTGGCTTTACGTACACAAGCCAGAAACACAACACAAACCAACGGTGCTGTCGTTTCATCGAGCAAGTTGGACATCGTTTCTCACACATCCCGTTACTAGTGTTGCCCAAATGCAAGAACAAGACGAGACTTGGCCAGTCTTGGTCTTAGTCTTGCATCAATACACCTGGTCTTGGTCTTGGTCTTGGTCTTGCAAAAATGCAAGACCAAGACCGATTTTGGCCAACACTAGTGTTGCCCAAATGCAAGAACAAGACGAGACTTGGCCAGTCTTGGTCTTGGTCTTGCATCAATACACCTGGTCTTGGTCTTGCAAAAATGCAAGACCAAGACCAAGACTGCAAGACCAAGACCGATTTTGGGCAACACTACCCGTTACCGTTTAGCAACTAATAAAGTTTGTGTTAAGTAATTGTTACTCGAACATTCTGCGTCTCCCGATCTCTTGAGATTTAGTAAAGACGATGTACCTAATTCTATTTTTAAACGGATCTTTGCTGTTAAAAAGCAAAGTAAACGACCATACACAACTTGGAAT
Source organism: Vandiemenella viatica (assembly GCA_031002005.1). Taxonomy (NCBI): domain Eukaryota; kingdom Metazoa; phylum Arthropoda; class Insecta; order Orthoptera; family Morabidae; genus Vandiemenella; species Vandiemenella viatica. The sequence continues at coordinate 72,274,623 of CM061914.1, forward strand.
TGAAATGTGAACCTTTATACTCTAAGCTTGCAGTACCGGTATCAATAATTTATGACAGCATTGTGTTTCATTTACAGGCCTGTTACGGATATTACTAGTTTCATATTTTATAGTATTTGCTTTGTTGATTACAGGCAACAGACAGGTTCTTTTAAAGCAATTTAGGATGCTAATTAACGTGCATGTTACAGAAGCTACACTAATTTTTAGTGACCCATTGATATAGTTTATATTGGTCGCACAATTCGCCCTGCCGTATTCGCTTATCCCCTAACCCGATAATCCTTTCGGATAAATAGGGCCTACCAGTTTACATGCAGTTCGTGCCATAATACCTTCTCTTATCCTTCATGTGCAAAAAGTAAGCTTTGGCTCTCGTGAAAGGAGTGTTGATTGCACTTAAAATTCCAATCAAGATATTGATGCTTTCTATGCTATATTTTAATATTATGGCTGATTTGCAGGAGCGGAAGGTGCGAGGATCTGGAAAGCCGTAATAAAACCGAGCTTGGTGGTGTAACGGTTAGCGTTCTGGCCTCGAATTCGGGAAGACGGCGGTTAGAATCCCCGTCCGGGCATCCAGATTTGGGTTTCCATGGTTTCCCAAATCACTCGAGGCAAATGCCGGGATGATTCCTTCAGAATGCCATGGTCGAATTCCTTCCCATTCCTCGCCCCCCTTTCCCGTCTCTAAAGACCTCGCTGTTAAGAGACGTTAAGCAGTTAAAAAGCCGTAATAAAACGACACAAAAATATAAAATTCTCTTTCAAATGTTTTGTAGAGTGTTCTCGTTACACTGATATTTCAGTAAATGACAGTATATGCAGGTGGCGTGGCATGTGAGGGATAGGATGGAAGAACGTCGTCAGAAGCAGCTGAAGGTGAGAAGTCTTCGAAATTAACAAAAGGGAGAGGAATTTCATAAAAATCTTTGCTTACTGAACGCAATGTATGTACCGATCCTTATACAGTTATCATTAGATGATGCTGTGTGGGTCAACAGAGGCCATTTATTTAGAATCACTTCCACCGAGCGTGGCGGTTGAGCAATAACGCACTGGCACTTCATTCGGGAGGACGCGGGTTCGAATCCCCCTCTCGCCAGCCAGATTTCGGTTTTTCACGATTTCTCGAAATCACTCCTTCAAATTGCATGTTCGAATTTTTCCCCCTTCCTTGACCTAAGTCCTCTGCCGCCGCTAAAGACCTCGACGTTGACTAGGTAGAGACTCTCCCCCCCCCCCTCCCAAAAAAAGAGAAAAAGAACCGTTCCTTGATGGAATTCGAACCACTCCCCACTTGAGCCCAAATACAGCGGTCTGCTGAAAGAGCTTAGTTCAGTCTCGGAAAATGGTTTGTGAAGATTGGGCTATAATGTCACAATACTAATCCTGGTGGCAGAATAACATGAATAGGATCAGGTGATGGAGGTGATTGTGGCGGCGCCACTGCCTTCTCCCAAGGCAGCCCAGGCCTCGACTAACTTTCACTGCTGACACACAGTCGACCGGTAGACATGGCGCTGGTAAGTACTCTGCTTAGACTTTCCACATATCATGTGCTGCGCCAACACTTTGCCTTTTACTTTAGGCGGCTTTCTTGCTGTCCCTCGGTCTTAACAAGAAGCTCGTGCAACCTCCCTTTGATGTACCAGTAGTTTGGATGAGGATTTCAGCGTGTCTTTTCCGTGACCATTTTGGTGAATTCTGCAATTGTTTCTGGCCCACTTCCTCGTTAGAGAAGTTGGTCTTGGCCCAGTGGCTCGATGAATGAAACTTCGGGGTACCATTGCGCCAACAGACGACATCGGAAAGCGGGCGGTTTTCATCAGATGCACGAGTATTATTATCTATTGTTACCATTTTACAAGAAATACAAACTGAAAAAAGTAATAATAAAGTAATCAGATTGCTGCTAATTTTAATTCTATGATTAAGTTTTTGTCGGAGCTGAAGAAAATTAAGCAATAATGAATTAACTGGTGACATGATGCTAAAGGCAATGAATAGGTTGGCCTTGTACCTTCTGAGTTTACAGAATTACTTGTAAACCTATTCGTTGATTATAAGCTCGTATTAATCCGCCAAATAAAATTACAGCTCTACAACCCACTGTTAAAATATTGCTTAAAATATTTCGTTTATTTATCTTCTATATTACTTCTAGAATGCGATTTTTTTTTTTCGTGACAAACCTTTCTTTTCCTTTCATAAATTAACCAAAATCGATAAATGAAGTACCATTTTAAAGATTAAGTTCTCCGCTTCTGATGAACAACAGAACAACAATATTCTAAGTGAGGACGCACTAGTGATTTATACGCAATCGATTTAACTTCCGGAGTGCATTGTTTTAAATTAAGACCTAGAAATCGGAGCATACGTTTTGCTTTCCCAATTACATTCTCGATATGCTCATTCCACGAAAAATTATTACGAATTATTACCGCTAGGTATTTAGCGGAATCTATCGTTCTAAGGGTAGTACCATTAATTGTATATTCAGAGCTAAATGGTGTCACCTTTTTACTTACACGCATGACTTGGCACTGTTTAGTGTTTAACTCCAACTGCCAGTCTGGTCTTTGCTTATAATTGGAAGTTTTCGCCTTAGAGTTTTTTTTCACTGATTTAAGGTAAACGCAAAGCTAAAACAATCAGTTAAGCTTTCCTAAAACGACTGAAGATGATCTGTGGAAACATCGAAATCGAAACATCGCATGAGTTCTATAATGCGTGTATAATTTGACGTATACAGATGGTAAAACACAAGTTAATATAGCTAATTTTGTAAGGTAATCTGCGCGAAAGATTCAATCTTTGATGAATCGTGAATGTGTGCGTGTCTTCGCCTATGATAGGTTCGTCTGATTTTAAAAGTGGATCAGTTTCATAAGTAAGCGTTCAGTTAGGATAAAAAAAAAAAAAAATCATTTGATAACTATGATGCCTGACAAATTTAAGTTAAATTTGAGTGAATCTTCCAGTAGGTAGATCGAAAATCGTTATAATTTTAAATGACAAATGAACTGATGTTTTTCTTGCTTTGCTTTACTTTGACTCATCCTGGCATTACTGAAGAGGGTAAATTCAATAATAACTATTCAGTTGTATGGAAACTAGTTGTTGCTAAGTTTCTTGACAATCAAGCGTTGTGAAAGACATGGTCATGCAGTAGGCACGTATACCGAAGAGTGTTCAAATAATTGACATGTTTATATCGTTGTAGAGACTGCGGGTAGTTGTTTTTTCTTGACATAATACGCGAAAGTAGCGAGATCTGTTACAAAATACAGCTGGATGCTCATTATGACTCGTTGTTACGTGTGTCAATGGGTTTCATCACTGCGCCAGGTAGTTTTAGCCGGCAGTAAGCTTGTTGGTTGCCTCACCCCGGGCAGCCTTGGACGTCCAGAACCTTCCCAGCTAGAGCAGAGAAAACAAGTCGCGCGTCAGCAGCGAAAGTAAAAGCTTACAACTAGATCAACAATCACTTCCGTACGAACTATTCACCAGGTAAAAAGTAGCACCCTCAATTTTTTTTTCCTGATTACTGAGGAATGAATGAGTTTCTTTTAGATGGAGGCCTTACGGACTCTTCGGAAACAACGTCTATTTATCGTAAGCTAAAATCTGCCAGAGATAGTAAGTTTTAAGAAACTTCCGGTTTGTTTTAATTATTGTATGTCAAATACGAAAATTTAGTGACTTGCTTGTGAAATTTACTTATGTTTATTGAACTAGAAGATTGGCAACTTTCGTAACTACTATTTATATGGGTATCATGGTTTTAAATTAATTGTTTAGACTCTCGTCACCAAGCGGTTATGTTTCTAACTTGTTAACCTGTTTGGATATAGACACAGACGGAATTTCTCATGCTTTGAACCGGACTTTTATACGTGATGAAGCTTTCTATTTATATGCCAATCACTCTTGTGGTTGAGTTTCCTTTTTTGAATTTATACCTCGTCAACGCCGAGGTTATTAGAAGCGGGATAGGGCTATGAGCAAGGCACGGGAAGGAATTCGGCCACGGCTATCCCGCTATTCGCCTGGAATGATTTCGGGAAATTGTACGGCCGGAGGGATATTCAAACCCATGTTCTCCCCTTGCCGTGACCAAGGGATACTGCTCAGCCACTGAGCTTGGTGTCTGTGGTTCAGATTCCGAATTGAGATGTATGTCTTAATCACTCGGTGTGACAGCCAGGGTATTACAGAAACTGAATTTGGGATAAGCCGAAACCATGTTTCAGTCGTTAGGCCTCGTAAAATTTACTTGTTACTATGTGGCAGACTCGCGTAAAGTTTCGCGAATACGACACGAATATTATTGCATATTTTATAATGTAAATCCATATGTAATAATTTAATCTGAAATTCGGCCTTGGCCTTTTAAAGGCACTATCCCGCAATTCGCCCGGAATTTGGAGAAATCATGGCAATGGAAAACAGAAATCTGGATGGCCGAACTAGATTTCTAACTCGCGTCATCCCGACTGCGAAGCCAGAGCGCTTGTTTTGTAGTTACTATAGTTCTAATTATTATAATATCTGGCTAATAGCTGGATGTCCATAAGGCGCAGTAAATTTTCCCTGCATTCGATACAAGTTAGTCGGATCTAGAGTGTGAATGTTGTGTGTCTGGGCCCTTCAGGTTTTCAGAAATAAACTGCGTGGTTGGTTACTGCAATTTATCATGGCCGATTTCCTTCCATTTACTGTCCACACTTCTCTCCCGGCATTAAATTCTTCTTATGAACGCCTTGCCCGAAAGTAGACCATCACTATGAGGGATGTTTTACCCTTTCATGACAACGTGTGGGAAGATGAACTGGGATTGTTTCCCGTGCCTTTCCCAGTATGACAGTCCTCTAAGTGTTGTTGTAAGTGCAGATGATAATGATAGTGTGTGTGCTCAGTGTAGGGATGTAACGGAGCTCTGCATCCGCAACTTTTAATGCGGAATTATAACGGATGTTTTATCACGAATTTACCAGTTTGAACTTGTATATAAAGTAAAGCGGGTATGCACGATCCAGCTTGTAGGACCTCTGTGTAGAGTTACCGTGGGATACAATCACTCATTCACGCTAGTAGGCGGGGTCGAAGCAGTCCTTTCCACTCGTTCTTTCTCGCAGAGCACTAGTGTCCTTTCGCACACTCGTTGGGTGTTTCCTCCTATCAAGACACGACGCCATAACTCGTTGGTAAGGTAGAGGCCGTATTGGATGTCTGGTAGTCCAGCAACATCCAACACGTCCTGCGTTTAGTCCTGCAAACCATGACATGGTACAACAAGAGTCCTACGTCGGAAAATCGGATCATCGTAGGTCCTGCATCTCGAACTGTGAATGGGCAGGTAGAGCGCTGGGAAAGCGGGTGGCGGGCACGGAGAAGTGCGGTGGCGTTGTCTTAGGCTTGACGCTTCAATTAGTAGAGCCGCGATCCCCGCAAAGTTCATACGACAAAGATTGTTTTGTTGACGCATTGCGTAGTTATGTAAATAATTTAATTCACTTGCTAAATTATCCAACGTTGTTGAAAGATGAGGCAGAAAATAATATGACTGTATTAGATGGAAATAGACTTTGCATATGCAAAATGTGGAATTCGCGATAAAATATAATTATTTTGATTTTAAGTTTATTTTTTTTATAAAATATTAAAATTTAAATAATTATAAATTTACTTTTCCATATCCGCATCCGCTAAGATGACCTTCGTTACAACCCTACCTCAATGTAGAATGTTGTTTGTGTTGTGGATGAAATGAAATGAAAGAAGGGAGAAATCCGATGTCGACCCATTCAGTTCTAATCATCTGAAAGACATTGACATAGTCGCCTGGTTCATCCGGTGTCGTAGGCCATCACTCCATAATTAATTCGGAAAGGTTTGTGATTTAACCCGGGACTTTGGTGCACGATCTGGTGATTAGGCATTATACACCATCACCTCCCCTATCCTGCCGGTCAAGTCCCGATGATGAAAATTTTATCCATCATTAGGACTCGAGCAGCTAACCCCCTTTCTGTTCCGGACCTCATCAATATAGGAAAAATATCGATTTTAATTTGTTCGAGCCCAGGTGGCCTTTTTTTTTTTATTACTTGGCTCGCAGGGTGGGAAAGATGGTGGTACAAGATTCATAATCACTTGTTTGTGTAAGAATATTCTTGGTTGAATTCCAAACCTCTCCATTGTGCGTATGTGGTGAGGGCATACCACTGCATTGATGGTGATTCGTACGTATGTTGGGGACGTTAAAAATGGCGTAGACGAAACAGCACCAAAACTACCGATATACACTTATTCGGAGCATATGTTACATAAGGTATTTATATTTTACGTAATACCAGCTCCTTTCATGCTTACACACCAATCTTGTCTGCCTTCTTTCTACAAAACACTTCATCACCTTCTTGTCTCTTCATAACAACATGTCACCGAGCGTGGTGGTGTAACGGATAGCGTTCTGGCCTCGCATTCGGGAGGACGGCGGTTCGAATCCCCGTCCGGGCATCCAGATTTGGGTTTTCCATGGTTTCCCCAAATCACTCCAGGTGAATGCCGGGATGCTTCCTTCAAAAGGCCATGGCTGAATTCCTTCCCATTCCTTGCCCCCATCCTTTCCCGTCTCTAAAGACCACGTTGTTAAAAAGGGACGTTAAACTGTTAAAAAAAAAAAAAAAACAACATGTCTTCCTCCAGTCTTCGCATTAACCAATGTTTGAAATCTTATTCTTTTTCCTCATCTGTATTTCGTGATCCGTTCTTTTATCAAACACTCTCTCATTTTACTTCGCCCAGTGCGGTTGATCTGTATCTTCTTGATGTTTTTCGGGTTTTCCGTGTTTTCCCAAAGTCACTCTGTTCAAATACCATGATGGTTTCTTCAAAGGCCGTGTCAGATTTCTTTTCTTTGTTGCTTGACTGCTTTCTCCTGTGTTGTTTAGCATTGCTCTTTTCCCCTCGCCTTGTTACCCATTATATCCTAAGTGCACCCTTAGAGCACTGTTGTACGGACAGTTGGACGCTGTCATTCTGGTTAAGGTTTCCGGGCAGTGTTTCGACACCTAATCGAACGGTAGGTTGATTGGGTGCTCTACGCCTCAAGAAGTACACGCTGAATTTTTCTACATTTTACTCTTCTTCCTCCCTAACTTCAATTTTTTCATCGAAATATTTCGCAATCAAAGCTGGCGATAAACAAGAAGAGAGAGTGGTATTACCACGTCTCGAATCTCTTGGCCACCCTGTCTCTTCTGTTAAATCTTGTCTTACTCTCAATTTTGATTTTTAGGTAATACACAGGTATTTTAAAGAAGCCCCTCTCTCACCAATTGAGTCCTGATTTGTTTAGTGTATTCATTAGTCTTTCCTGCCTTGACGATCACCGTCTGCCGCTTTTTTTATTAATCTCACTTTATTATTACTTTGAGCACCCCCATTGCATCCCTTGTTCTAACACACACCTTTCCTGATCATCTGCATTGATGGTATTCAGTTTTGCAAGCAACCTTCCATTGATTGCTCTTAATAATATTTTAGCCGTATGGGACATCGAGCTTACTGTCCTATATGTTTAAGTATATCTGGTGTTCGTTTCGTTTTGAACCAATTATTTTAGGCTATTTTACTTCTGTGTATATCTGCACAGCCGTATGGAGAACTTCCTTCCTTTCAATACTTTTAATTGCTCAATTGTTGTAATTTCAATTCCTGTCGCCTTTTCATTCATCGTTTCTCTTATTGACGTTTGCAACACACTTTCTTATAAGCTTTTACATATTTTTCTCTCACCTATTCTACCCTAATTCCTGATTCTGCATCCCTGTCTTATTTTCCCATTCTTTCAGCAATTTGTATGCATTATTTCCATCTTCTATTTACCTGCACGTCTGTAAAATTGTTGATAATTGTCCCAAATATTCCTCACATGCACTGCGTGGCAACCAAATTGTAGTGTTAAAAGATAAAGGCCCGTGTGTTCGTAACGACCAGTGACAGAATTTTTATTGACAGCGCAATCTACCCCTGCAGTAGCCGTCTTAACCCTTACGGTAATCAGACCAGGTACGAGGGACCTACGGTTTTAACGTGGAATCCGAACCAAGGAAGCGTTCTGGCGTGCTTTACATTACACAGTAAGTTGTGCCAGAGGCGTTTGAAAATCGCAGTCGAGACTGGGATTCGAATTGGAGACCTTTCGATCTACAGTTAGACGCCTAAGCCACGAGATCGCTCTATATATTGTAGCGTGGATTCGACAGAGCTTCATGCTAGTCTCAGTCGATCTCTCCTTTTGCGCCTACGTGCTCGGCACACCGCAATAGCCTAGTCGATCTTGGCTTGCAACTGCGTGACGACTGCGGGACGAAACACGTCGGAATGAAGCATCGGGTCCTCCTCCAGACACGCTTTCGTCATCCCCATCGATCGGCAATGTCATTTTCATTGCAACTGGCTTCAACAAGGTAACATTTGTAACGGCACAGCAGCATTTTGCAATAGAAAACCATGGTTGGCCGACATTCTCTCTTCCGTTGCCACGGTTGTCGAGTATTAGGCGCTCGAAGCCGCCTTTGCCATTATTAAATCATGTGAGACCCTGGTATCCTTTCCAACTTGCCGCGCGAGAGCTGTAAAATAACTGACCTTGATTTCCTCCCTCATGTTAAGAGATTTTCGTGGACAGCTGTCCGCTGTTTGCCAATGTTCTTCATTTGCCGTCTAAATGGGCACCAACTTTTCCCTAAATCCTTCGAGACGGCCAATCGTTTCAGTACAACCTTCTCATAAACTCCAGCACTGCATTTCTCGACACGTAAATTTGTCGGTAGGTAACACTACCCTAGACTGTATGAAAAGTAGTACATACTGTTAGGTAACTCTATCTTCTGAGAATTATTAGAATTTTAACTTCATTTTTGAATTGTTCTTATTTTTATTGCTATTAATCAATAACGTATTTATTATTGAAGTAACATACAAGAATGTAATTTTAATTTTAAAAAGTAACGTGATGATAATTCAAGTTAAGAAACCGAGCAGTAATATATGACATTGTAACGGTTCTGATGAGAAGTTCATATTTTTCTGCGACTCATATTGTATCCTTGCAGTGGCGAGCTGTACCATAGGCGACTGTCGCATGTAGCTGAGCGTGGGTTCCTTTGGGATTTCAGGTCAGCTCCAGCCACTTACGGCCGATTGATCTGGTAAAACTTTCAGCTGGTGTCTGCGAGTATCTAACCGGAGAAAGGAAACTTAGTAGTATCTTATCTGAGGCAATCTTGAAATAAATTTAAGAGGTGAGGATAACTGGCATATATTGTGAACTTGTGAAGAGGCAAAGAAAATAATACAACGGCTGGTACAGCATAGCTTAGTTGTTTCGCGCTTTTTAATTATGGCTTTACGCCTCGTTGACGTCGAGGTCATTAGAGGCGGGATGGGACTGGGGACAAGCAACGGGAAGGAATTCGGCCATGGCCTTTTTAAAGTAAGCATCCCGGCATTCACCTGGAGTGATTTGGCGAAACCGTGGAAAACCCAAATCTGGATGCCCGGACGGGGATTCGAACCGGCGTCCTCCCGAATGCGAGGCCAGAGCGTTAATCACTCACCCACCACGGTCGGTTGGTAGGAAGCTTCTTCTGAACGTACGAATGGTGAGATGTTGGTAATAGAAACTTAATATATTTATGTAGCAATTCCTAGTCAGTTGCGGCATAAAATGTGACTTTCACCGTAGGAAGTTTCCGAAAGAAACTGCTTCTAGAGTTAAAGTGAAACTGCGCTTTTGTCTGGCGTCTGGGCCGGAAATTGGTAGAAATATTCACGTGAGAAGTGCGTGTAAACACGTAACCGGCTGGCCAAGGTATGCTTCTAGTACCTTCTGCGTACAGACTAAGCGCCGGTTCCCACACAGTCTCCTGGATGGAACCACTCTGATGACAGAAATTTACTGTGTAGACTTCCTCCCAATTGCCACTAAGAGGAACGACTTTTTGTCGTACTTGATATTACGAATAGCTAAAAAGTACAGAAACTTACTTCAAGGCTATGAATAGTAAATTCAGAGATTTAATAATTCTACAGTGTCCGAATTTATTTCAAGCCTGCATAATAAGAACACGCCTTTATACTTTCTTGTAGAAATATATATACGTACGCCATGTTAAACTGATGTCTAGATAAATTTCTAAAATATTTTTAATGAGTCACTCAAATTAAATATGACCCAAAGGTACAGCTACAGATAGGTATGCATTCTTTACTAGGTAGAGCTAAGTAAGAAGCTTTTTTACACGAAATGTTGTACTTTTTGTGCGTCAGTAGAGTTGTGTTGTTGTAGACGTTGTGCTGCGTGTTGCTGATGCTGGTGAGCTGCGCTCATTGTATTGAGCCGACTACAGAGACGGAGGCACCTCCGCAGCCTTACAGCTTCGTGTACGTGGCTGGGCGCTACCCTGGACACGTGGATCGCACGCACTCCGAGGCGGGCGACGGCGCCGGAAACGTGCACGGTGAGCTAACTACACGTATTCGGCCTCTCCTACTTATAACTGTGCATTTGCTGTCCTCAACATTACAAGTGTTTTATTGTTATTAGTTGCACTAAGCTTAATGACAATATTTTCAAGCGAGTTGTGGATTACCCCAACTTCATGACATTCATAATATCATCTAGCAGTAGTTGCAGCCATTACTTTATGCTTTATTAAATTTGTAAAAGTCAGAAAAAAATTATACAAAGTTCTTCATCATCTCATAAGCACTTTAACGTTAATATAATTCAATAAACACTTTGAAATCATCATCCCAAACACAATTTCGGACGTTCTGGCCTCGCATTCGGGAGGACGGCGGTTCGAATTCCCGTCCGGTCATCCAGATTTGAGTTTTCCATGATTTCCCAAATCACTCCATGCAAATGCCGGGATGCTTCCTTCAAAAGGCCATGGTCGAATTCCTTCCCATTCTTTGTGCCCCCCCCCCCCCCCATCCTTTCCCGTCTCTAAAGACCTCGCTGTTAAGAGATGTTAAGCAGTTAAAAAAAAAAAAACTATTTCGGATTGAAACATTTTTCTATTGAAGGTTACATCGATACTTGGATTAGTTTAACACATATAACACTTAGCAGTAACAATAATGGCCAATATGTGAACACAAAATCGACATCAGGAATATGTAATCAATTTTAGGAGAGTGATTGGTGAAATAAATTATGTTGGTTTGGTAGTTAAAATAATCGACTGAACTTAAGCAAAAAATCGGACTAAAAGAGTACCATCCCGGTTAACGTATTTGCAGAACAATTTAAGCCAGGTTGCGCCTTCATGTCTGAGACATACCAAATTTAGTATTCCCATGAGTATTTTATTAGCATTCAAGAACAAGGTTTTAGGCTGCATACAAAACTACTTGTTTCAGCACTGTTTCATCATGACATATCCTAGTGTTTTGTAAATAACAATTTTTGTCAGCTACATTTTATTTATTATTCTTGTTTCATAGATTCTTGCTGAGGATATATGTAAGATGAATAATAATCATAGTAAAAAACTATTATATGTTAAAAAAAATAAACTTTAAATTTTATAACTGATTTTTTTTAAAGTCATCACAAATGCAGTTAATTCTTTGGTACAAATTTTGGATGGAGTAGGAGTAGTTGCCAATAAGATAAACTATCAATTTTTCTTTACTTATATCTTTGTTATCTGCAAATTCTTTCATAGTCTGAGGAAGTTTATTAGGCAGTTGAGTATCGGAATACTTAACTCCTCTTTGTCCAAATGATAATTAGATTTGATTTATATGCAGATTATTTTTTATATTGAAATATAAAGTCTGAAATGTAATATAAAAAAAAGTTAAAACGTTCTGTAACAAGGCTTATACGAGAATATATGTACGATTATTGAACGCTTTAAAGAGGAGTCTGCGAGAACTTCTTTGGTTTACTCTGTACAGTGTCCTCATAGCTCTTTTTTGAGAATTTTTACGTTTCCCAAAAAATTATGCCATAGGACATGACTGAATAAAAATAAAAGAAGTACACATATGATCACATATATTATTTCTAAAAGGTGTTTTACTGTGTCAGATCACGTATCTTCGCTAATAACTAACCAAAACTGAAAAAAGAGGTATTATTTTAACTACTAGGGTGTGCGCTTTGGAATCATCATAAACTAAGAAAGGATTTTATTTTTAATACGAGCCGTAAACGGAAAAAGTGTCATCATTACTAAAAGTTGTTTTTTGGTGTCGAGCCATTTATCTTCTTTCATACCTAATCGACTTCAATAAATGAGGTATCATTTTAAAGATTAAGGCCTACGTTTTGATAACATCATAATTTAAGAAAGGCATTTTCCTGAATTCGGCCTTCAAAGGGAAAAAGTATTGACTATCAAGATCAAACGTATGAGACAGTTCAGGTCAAGCCGCTAGGTTTCGCTGGCGTTACTAAGATTTTTTTTTTTTTTTTTTTTTTGTAGCTGCTTTACGTCTCTTTTTAACATCGAGGTCTTTAGAGACGGGAAAGGATGGGGGGCAAGGATGGAGGCAAGGAATGGGAAGGAATTCGGCCATGGCCTTTTGAAGGAAGCATCCCGGCATTTGTCTGGAGTGATTTGGGGAAACCATGGAAAACCCAAATCTGGATGCCCGGACGGGGATTCGAACCGCCGTCCTCCCGAAGCGTTACTAAGAGATAGCAGCACTACACAGGGAGCGTGCATAAACCACGTAGCTCCATTTTGGCCTCCTGTGAATCCCCCCTCCCCCCACGTAGCTCTACGTGACTTTTTCCTGTAAACCCCCACCCTCCCCATGTAGCATGTAGCTTTTTTCCTTTTTGATTCCAGAAGACATTTTGTACTGTTTTCTCTTGTCAGACGATTGTAAATTTCATATGGAGGTAATTAACTGAGGGAAATAAATATTTACCTGCTGCTGTGAGTTCTGTTCCTCATTTTAACTTTGAAAAATGTTATGAAAGGAAAGCTACGTGGCCTGACTCGGAACTCCCCCTCCCCTCACGTAGCCCAGCGTAGCCTTCCAACCAACCCCTCCCCCCCCCCCCTGGACCGCGCCACGTAGTTTGTGCACGCTCCCATATCACAGAGATATCAGTAAACTGAATTTTATGTAGTGAGGACCTTTTCAGATATTTTTTTTCTGTTAAGGAGACCTTTGTGTTTTGTTATACAATTCCTATGTATACATTTTACTCGCGAAATTTTCGCACAGGCTATGATCGCATTACCGGTAGATAGAAGCACCAAATATCACAGAGATATACAGGGTGAGTAAAAAAAAGTGTACAAAATGACATGGTAGATCTGTCATACAATAAGGATCAAAAATCGTATAGGAACAGAGGGTCGCAAACGACTGTAGAGGGTGCTAGAGCCACGAGAGGGCGATGCGATACAAACACCACACTTGTCTCCCTTGGATTTTTTCTTGTGGGGATTTTTAAAAGGACTTGTGTATGAAACACCTGTTGAAACGCCGGAAGACTTGGTAGGAAGAATCGTTGCGGCAGCCGGATGTGTTAGAGATACACCTGGTATCTTTGAGAAGATGCGCCGTTCCATGCAACGGAGATGCCGGGCTTGTCTCGATGCATCTGGCAAAAACTTTGTGCATCTGCTGTAGGCTCAACATTTGGCTTGCATTAGTCGGATGTGAGTGAGTAATCTATATCTATAAAACTAAAACCGGACATATTGGTCGTATAAAAACTCGGAAACCACGGGGCAGATTTCGATGGAGTTTTCACCGTTTTAAAGCTTAGAATCTTAATTCACTTGTCTGGCATGTCTCATGTTTCAACGTTAAATAATGTAGGAGCATTAAATGAAATTCTGAACGTATGGTGAGAAATTCCACAGGAGGAATCACTAGATGCCGCATATTCCGCACTAAACACACAACACAATGTCTCTGACCATAGCCTTTAATTAAAGCAATAAGATAACTTATAGTAATAACTGTTTTGCACACTAAACAAAACTTTAAGTATTCTTTCTTTTAATTCGATATATTCAATTTTTAAAAGCCATAGCTTGAAGTATTCTTTCATTTAATTCGGGATATCAATTTTTAAACGACATAGATAGCCGTAAAAACAACAGAGATTTTCTTTAAGCACGATCACTGGGCAATATCTCTGACCTTCAGCGTTAGTCTTCTGTATACGATAATATTATTCCGGATTAACTTTTGATATTTTATCTGCAGAGTTAAAGGATCTGGCGTTCCGAGCCACAAGAATATCCATTCACTTCGCAATTGAATCAAATGTGAGTTTTTAACATAATCTAGGGTTGTTCAGTAATGTAGTAATGAAATTTCTTAACCAAATTATCGAAGCTTGATATACATGAATCTTTTCGGACGAATGAAAATAGTATACGTGCAAATAAACTTCAGCCCACCAGTTTCTTGGTAGGGGGCGGGTGAATGTAAGTTTGCTTTAATTCCGAAAAAGTTGGCACGTGTTTTATGAAACTTTGTACAAATGTTTTGCGGAAATAAAAATAGGGTACGGTTAAATCTACGCCAACTATACCGGGCAACGCCGGGAACTCCGCTAGTTATAAATAAAATGATATGTAATGGTTTTGTTTCTTCTCTTTGTGTCAGTATTATTTTAGGATCGCATTTGCGACCCTCTGTTCCCATGCGATTTTTGATTCTTATTGTATGACTAATCTACCATGTCATTTTGTCCACGTTATTTTGAATCACCCTGTAGATTTCCTATGTGTGTTTTGTTCAGCTTAGTTGTATTCCGGTGAGGTCTGTGACAGTTCAGCTTTCGGGAAGGCATAGCTTCAGGGCTGCAGGGCAACATACATCAGATAAAATGAGAAAGATATTGATACAAATGAGCAGAGTCTTCTTTCAACCTCGTATATTTTCTCAGGCTCGTTCTCGTACGTGGACCCGCGCCACCAGGTGCGCACGGTGGAGTACACGGCTGACCGCGCGGGCTTCCACCCGGTGCTGAACCTGCCCGTGGCCGACACGCCAGTGGTGGCGGCGGCCAAGCAGAGGCACGCGGACCTGTTCCAGCGCATAGCCGCCGACCACCGGCGGATAGCGGAGGAGCGGGCGGAGCTCCAGGAAGAGCAGCAGCACCAGAGACTCTAGAACCACGCATCCCATCTCTTAATGTAGCACTTCAATCAATAAAAACAATCATCACCAATGGCCTGCTCGGACTTCTCATCCATCTTTCTCTTGGCCATCCTACATTCCTTTCTGGTGGAATAATAGGTTGATTTTTTTAAGTTTAGTCGTTACAAGTTTATTTAATTCCTTCTTACATTTTTCATATATCTCCTTCAAATGCAGGGTTATTATAAATAATTGAAGCGATTTCAGAAATTTACTGTAGCTATATTATTTGACATATTTTCACAAAACTTTACAGTAAAATCGAAAAACTCAAAAAGTTTCAAACTTCTGCCACGAGAGCGCAGACTTGGGCAGTCAGTCAAGATGGCGATGGATCGGTAGTGGTGGGGATAATAATCAGCAGTTCCTATCATGGCTTTCCCTACCTAAACCCATGCATTTTTTATTTTTTTTTGTGGGGTTATGTGAAATATTCGGTGTTTTAGCCTCCTCTACCAACAAGCCTACCACAACTGCGGAGCTGGCATCAACAGTGTATTCAAACAGATTGAGAGGGACAAGAACTTCATTATCGACTTGATATCTCAGAATTAGTAACGGGACAGATACTTGTAACATTATGATTTTTTTAAAAAAAGTTTTTCTATATGATCCTAAAGTTTTGTGACAATATGTCAAATAGCTTCGGTAAATTAGTGGGATAGCTTCAGTAACTTCTAATAACCCTCTATATTTTGACTGTGAGTAAAAATGGATGTTGCGTAAACATTTCTGTCATTTCAGCAGCTGTTAAAGTGTTATTATGATCATTTGTGAGCGCTAAAGTTTTGCTCCCGTTTAAGTTATCGAGCTGTGGAATTTTTACTCGAGTTTCTGCTCTGGTTTTATTTTTTATTGTTGTCTCGTAATATTGTCTGAATATGTTATTTGTGTGAATAAAATTTTTATTTACATTATATTCTGATTTTAGCGTTAATAGTAGCAAAAACCCGCCTGCTCAATAGTTTTATTATGAAATATAGTAAAATATTAACCTTAAAACAATTTAAAAAATGTTTTAAAAACGTAAATAATTATCTACATTTAAACTTGAGTTATGATGTAAAAATAAAACAAAAGATCCATTCCATACATCTGTAATGTAATGCAATAACAAAAGTCACCTTCTACTAATTTGTTAAACTGTATCGTTTCTTTTTCTCCTAGATTTGTTTTCTCAGCAATAAAATCAGTTGTGAATCTTCAAACTGCGAAATATAAAAATACACAACCACACACAATTATACTCATGTTATTAGTTCGCAGAGTGCTTTTAGCAGTAGATTTAGTTGTTCCGGTGCCTCATGCAATTTATTAAGGTATTTTAGTAACATAAAATTCAACAAAGAAATACGGAGCCTGGAAACATTAAAAAAAGGAAGTATTATATAACTGCTTATCAATATTTTACCGCACACTTTTGATTCTACAATTTATTTCTCTTTCACAAGCAGCTATTTGTCTCACGCTTAATATGCCTAAGTCTTGTCAGCGCGCACCATGTATAATAATTTGTTACTATTGTTTGGTGATTTTAATTAAATTTGAGGTGGATTGTTTAGATAATATGGTCAAAGTTTATGGCCACGCAAAATCACTGAAATTGTTTTTAATGCTGCTTCCAGTAAATATTTACTTCACAAAATTCCTTGAAAACGATCGTAGGATATTTAAACCGAATCAGTGCATGCAGCCACGGCAGAAGGGAGACCTGTAGAAAAGAACACCAGTATCAGACAGTATCCGCAAATTGTACCCAATTTAAAATATCTGCTAACAATGCATGTATAACTATTCGCACAGGCACATACCGACATAACATTTGAATTAGTGTGAAATAAGTACGGTTAGTAGAATTACCGTGGGTAAGAATATAAAGTTCTGAAAATCAAAGTTTGACATCAGAGTAAACAAAGAAAAATAAAATCAAAATCATAGTTCAACACAACCATCATTGAAACAGAATAATTCAAAATAAATAATAATAATATGAAACACTGCACACAATTATGTCCTTAATAGCAAACATTCGATTGCGAGAAGAAATTTGGAGGAGGAGGTTGTCCTTTGGATCGGATCTAATTTCGGTGATTCGACACTCATAACTTTGTCAATAAGATTGTATGTGAAGTGAACTACACTTAATGGTTCCTTGAGGTTTATTACTATGTACACAAAACACGGGTAAACAATAACAAATGTGGTACAGTTAGCGGATGACCGTCGAGAAATTTAGCCTGGTCCTGATCCGGGGTAGAGAGAGACGGCTTCTACTTCTCGCGAACTTCCGGTGGTCTTCTGTAGTTGAAGCTGGTTCCGCGGTCAGGCCGGAACTGGCGGTGGAGCGGCCGGCTACGCTTATATAGGCGGCCTGGCGCAGGAATTCCGTTGTGTGGTAGTACGGCGACCTCTGTAAGAAATAGTCCCACTTAGCTTCTAGATGATTCTATTTGTTTTCCTGGTTTGTTTTGATGTCTCTGCGCCTGTTTGGAGTCGTATATGTATCCCGGCGTGCAGGCGCGTTGTGTGTGAGGTCTGCCTGGCAGGGGCCTTTACTGGCAGACTGAACATACCTCCCTCCCGGGGGGGGAGGGGGGGAAGCGATGTCTGCGACGTCTGCGAGGTCGTCTGCCGCGGCGCCCTGGAGCAGACTATGAAGGCTACCTCCAGGGGAGTACGGAGCTGTTCCCCTGGCGATGCGAGCCGACCTGCGTCG
Source organism: Vandiemenella viatica (assembly GCA_031002005.1). Taxonomy (NCBI): domain Eukaryota; kingdom Metazoa; phylum Arthropoda; class Insecta; order Orthoptera; family Morabidae; genus Vandiemenella; species Vandiemenella viatica. The sequence continues at coordinate 72,292,549 of CM061914.1, forward strand.
TGGTGCAGGTTGTGGTGGAGGTACTTGTGGAGCTAACGGCATCGGTTCGTCGGCGTCGATGGCCGGGGGCTGTACGGGGGGCGCTGAAGATGGTCCCCGCAGGTGGTCGAGAGGCTGTGGCTGAAGGGTGTCGGAGCGACCGACAGGTTGTGGCGTCGTTGGTGGCGCTGTAACTGTCCCTGAGCAACGGTTAGATGGCAGGAGTGGTGGAGGTGGCAGGGAAGGAGAGGAAGAAGTGGATGGCCGTGCCGTGGTGGAAGAGGACGGTGCCGTAGGGTAGCGGGGACGTAGTTGGTTTCGATGGCGTCGCACTATCCGGCCATCCAGGCTGACGTCGAACAGTTGGCGGCCCCGGGACCGCTGGATGACCCCCGGAAGCCAACCGGCCCGGGAGCCAAACCCGCGGGCCCAGACTAGGGAGCCCGGGGTGAAACGGAATGGGCCCGAAGGTACCTGTACTTTGGGCGGGGGTAAGAGGAGATGGAGGAGAGTGCGAGGTTGGCGGCCATGTAGCAATTCCGCCGGGTTTTTTGGCCCCCACTTGAGTGGTTCGATAGGAACTGAGGAAGAGTGTCAATGCCTCTTCGAGTTTGTGACTTGTGGTGTATTTGGTCATTTGAGTTTTGAATGTTCTGACTAGCCGTTCCGCCTCCCCGTTAGATTGGGGGTGGAAGGGCGGGGTGAGGAGGTGTTGGATATTGTTGGCGGTACAGAAGGATAGGAATTCCCGACTTCGAAATTGCGGTCCGTTATCTGTGACGATAGCGTATGGTAATCCTTCGATGGAAAAGATCTTCGTGAGGGCTGAAATGGTGACCTCT
>CM061914.1:72294369-72344200 GCA_031002005.1 Vandiemenella viatica
CTTGAATGCTTCAGGTCGCCACAATATTTGTTGACCCACAAATATTGAAAAGGGTTATCAGCTAACTACGAAATAATAACAGTTCACTTTTCCGAATTCTTCAAATTTATTCAAATGAAAACCAAAAGTTCAAAATAGCATTCTAAAAGTTGAATTGGCTAATCGAACACTCTTTTCCAAAAGTTGCAAGTTGTGGAGAGTTAAAAGTTCATGTTAGTTATTAAAGTTAAAATATGACACGACACCCAACATGGTCGCAAACAGTCACGACACTACGACGAAACCGAAGTAATGTTCCTTCACATATTGTTCCCGAAGTACGGACCAAACGAAACCGAAAGTAAGAAGCGACAGACTACATTTTCTAAGTTATGATTTTACAAATCACTAGTCAAGTCATGCGCGTAGTTGCTCGATCACTTCCTGGTGTAAGAATGAGACAACCTGTGTTAACCGTGCGAACTATTATAGCCCAGCGCGCGCCTATGACCTTGGCAAATCTTTCTTTAATTAATATCTTTAAAAGTATACGATAGTTTAATCTGAGATTTTTACAGGGACTTTCTATCATCCTGTTCTATCTATTTTAATTTAATTTACTATTCCAAAAGGTTTCTATTGTCTTAAAACTGAATACATCACGTGACCAATCTTGGCGGACTTCATGGACTTTCCCGAAACTCTCACCCGACAATCAATTTTCAAAAACTTAATTACCGGTCAAATACTAAAACGTTTTATGGAAACCCATATATGTATGACATAGTCTTAATTAGGGCTATCCACTGATGTAATTTTTAAATTAATATCTCTTTTAATAAAAAAAGCTTAAATTTTTCTCTTAATTAAAATTGCTAATTAAATTTTACCAAATTACTTTATTTTATTACCAAAATATCGGGGATTGTGCTGACTACAGCTGGTGATAAAAGTTCGGTTGTCGCTTTACGCGATTTAAAGATATTACAAATCTTAGAATTTCTACTCTTCCGAACGCGTGTTTCAAAACTTTAGCAAACGGGAATATCTCTTAAGATAAACGTTTCTCGGTATGATAATTACACTTTAAAATGATTATAATAACGAATTTTTACTGTGGGGAAAATTACGGGGAAATTCCTTAAAGTTGAAAACTGCACTTCTCGAAATTTCTAAGTCCCGCCTAAGCAAAACTAGAATTTGCCAAAATTCTAAGGTTCTTACAACCCCTCTTTTTTCACTGTCATTTGAGTAGCCATTAAATCATATTCATTCTTTATACTGACCTACACTACCTGGCACATCAATCTCTTGCAAGACATACCTCCCGACATTTCCCAATAAACAGACAGCATCTCAATGCAACAATGTCACTCTCTTCACCTTGTGCTTGTCTAGCCTTGTTTATCTTAATTTGCCCATAGATTAAACTCTTTGTACCAAACACTTTAACCATTACTCCAAAAATACATAGGTCTCACTTGTGCTCCCAGACTTGGCAAATTCTTTGTATGGGCCTAATTTTTTAATCAACCCTACCAATTATTGTCTGCACTTACCACAGTCCCTTAAGACCTACATCTACAAAATAAAATGGTCATTAACTTAACTTTCAAAGGACCACAACTCTCCTTGAAGTCCGCTGAAAACATATATAGTTAATAGACTATTAGATGAAGAATTTACTCATATTATCATAACCTGGAAATACTATGGCTTTTAGAAAGTTTGTATTGTAGATTATAATTGCTTGTGATAAACTACAGTATGACTACAATATCCATCTTATGTGTACAGTTTTTACTAATTCATTTTTGTTGTCTTTAATTCAGCAAGAATTAAAGTTTTAATATTATGCCTGTGGACCACCAGCTGCGCAATTTTGGTGTTGGTCAGAACTCCACTTACTGTGTGGGGGGTGTTTTTTGATCTTGTTTCTTCAGAGATTGTGTTGATGGAGGATGTCTCCAAAAATAACTGTCTGTCGATTGGGAACCTTATCATTCTGAGAGCCAACATCCAGACTAACAGTACTGCCCTTCAGACGGAGCTGGATGAAAACAGTAGTGCCCTTCAGGACGAATTTAGTGCTAGCCTTTTAGAGAACTAATGGGGAAGTGCTTAAAATGAAGCTCAAAGCTGAGAACTTAAAGTTGGTGGAGACATTGAATTCATCCTTTGAGCCCAAATTTGAAAAAATTGAGGGTCCAGTTTCAGACATATAGGGCAAAATAGTTGATGCACATTGGGGGAGAATTGGGGCAGTATAAGGAGCTTTACGCTGAACAGGCAGCAAATTTTTTCATCTCAATTAAACAAGTGTCTACTAGAACTACAAAACAATATGAGTCAAATGTTCAAAACAGTCCCTTAGAGTTGAGCTAACAGAAGAGACAGAAAACGCCACAACTGAAGCCTAGGATAGGTCGAAGCTACAACCAAAGGTTGTGTAATGACCAGACTGAAGGATATTCAGAGGTGATAATTATGTACGTTTTCGCAGCGGCAATGCTTGATAAAAACTTCTCGGGTTTCAAGCCGCGTCAGAATTGAGCCGTCTGGCGACGTTTCGGAAGCTTGCACTGCTTCCATTGTCAAGCCCCCGCTTAACATTACTGAAGTCTGCCGCACGGTAGTCTATTATATAGCGCCAGCAGCCGGGAACGGAGGGGAAAGCGCGTGGAGGGGCGATATAGTTAGGCCCTGCTCGCTTGGTGACGTCACGAGCGGGTCACTCGTATGCCCTAATATGGCTCGATTCCGTCTCGTTTGTAATAATCCAAATGCTGGCTTCCAAGCTTGGCTTAAATTGAGGCCTTGATCACGATTAATAACATTGTTGCTAAGCCTAATCTCAATAGCCTCCTTCACAACACAGTCCCAAAAGTTATTTGCGTAACAAAGGCGTGTCGTCTTGTCGAAGCACGGCTCGTGTCCGTTGTCAATGTCGTGTTCGGCTAAGGCAGATGTTTCTTTTTGTCCAAGTTTAAAATATCTGATGTGTTCTTTTCGTCTTTCATTAATTGTCCTTAAGGTTTGCCCTATATAAGAAGTGCCGCATTCACATGGAATTTTGTACACTCCAGGAGCTCGAAGATTGAGACTATCTTTCGGAGTTCGCAACAGCTGTCCAATTTTTGGCGGAGGTCGAAAAATTGAACGGATGCCCTGTTTGTTGAGTAATCTTGCTATTTTTGACGTTACTGCTCCACAGAAAGGTAGAAAGGCACGCGGCTTATCTTGGTCTCTGTCATCTGTCTTGGTTCTTTTGTGTCTTCCGATGGTTGCACGTCGGATTTCTTTAGTGCTATAACCATTGGCACGAAATACGCGTTCCAGGTGTTGCAGTTCCTCCTTTAAATGTTCATTGTCAGACACCACCTTTGCCCTATGGACAAGAGTATTGAGCACTCCCAGTTTCTGAGAAGGATGGTGAAAACTTTGAGCATTAAGATAGCGATCGGTGTGTGTAGGTTTTCTGTAAACGTTGTGCCCTAACCTTCCATTAGGCTTCCGACGCACTAGAACATCTAAAAACGGAAGTGATCCATTCTTTTCGATTTCTACCGTGAATTTATGTTAGGGTGAATCCCATTAAGATGGTTCACGAATTCATATAATGCCAGAATTCCATGAGACCACACGAGAAACGTATCGTCAACAAACCTGTAGAAACATTTAGGCTTTAAAGGAGCCGTGTCAAGAGCTATATGCTCAAAATGTTCCATGTAGAAGTCAGCTACTGCGGGAGACAACGGGGACCCCATGGCCACGCCGTCTGTTTGCTCGTAGTATTCGCCCTGGTACACAAAGTACGTAGATGTGAGGGTGTGTCTGAATAACTCCACAAGTTTCGGATCAAAATGTTCACTAAGTAGTTCAACAGTTTCCCCTAAAGGCACACGCGTAAACAACGACGTAACGTCCAGGCTGACCATAATATCGTCACGTTCTAACCTCATTTCTTTAACCAACTCAACAAAGGCAGCAGAATTTTTAACATGATGTGCACACTGACCAACCAACGGATTTAAGAAACGCGTGAGATATTTAGCCAACTTATACTTTGGCGAACCTATAGCACTCACTATTGGACGCACTGGAACAAGCTCTTTATGTATTTTTGGAAGGCCATATAACCTTGGTGGTCTTGGGGCTCGGACACTTAGATTCTTCACCGTTTCTTCCGCCAATCCGGATTCTCTCATGAGTATGTTTGTCTTCCTGGTGATCCGTGCCATAGGATCGCGGGGAATCAGACGATATGCGTCGTCGTCTAAGACTTCACGTATCTTTTGGTGGTAGTCAGCGTCGGTTAAGATCACAGTCGAATTTCCTTTGTCAGCTGGTAAAACCATTAATTCCAAGTCTTCACGTAAAACACGTAAGCTGTCTCGTTCAGCTCTAGTCATATTAGGCTTAGGTGGTTTGGCCCTCGTCAGGATGCGCGTCGTTTCCCTGCGTACCTCTTCTGCTGCGTCTGTTGGAATATTCCGCACTGCTTGTTCTACTCCGATGATGATACCCATGATAGGTACGGAACGTGGAGCCGGTGTGAAGTTTAATCCTTTCTTCAGGGCTGAGATAGCACCTTCGTCAATTTCCTTCCCTGACAGGTTAATTACAGTTCGTCTCTCTTCTGTTGGCCGAGCGTCGTGCGAATCCCGTGACAGGCGGTTGAATTTGCAGCACTGCTTGCGTGTAGCCGTCTTCAGTGTTGAATTTTGCTGTCCTGTGGTGAAATGGTCGACCCATTCCCAATCCAACGGCGAGAGGGCAGCTGCTAGTTGCAAATGGCATCCCATCAATTCTGTACCATTTTTAGCAAGATCACGGCGAGTTTGATGAATCCTCTCCCTCACAATTGCAAGACTGGTGCGCCGTAGAATCTTCTTGATGGCAGTAGTGTTAGCCGGATGATTTACCACGGCAAAGAAGATTCTACGCCGCACCAGTCTTGCAATTGTGAGGGAGAGGATTCATCAAACTCGCCGTGATCTTGCTAAAAATGCTACAGAATTGATGGGATGCCATTTGCAACTAGCAGCTGCCCTCTCGCCATTGGATTGGGAATGGGTCGACCATTTCACCACAGGACAGCAAAATTCAACACTGAAGACGGCTACACGCAAGCAGTGCTGCAAATTCAACCGCCTGTCACGGGATTCGCAAGACGCTCAGCCAACAGAAGAGAGACGAACTGTAATTAACCTGTCAGGGAAGGAAATTGACGAAGGTGCTATCTCAGCCCTGAAGAAAGGTATAACTTCACACCGGCTCCACGTTCCGTACCTATCATGGGTATCATCAGCGGAGTAGAACAAGCAGTGCAGAATATTCCAACAGACGCAGCAGAAGAGGTACGCAGGGAAACGACGCGCATCCTGACGAGGGCCAAACCACCTAAGCCTAATATGACTAGAGCTGAACGAGACGGCTTACGTGTATTACGTGAAGACTTGGAATTAATGGTTTTACCAGCTGACAAAGGAAATTCGACTGTGATCTTAACCGACGCTGACTACCACCAAAAGATACGTGAAGTCTTAGACGACGACGCATATCGTCTGATTCCCCGCGATCCTACGGCACGGATCACCAGGAAGACAAACATACTCATGAGAGAATCCGGATTGGCAGAAGAAACGGTGAAGAATCTAAGTGTCCGAGCCCCAAGACCACCAAGGTTATACGGCCTTCCAAAAATACATAAAGAGCTTGTTCCAATGCGTCCAATAGTGAGTGCTATAGGTTCGCCAACGTACAAGTTGGCTAAATATCTCACTCGTTTGTTAAATCCGTTGGTTGGTCAGTGTGCACATCATGTTAAAAATTCTGCTGCCTTTGATGAGTTGGTTAAAGAAATGAGGTTAGAACGTGACGATATTATGGTCAGCCTGGACGTTACGTCGTTGTTTACGCGTGTGCCTTTAGGGGAAACTGTTGAACTACTTAGTGAACATTTTGATCCGAAACTTGTGGAGTTATTCAGACACACCCTCACATCTACGTACTTTGTGTACCAGGGCGAATACTACGAGCAAACAGACGGCGTGGCCATGGGGTCCCCGTTGTCTCCCGCAGTAGCTGACTTCTACATGGAACATTTTGAGCATATAGCTCTTGACACGGCTCCTTTAAAGCCTAAATGTTTCTACAGGTTTGTTGACGATACGTTTCTCGTGTGGTCTCATGGAATTCTGGCATTATATGAATTCGTGAACCATCTTAATGGGATTCACCCTAACATAAATTCACGGTAGAAATCGAAAAGAATGGATCACTTCCGTTTTTAGATGTTCTAGTGCGTCGGAAGCCTAATGGAAGGTTAGGGCACAACGTTTACAGAAAACCTACACACACCGATCGCTATCTTAATGCTCAAAGTTTTCACCATCCTTCTCAGAAACTGGGAGTGCTCAATACTCTTGTCCATAGGGCAAAGGTGGTGTCTGACAATGAACATTTAAAGGAGGAACTGCAACACCTGGAACGCGTATTTCGTGCCAATGGTTATAGCACTAAAGAAATCCGACGTGCAACCATCGGAAGACACAAAAGAACCAAGACAGATGACAGAGACCAAGATAAGCCGCGTGCCTTTCTACCTTTCTGTGGAGCAGTAACGTCAAAAATAGCAAGATTACTCAACAAACAGGGCATCCGTTCAATTTTTCGACCTCCGCCAAAAATTGGACAGCTGTTGCGAACTCCGAAAGATAGTCTCAATCTTCGAGCTCCTGGAGTGTACAAAATTCCATGTGAATGCGGCACTTCTTATATAGGGCAAACCTTAAGGACAATTAATGAAAGACGAAAAGAACACATCAGATATTTTAAACTTGGACAAAAAGAAACATCTGCCTTAGCCGAACACGACATTGACAACGGACACGAGCCGTGCTTCGACAAGACGACACGCCTTTGTTACGCAAATAACTTTTGGGACTGTGTTGTGAAGGAGGCTATTGAGATTAGGCTTAGCAACAATGTTATTAATCGTGATCAAGGCCTCAATTTAAGCCAAGCTTGGAAGCCAGCATTTGGATTATTACAAACGAGACGGAATCGAGCCATATTAGGGCATACGAGTGACCCGATCGTGACGTCACCAAGCGAGCAGGACCTAACTATATCGCCCCTCCACGCGCTTTCCTCTCCGTTCCCGGCTGCTGGCGCTATATAATAGACTACCATGCGGCAGACTTCAGTAATGTTAAGCGGGGGCTTGACAATGGAAGCAGTGCAAGCTTCCGAAACGTCGCCAGACGGCTCAATTCTGACGCGGCTTGAAACCCGAGAAGTTTTTATCAAATTCAGAGGTGATGGTTGAAGTGAATCAGCAGAATCTACATCTACATGTCTACATATATACTCTGCAATTCACAAAACTGTGGGTAGCTGAGGGTGCTCAGCACCAAACCTAATCTCTTTGTTGTGCATTCCAATCCCTAATGGTAAGAGGGAAAAAAGAATTCATATAAGAATCAGTGAAGCACCTTATTTCCCTAATTTTATCTTTCCTGTCATTCCGACCCAAATAGGTTGGTGGGCGAAGTATTTCACTACATTCATAAGTGAAAGTGGGAGTACACATGTTTACCAATAAGTTTATACGAAACGTGCATCGTGTATCTACCAGACTCCCAGCCTATTCTACTAATCAGTTCTGTGACGCTTTCATAAGGACTGTAGCAAGTGGTCACGAATCGAGCGGCTTTTCTCTGTACTTTCTCTATACTCTCTATCAACCCCTTACGAAATGGATGCCAGATGGCACAACAATAGTCCAAATGTGGACGCACAAGAAATTTGTACGCCATCTCCTTTGTTTGCTCATTACAATTTTTCAAGATTCGACCTAGGAACCACAGCCTAGAATTAGCTCTACCTACCAACATATTAATATGCAAGTCCCATTTCATGTTCCTTTTGTACATTTACTGCCAAATACTTCATAGAATCGACCATATCAATAACTGAACTGTTTACCTCGTATTTCTGAACAATTGGATTCTTTTTGTTAGTTATGCTCATTGTCTAGCACTTTTTACAATTTAGCGTAAGTTGCCACTCAGCGCACCACGCCAAAATAATATCCATATCACGCTGGATTTCTAAGCAATCAGCCAAATTCCTTACTTCCCTATAAATAATTGCATCATCAAACAATCTAAAAAAGTTTTTCACTTTGTCTCTGAGATCGTTTATAAAAATTAAGAAAAGAAGTTGTCCTATTGCACTTCCTTGAGGTACACCCGAAGTAACATCTAGATTAGAAGAACTTTCTCCTTCAACGGCGACATACTGCGACTAAGGATTGCAATCCCGCAGTGTTTTCAATCCCGCGGTATCCGTTCGGGATTTGCGCCAATCCCGCAGGATCCATGCGGGATTGGCACAAACAGTTTTTTAATGCATATATTTAAAAAATTGTCACTTAAAACTAAATAATCATTCAATTAATAAATAAATTTTAATGTTAAATTATAAAAATTAACAGTTAACAATATTTTAATTGGCAAAATGACATTAAAACTTTTTAGCACGTCTTAAGTATATTTCGCGGTTTTACATTTTTGTTTTTTAATCTAAACCAATTTTTAAGTAAATAATAAAAAATGGAAAATATTCAGTGTTAGGTCATATTATGTGCCATACAATACATCACATATGTTTAAAAACAAAGGTTTGCTTAGTGGCCAAGTTATCAGAGTTTTTTTAAGTTCTAAATAAGTGTTCCATAACAGTGAGATAAAGCATTCCATTCCACAAAGTGAAGTGAATATACTCAGTAAAGTGTAGACTTGGCTCAGAACAAGCTCTCATAACTTTTTGTCGCTGCACAAGCAAGAGACTTGGCCTTTTTTTCACAATAATTGTGTTTGTGGGATTCATTATTATATCTCCTAATTCCTTAATCGATCTTACAGTTGATTCAATGTTATTAAAAAAAACTACTCACCAACACGTAAACTGTCAAGTATTTCAGTTTTACTTATGTGGCATAACGCCGTTTTTAGAGTGGAAATTATTACTTTTTAGTAAGAAAGGAGACTTTCTCAGCGAATGATTGCAGTGAAATCCTCATAGGTCGCATCTCTGGATTTCATTGTAAAAACACAAAATTTAACACATGAGGAAGACGGCAGAGGCAGCCGTCGAAGTATGGTGTTCCTACAACACAATTCGTCGATACACCCGTGAAAACTTCATTGTAACTTTTTTGCCTTTATTCGAAATAATAATAAGGGGAAGAGGGATTAATGGAAAGCCTGAGCGGCACATGTAAGCGGGCGGCTTTAGTCAAAGAAATGCATTGATGCAGCGGCCAAAACAGCAATAAGTCAAAGGCTTCAGAAGCTGCCTAATCCCTGCTACCAGTAATGTGAAAATAATTACGCCAGTCGATATAAGGCAGATTGAAGTCGCCTCCCAGAATCATAGCATGATCCTGAAAACGGCTAGCTATACTGTTAATATTACTTCTTAATTCCTCGGCGATAGCTATGTCAGAATCAGGTGGATGGTAGAAGGCGCCTATGATGAGTTTTGACCCAGCAACATTGAGTTTACTCCATATGATTTCACAGATAGTATCAACGTCTATTTCATTACATGGGAGGAATTTACTCACAGCTATAAATACCCCACCTCCATGAGAATGTAATCTGTCTTTACGAAGAACGTTCATGCTGTCTTTAAAAGTTTCGGAGGAACTTATTTCCGGTTTTGGCCAACTTTCTGTAGCGATAATGATATCCGCCTCTGTGCTACAAATAACGCTTTCAAGTTCTGGTTGTTTGTTACAAACACTTCTACAGTTAATTACGAGTACTTTTAACTGTTGTGACTCTTTTACGTTCCTCCTACATTCCGGTGTTGCATCTGATTGGGTTGCCTGTAACTGTATTTCGTGTTTCGGGTCTTCCTCTCTCAGCCTAAAAAAACCACCCAGTGCATTCCACACGGCCCCTGCCACCCGTGTAGCCGATTCACGTGTGTAGTGCACACCTGACCTATTCAAGGGAACCCTACATGACCCAACCCTATGGCGGAGATCGAGAAATCTGCAGCCAATATCATGTCGTAGTCTCTGGTTCAGCCCCTCAATACGGCTCTGAACCAGAGGTCCACAATCAACTCCATCTACGATGCTACAGATGGTTAGCTTCGCCGATATCTTGCAGCCACTGGCCACAGAGTTCACCCGCCGCCGGAAGGAAGAGAATATGTAGCAACTTTCCATCTAATTGGGGAAAGTTAAGTGAATGAATGACGTAGGGCAAAGAAGTGAAAGAAGTAGAGATAAACCTATTGCTACAGATGCCTGATGCTGTGAAGAAGGAAATCATTATGTGGCAGGTGTTCCCAGCCATGTTTCTGACTTGTGTAACGGAGGAGAAAACCGATTAGGATGTCTTTTGAAATAGGTGTGAGATCAATTCAGGTGAATTCATCAAGAAATTTCAGTATTTCTTTCTTCATATGCAGCCTTTTTCCTCAAAGTTCGGGTGAAAATTTTGAACATTTCATAATTTCCCGTTTTTAAATGTGAACAATGCTAAGTGCAATGAATGAGTTTGTTTACTTTCAGACTCGCATGCGGGAGCATTGTTTAGTGAACCGGAGGCCAGCAGGGAGTGGCACTATGTGCATTCAAATTAAGCTACCTAAGGACACTATACGCAGCCAGTGTAAAGATTGTTTTTGGTCTGGGTACCAATATCTGTAATATTATGTGTTTAATCCTGTTCTTCAGTGTAATTTTGTAAAAGTTCTTTTACAAGTAAATAGAAACTTGAATCTTAGTGGAAGATCATTAAGTGGTATCACCATTTACCCCATTATCTTGTAATGTTTGTTAATTTTTTAGTGAATATAGGATTAATGATCTGATAATTGATCTACATGTAAGTGATGTACCTAGCCACCAAGTATATAACTGTTGTCCATTCAAAGAGGAGAACTTTCATTTTTTCGAATCAATGACAGTTTCATGGCTCTGCCAAACCAATTGATTGCCACATTTTGTAAGGAAGGGGTGTAACACTCTAAATGGTTTTGGGTGACATTTATTTTGAAACCCCTGACAGAAAATACTTCTGATACCGGGGACCAGAAGCAGAGACAGGAAGAAATCAGGATTTGCAAGAAGGAAATGATAAAGTGTAGTTGTCGGTTTTAACACCAGCAATAGGTGCTTGGTCATCCTCATTCTTTATTTAACATTGGACTGTAAGCTATTTAAAAGATTTGGTAATGTTAGTGATCCAGGATAAAATATTGGATACTTGTGGACACTGTGGGTAGTGAAGAAGAGTACACACTGTCTTGGGACATGAGTGAGAATCAGATGCGTGCTGTCTGATTACCCCAGCTTCATTTCCATGAATGGACTTATAAATCTTTGGAAATGACATATTTATAATTATCCAGTGGTGGCTATCTCATAGGATGTAAAGAGTGTGGTGATCAATAAATGCAGAGTGTTCACTGACATGTAACAGTCACAAAACAAACTCATAAGTTCTCCTCGGTGAAGTTACCTTGCTGATTACGAAAGCTTCCATGCTCACTGTATGTATAATCTTGATTCTTCGGGTGAAGCCATCTCGATTTATTAAAACCTAACGTTTCTGTCATCGTGCAATCATACTGTGGCTTTCATCCGAGGATCTCTGATGAAAGTCACAGCACAATGGCAGAAACATTAGGTTTTAATAAATCGACGTGGCTCCACCTGGAGAACCAAGATTATACCAGTTACCTTGCTATTACATCCCTTTCCCCGTACTGAATATATTCATTACCTGTCGGCCATGAAATTATTTTAAATAAATCGTGTAGATTGAATTTCAACAGTGGCGACTTAACAAACTAAATACAAGGTCCAATAGGGAAGTATAATAGCACGTACAATTAACTTAAATGGCTTTGTGTACAAGAAGACTATTGATTAAATGAACCAATGGGTTACATATTCAACGATTGACAGGACTATACCATTATTCTTCGAACTAATCTTTGAACTATCTAAAGTGAATTTTATTGTATTTAATAAGAACATTTTAATTAAATTAATCCAATCAGCCAGCGAAAATATACATACACAACAAGCTTAAAATATCCTAGTAATCAGATATCTTCCAGGCATCTTTTCTTCATTATTCATATCTATGAATTATATCTCAGCTCAATTCCTTCAGACAAGGTGGTGGTTCTCCCAATTATCATCAGCTTTAGTTGACTCCTCTCTGCCTATCTCAAACTCCCACCACAATTCCATGTTTTTCTCTTCTTTTTTTATCTTTTCTTTCCTCTTCTTTTTTTTTGGCTCTGTGCTTACAGAGTTGTAGCCTTGTTAACTCCTCCTAGTGATAGTCTTGTCAAAATTTTTGGTTTTACGAGGGGGTACCCAAAAATAACTGAAATAGCATTGCTGTGGGTGGAACTTGTGAAGTACACGTTTCTGCCAGTAGGCGTTTACAGTGCAACTCATTGTCATTCAGTGTCACCTGCGTTGTCAACCTGGCTTGTTCTGTTAATCTGCAGTGATTGTTTTTGCTAGCACTGTTTTATTACTGTTTCATTTTTGATAATGGAAAATTTAAGTGAACAACATGCAGCTGTGAAATTTTGTTTCCTTCTCAGTAAAAATGCTGCTGAAACTGTTTAATGTTGAAAACAGCTTACAAAGATGATGCTATGGGCAAAAACATAAGTGTATGAGTGGTTCGCTTGGTTTAAAAATGGTGACATGTCGATTGATGACAAACCTCGTTCTGGAAGTCCATCAACTGCCCAAATCGACGAAAATGTTGAAAAAATCTGAGAGCTTGGGTTCTCAGACTGTCGAAAGACAATTGATCAACTGTCAAAGACTAGTAGGCTATACTGGAGCTCAGTTCAGCAAATTTTAACTGAAGATTTGGGAATGAAAATGGTTGCTGCCAAGTTTGTTCCTCGGGCTCTGACTGACAATCAAAAAGAACGTCCAGTTGAAACATGACATACTTTGAAACAACAGCTTGAAATTGATCCAGATTCTCTGTCAAAGATCATTTCTGGTGATGAGTCATGGTGCTATGATTATGAACCAGAAACAAAGTAACAGTTAAGTCAATGCAAAACGTCATTGTCAACCCGTCCAAAAAAAATGTCGTCAAGTCAAATCGAATATCAAAACAATGCTCATTTGCTTTTTTGATACCAAGGGCATAGTTCATCCTGTGTTTGTTCCTCTACGTCAGACCATCAACCAAACCTTTTGTTTGGAAGTTATAAGAAGATTACGCAACAGTATTCATCTTCCACGACAATGCACCTGCACACACAGCTGTCTCAGTTAGGCATTTTTTGGCTAAAAATTGTATGGCTCCGCTGCCCCACCACCTTATTCACCTAACCTGGCTCCGTACGACTTTTTCTTATTTTCACGCATGAAAAAGGACACTGATTTGAAAACATTGAGGAGGTCAAGAAAAAACGAGGGAGGAGCTGTCAGCCATTTCTAAAGATGACTACAGAAAATGTTTCGAACGGTGGAAGCTTTTTTTTGGGGGGGGGGTTCCCCCATACATTTCAGAGTGTGCTGCTATGTTTCAAAAATGTCATGCCATTTTAGATTCTTTTTCAACAAATAATTGGATAAATTGCCAGCATACTGTGGTGAGGGACTCGGTGCTTTACTGGCATTGAACTGACGCACATATATTTGGTTGCCAGCATACAAAACAAACACTTGACATCAAGGAATGGCTATCAATATACAAACCACAGTTTATGTCACAACTGAAGACTCGCCATCATTCAAATTTCTCTGATTGAATGATTTTCTCGGCAAGTGATATTTCTGAATGAGTTTTATTAAAATAGTTTCCAAATGTTCAAATTCTAGACATGAATATATTGTTCCCAATGACATTATTATACTTTTATGAGTATATAGTATTAAATTATAAAAACAATCATCTTGATTATAAATGTATTATATGTTTATATCTTGATATATTAATGTTGTTGTTTATTTTTTATTGGACTCTGATAAAACAAAGTTGTTGCAGATAAACTGTTAGTGTCATCAACACCAAGTGAATTAACTCGTATTTTAAATAAACATTCATAAGTGTTATATTCAGTATTAAATATTAAACTTGTCTCATTATTGGAAGATTTATGGACTTCTATCATATTTTCCAAGCTTTTTGGGTTTCAAAATAAAAAATAAATGTTTAAAATTTTGCGAGTTTTTGCTATGCAGAATCGAACATTTTGTATATTTTTGCTTCAGCATGCTGTTTGGGCACTATAAAAATATTTGAACATTCTCATTCAGATTAAAAATGAAGCCATTACAATTTATTTATTTTTTTCAGTGAAGATCTATGCTCTTGGCCCGGTAAAAACTTTTTAAAAAAATGCATTAGGAATAATAAGATAAAACCAATCTCAGCATTCATTTGAAATTCAAAGACAATGAAGAAAATATTGAACTTAAACTTTTGTATTATCAAGAGATCATAGATCTCATTAACAGAAATGTAATGGAGGTTTTTTCCTGAGAGGTGGCTTAAATATTGAGAGGGGTAATTTGTAACCAGCGTATGTAAATTTGATTTTAAAAGTAAAGGTTGTCCAAACAAACACACTCACATTTGACGTTGAACTTCTCACAGTCTTCTCTGTGATCATGCCTAAAAGCATGAAGTAAAGAATTCTTTTCCATTTGGTTCCAAGCATCTCTGATCACAGAAAGAACTTCCACCATTTCTTCACATTCAGAGTAAAATTTCAAACCAGAATCAATATCCTTCTTCACTTTCTCCATCAAATTCAAAATATTGTGGTCAGTGACAGCCATGATACACTTTGAAAAGAATTCTGTTTCTCCCCGAACAAAAAATGTCTTCAAGTCCTCCGACACAGGGCAAACTGACCTTCGGAAAAGAAAATTTAATACTGTAGTTAAAGAAAAACAAAATCAAACAAGTTTCAAGTCTTGAGTGGTCAGGATTCTGTTTTCTGAATTGTTTATTGGTCACCAATGAACACAGATACATGTCATAAAAAAGCAACTTGTAAGCTAAGAGTTAATGACAGGATTTGAAAGCAGTTTCTGAAGAATTACTGATTTCTACATGTATATATAGTTGCAAAATAAAATAAAAATGAATTGTGCGTCACATTAGTGAATGCGGATAACTTCCCTCTCTGACAACACACGATATACTATTCTCTCTGGCCTCAACGGTTACCAAATTCCGAAAAGAAAATTAATTACAAACAAATCAGATAACATTATTAGGTGCCCATCCCATTAACTGCCACAAAACAAAATGGTTTCAGTTTCATACTACCTATTGATAAAAAACTATCCTGACAATTTCTACAAACTCTTTATGGTTTCCACCAAGAGCTTGCTTTGTATGAATATAATCTTTTGATGGCAGCTCCTCGGTTTTCATTACATTCATTCACATTCAAACTGTGGCGACACACTTGTGAATTTTTGGTAGATAGTATATTCATCTCTCACAATGTAATATGAGTTGTAAACATTTCTAACTAATATTTACTCAGACAGTTTGTGCACAGTATGTGGGTTCACATTACTTTTGATTATATTTTAGCAACAAGAAAAAGGAAGTTACATATAGGCAACAGTTAACACTGAATTAAGTAACTCCGTGATTTAAAAGTTACACCAAGGGCAAGTGTATGATGTAAGAAAGTTTAAATTTGAGTCTATAAATTTGTTCTTTCATATCTAGTGCATGCAGGAATTCATACAATTACAAAATAACACATCTTAAAATTTGAGTGGAAATGTAAACAATTTTTCTTAGAAACAAATAACTTCTATTGGAATCACAATTCCAGAATGTATACATACATTTTGTAAAAAAGTTTAAATTTCAGGTACACCAAACACAAGGAAATTATTTGAGTTAACCAATCAATGTGATATTTGTTATACACAACCTTAAGGAAATAAAATTTAATAGAATTCTAAGTGATACTTTTTTAGGAATTTTCAATGTAAAGAAATTTATCGAGTTCATTACTTCATAACTTAGAGCAATATGATACTTACTTCAGTATATGATGAGCTGCCTCGTCCATTGTGGTGTTACATCGCAGTTGCTCGATTTCTTTCATTTCAACATTTTCTTTGTTGATTAGCTTTGAAAGAATTTCCAACCTTTGCACAACGTGTTCAAGCAGGTCTGGAAGCTTGCATGTTCCTTCTGGTAGGTTTATGTAAAATTCAATGCTGTTGCAGGCTGTGGATTGGTTCAACTGCCAAAAGGAATTAGGAGTAATGCATGGAAGGGGAAACATGACCAAGAGCATAAGAGATAGTACTTGATTTCATGCGTAAGAGAGTGGGAAAATTCTCTTTTATAGGTAAGGGAGTCAAGGATTGGGATAGATTATCAAGGGAAGTGGAGAATAATTTATAAAAACGCTGAAAGAATTTAAAGACCATCAGGAGGTTTCCACAAACAATGTATAATGATGCTACTCACGTTGATAAAGAGGTGACTTAAGCCCACTATCAGCTACCTGACCCAATACCTCGCATCATGTCACTGAAGATTCCACCTGTGAGGAAATCCAGCACATCATGAAAGATAAGACCTTCTTTGGTGTTGTTTCTCTTCAACTCCTCAAAGAATAGAACCTGTTCTAGAGAATCTACTGCCCCAACGCCACTCCCTACCAACTCCAGCTTAATTACTATTAACTGTACATCACTTTATATCGACTAGACGACCCGTGTGAAAATTTTGCGAATAAAATGCGATGAATAATGAGGTTGAATGCTTGTAATATAATGAAAAGTAGAACCGTACTTTTGTAGCATATATTTATTTTTTCAGTGTAATAGGTACCCATCAAATTACTTACAACATATTATGAAACAGTTAGGAAAATTTAAAACACTCTGTATCTACGACAAACTGTCACTGATCTTAACAGAATACAACCAACCTGAACTAAATGCACACAACATATCAACATCTCTGTGACATTTGTTGCTGTGAGAATAAAATGTTTACATTGGAATTGTTTAGCAAAACGAAAGTGTTTCCATAACAGAAAAAAATATCTGAAAAGCTACTTATTGAATAAAAAAAAGTTTCTTGATATCTGCTGCTGCAATCGAGGGACTTGGCTCTGAACTTTCTGATACGCGCTACCACTTAAAATTCGTTCTTTATTTATGATTTTACCTAACTGGAGACCTTAATCTTTAAAACGATATGATATTTATCGATTTCGGCTAGGTATTGAAAAAGATAAATGGCTTGACATAAAAAAAGCACGCTGTAGAAATAATATCGATACTTTTGTCCTTCAAGGGTCGAATTCCAAAAAAATATCTTTTATAAAATGTGGTGTGACCAAAGCAGACACCTTGGTTATTAAAGCGATAACTCATTTATCGATTTCGGTTAATTACCAAGCGAGGAAAAAAAAAGTTCTAGAAATTATGATATTTTTGCCCCTTAAGGGTTGAATTTGAAGAAAGTTTTTTCTTAAAATATGATGTGACCAAAGCGGATAATTTAATATTTAAAACGATACCTCATTTATTGATTTTGGTTAGTATCAAGGGAAATAAACAGCTCCTTACCAAAAAAATGTGTTGTAGAAATATTAATACTTTTGCCCTCTAAGGTTAAAATTTTGAAAAATTTATTTCTTAAAATGTGGCGTAACGGAACGTAAAATCTTACAAAGACGTCAATCTTTAAAATGATACTTCCTTTATCAATTTTGTTTAATTATCAAGGGAGATAAATGACTCGAGACACAAAAAACGCATTTTAGAAATACTGATATTTATGCCCTTTAAGAGTTCAATTCAGAAAAATTCACTTCTTAAAATGTGATGTTACCACAACCAAAACCTTAATTTTTAGAATGATACCCCATTTATCAATTTCGGTTTGATATTAATGGAGATAAATGCCTTGTGACACAAAAATGCATTGTAGAACCATTTACACTTTTTCCCATTAAGGGTTAAATTCCAGAAAAAAAACTTTCTTTATATATGATGTCACCAAAGCTGATTCATTACTCTTCATACTTCATTTATTGATTTTGGTTAGATATCCAGGGAGATAAACGGCTCGAAACACAAAAAACGCATTTTAGAAATATTGACATTTTTGCCCTTTAAGGGTCAAATTACAAAAAATTACTTTCTTAAAATATAATGTTACCATGGCGCAGGCCTTAGTATTTAATATGATACATCTTTTATCTATATCGGTTAGATATTAAGGGACACAAAAATGAGTTTTATAAAAATTTATACTTTTTCCTTTTAAGGGTAGAATTCCAAAAACATTCTTTCTTAAAATATGGAGTCACAAAACTGAGACATTACTCCTCATAATCCTACTTCATTTATCGATTTTGGTTAGATATCCATGGAGATAAATGGTTCGAGACACAAAAAATGTATTTTAGACAAATTGACATTTTTGCCCTTTAAGGGTCGAATTATGAAAAATTCTTTTCTTAAAATATAGTGTTACCACGGCGGAGACCTTAGTCTTTAATATGCTATTTCATTTATATATTTCTGGTAGATATCAAGGGCCATAAATAGCCCGTGACACAAAAATGCGTTGTAGAAAAATTTATAATTTTTCCCTTTAAGGGTTGAATTCCAAAAACATTCATTTTTAAAATATGTCGTCACATAGCTGAGACATTATTCCTCATAATCCTACTTCATTTATCGATTTGGTTAGATATCCATGGAGATAAGTGGCTCGAGACACAAAAAACGCATTTTAGAAAAATTGACATTCTTACCCTGTAAGGGTCGAATTACGAAAAATTCATTTCTTAAAATATAATGTTACCACGGCGGATACCTTATTCTTTAATATGATACCTCATTTATCTATATACTTTAGATATCAAGGGAGATAAATGGCTTGTGACACAAAAATGCGTTGTAGAACCATTTATACTTTTTCCCTTTAAGGGTTGAATTACAAAAAACTTCTTTTTTAAAATATGGTGTCACCAAAACTGAGACATTACTCCTCATAATCTTACATGATTTATCAATATTGGTTAGATATCCAGGGAGATAAATGGCTTGAGGCACAAAAAACGCATTTTTGAAAAATTGACATTTTTGCACTTTAAGGGTCGAATTACGAAAACCTTTCTTAAAATATGATGTGACCAAAGTGGAGACCATAATATTTAAAATGACACCTCATTCATTGATTTCGGTTAAGTATGAAGGAAGATATAGGCTTGTGATAAAAAAACACCTTATAGAAATAATATATATGATATTCCACACTATCACAACCTAAGTTTGGCACAACATTTCCTGGACAAGTTCCCAGTCAACAGCGTTCTCGCCATAGCTTTTCTAATCACCATGGCTTACTTTATTTCAGACAACAACAATTTTACCAACAAGTCCGTATCACTGTTATGGGCAGCCGTTTGGCTCTGCCTTGTTAATCTTTTCCTTGGTTATTTAGAATAATTCCTGCCTAGATTTCCTCTGAAGCTCCTCATGCTGCTCAGGACATATGTGGTGAATAGTCAGCTTACTTTCCTAAACATCCTCAACCACAATACAAATACCATGTGGTCCTTCTCTCATCAACAGAATCTCCACATCAAGCATCCAGCAGAACCCACAATTCAACAGCTTCCTACCATTTCAACCCAGTAAGACACACTGCTCCTTATTTAAATTACTCTTCAGATTGGCTGCAGCTTCAATACTCAATTAAATACATAATCGTATACAAAATTATATTAAAATAAACACTATACATTACTCTCCAATCATTAACCCAATTATCTTTCCATCCTTTTCCATTGTTCTGTTTGAACCATCCTCCACCTACCCACCAACTATCCTCCAGTATATAGTTAATTTGTAGTGTGAACTAAACTGTCATCCAGTCAACATCATATTCTTCTGATAGTGAAGGTTTGTATACTTGTGTTTATCCACCGTTGGGTTTACAAGCATCCTGCCACTAATTACACTGAGTAATGGTTCCTTTCTCAAGCCTTAATTTTACTTTTAAAAATAATTATGACAAAAATTAAAAGTAAAATTATTTAAATTGGTATGAAAACAGCCAAATATAAGGAAAGCAAACCTTTCAATTATAAAAGGAGAGGTGCAATGACACAATGAAAGCACAATGAACACAATTGTACAATATTTCAGGTGATCCCTTACTATTTGCATGTGGGATGGATCGGATAGTGATCAATTCACATCTAGTTTTGTTGAGAGTGAATTCGCACACATCCTTCCCCAAATTTGGGGTGTAATTATCCAGAAAGTAGGCGAACTATTGAAATTATAATAAAAATGCAGAGTAGTGCTTTTCATGAAATATTTTGGGGCAAGTTAGAGAATTTTCAAGTTTCTTGTACTATATTAGGAATGTTCATAGTGTGCACCATACTCGTCCGAATTCTATAGAAATACTTTAGAACTTTTAATTTTTGTAAAAGAAGATACAATTTATAATTTTTTTTAATGGTCAGTACTAAATTTCCTTAATAGTGGTGGTGCCTGTAGAATCAGAAGTTGAACTTTGATAAACTCAAAATGCAAATTTTTATCTGTTCATTCCATAGTAATCTGTAGGTCTCCTGTAGATGAAATATGTTGCCTTTAGCAAACAGTTAAGGGCTTATCATTTCATATTTCTGCAATGAACTTATTTTATTCAGAACTTTATATTCACACTAAATTCCAGATTAATGAAACTAAGGAAAAGGAAACAGCTTTAGGCACTATAAATTACAAGGAAAGAGGAAATGACTCATCACTCGCCAAAGCTGAAGGCTGTGACAAGTGAAAAACAAATATGACGAACACTGGAATACACAATATTTCGGTTTTACACCTTATTCATGCTGTAGGAAACGAGCCATGTGGTTCGGGAGGTGTACACACGCTGAAGAGTATCGCATGAAACTTTGGCGTGTTCACACCTCCCAAACCACACAATTCGTTTCCTACAGCCAAATTAATGTGTGCTCTATTGTTCGTCATATATGTTTTTCACTCGTCGTAGCCTTCAACTTTGGTGAGTGATGAGTTATTTTCTCTTTCCTTGTAATTTAAACTCCAGATTAGTAATATTTGCTACCGTAATAGCAGGATAGTTAGAGTGAGTCGCCCAGAATGCTCCATTGCAAATTCCACAGGGTATTGTATAGGGACTATTATTTCCCATTGTTTAAATGAATATGTTGGTTTTTTACAGTCGGATGTTAGGTTGTTTGCAGATAACAATGTTATATAACAGGATTAAAATAAGAGAGAGTTGTGAACAATGATCTGGACAGGATATATAGTTAAGTACATCAATACGAAATGGCAAAATAATTCAGGTTTTTAGGTAAGCATGAAGGGGAAAAAAATCTGTTCAGTTATAAGATAGAGTAGGAATTATTTTTTGAAGCCACAAAGCATATAACAAAACAAATGATGTTTAGAGAAACAGAAAATATCTATATCGAACGTTCTCAGATTTTGGATCTCTTCTACGTACAAGGTAATTTCATCAATTTTACTAAAAGTTCCACTTGCTTTCTGGTGTAAAATAGAGGTCTTAAGGTTTTGATTTGATACATAGAATTCATTTTTGTCAGATAAATTCTGATTCCAGGATATTAACTTCCATTAGGCATATTGATAGATTTAAGAGTGTAAAATTGAATTCCATCCCATCTAGCACTTGTTTACTATGTAAGTAAGCAGTTTCAAAAGTCAAAAAACCAAAAACAATGTGGAACAAAATTGAAAGAACAAAAGGATTGAAAAAGAGGCAAACAGAAGTAAACGGTATTTTAGATGACCCTTTAACTGTATGGAAAGAACAGGTGCAGCAGACTTGGGAGTACCCTCAGATGCTCAAGGGACCACATGAAATATGAATTTGTGTTTGTCATTTTGTGTTTTTATATCACAATTCTTCTAAATTCAGCTTTCATTTTTAATGGGCTTATTTTTTCTATCTTTGCTTTAGTTCATGCTGCATTTTAGCACCATTTTCAGTTGCATGATAATTATCATGAACATATAATTATGCAGTCTTTCTCGGCGTTGAGAATATAAATAATGTTCTCGGGTGACTAGCCGAGTTGTAGGAGTGTTATAATTACACAATATTTCGGCGCTCTCAATCGTCAGCGCCGGAAGATGGCGCCAACGATTGAGAGGGCCGAAATTTTGTGTAATTATAACACTCCTATAACTCGGCTAGTCACCCGAGAACATTATTTATATCATGAACATCATTTCTGAGATATGTGAAAGACATTCTATCATAATATTCTGAGAAGAAATTAAATATATCACATAAGCAAAGTGTCCCAATGTAAACAGTTTCAAAGTGAAGTCATGCAGTGCCACTTTTGTTGAATTACCTTGAATAGCACTTCTGAGTTTCTTGGGATAAGCGCTATCTGCATTTGTTCAATTTCTATGCTTGGTAAATCATCATTAGTTTGCTTCTGATGTGTCTGATTTTGATCTTCCACCACATTCTTTGTAATTTCTCTTCTGGACGGACTTCCAGTCACAGAAATTTGCACCTCCTGGAAGAATACACATCTTAAACATACAGAGTTTCACAAGGACAATACATGGTATGATAACAGTTGTGATTCAAATTATACCACAAAGTATTTTGTTACTGCAAGGAAAGGAGTACACGGCACAAAGTGTTTTTTGAATATATATTTCTTTTATGGATTCCTGCCAGGATTATTTTCTTAGATCTGTTGATAACTAGTGAATCAGAATATTTGAACTATTCTTATTTAACTGTAACTATTTTAGTTCACCAAAAGAAAAATCTTATTTCCTAAATCAAAAGATGGGTCTAAAAATAGAAATTTACGATACTGTCAAACATATTCCATAAAGCATATTACAAAAGCTAGAGATAACAATTTTTAATGAAGTCGTAATATATTCAATAGATAAAAGTTATCTCAGAATTTGTTCTTTCTTTAATTAGTGTTTTATGACTCACTGATTTCAATCATTGGAGACATGAGAAAATTTGGGACAAAGAAAGGGATGGGATCTGGCCATGGCCTATCGAAGAAACCATCCTAACATTTGCCTGAGGTTATTAGTCTGGAATGTGAACACAACGATCAAATGAAACACAGAAAAAGATTAAATGAATCATGTAGCAGTAGTTATCGGGTGCATGAAGTTGTTGTCAAAAATTTGGTCAAGAATATTTAAAAACTATGTAAAAATTAATTACGGGAGTTATAACTTACAAACATAATATTCTTCTCTGACAAAGTCTCATAAAAAATACGCCATGTCATAAAGCAGAGGAATCTCCACAGCATTAAGTTGACTATCTGACCTCTCCGGCTGCACCCACCTCCCATAATGTTCTCTTGTTGACGAAGGGTTTTTTTTCCCGAAAATTTCTTTATTATTTGTGTTTGTGTCTTTTCTGTGTGTTCGCGCCCCACATCCATCCTCTAAAGTGGTGGTTCATTTCCCTATCCTAATTTGATTTCTGACCAATAATTAAGCAATATATAAGATATAAGTGAAAAAGTGTTGGTACAATAAAATTCTCTTTTTTTTAATGTAGCTTACTTGTAACAGAAAGAAGATGGTACAAATTAATTTTTACTACCATTGATCTCCTTTCTTGAAAATTACCCTTAAGAGTATGCACAGAAATTATAGTGGAATTGTTATGAAACTTCCAGGTTCATATAAAGGTTTGAAACCTGTCATATTTTGGCACCAGTTCTGTGTTATTGTAGTGTTAACATATCTGATAATGATGACAATTAAACCACCACTGGTCAATAAGGATAAGGAAAATCCATCATAAATGAAGGCAGAAGGACCAGGACATACACAAAAACATGAGCACACCTTACAATATTTCAAATAATAATCTTACTCTGTTAGAGGTGAGACATAAGGCAAGGGGAAAGATGTGTACACATCTTCCCCTAGCCATATGTCTCGCCCCTAACACAAGTAAGGTTATTCCCCGAAATAACGTAAAATGTGTTCATGTTTTTTTGTGTCTACTAATCCTAGTGTTAATATATCCTTAGATAAGAATGTTGACACCATGAAAATAAATTAAACCAGCAATTTCAAATAATACAGCTATCATTTTTACCTACTGTTTTTGTTTCTCCTAAAAATTTACAGCACTGGATAAGGAGATATTCAAACTATAAATCACACTAATACATTCATTACTCATTCGAATAGAACTGCTTTTGAAACAGACCTGCTGTCCAGTCTTCCTACATCCGGCTGATCCACTTCTGCAACATTTTGGGGAACTATTTCGTTTTGACACCTTAGACTGTGGTCGTGTTTTTTCAGTGAGGTCAACAAGTATTGTCGTTTGAGTTCCAACACTGTTCATATGTGTTAGCCATTTCTCATATTTGCTACTCTGACTTCTGTAAAGCTGCCCCTATAAAACAAGAGTTTCTCTTTACCAGTTATCCTTTATCACAATCATCCAACCAATACTAAACATAAAATTCCAACTACTAGCAAATATTTGAGCATATTTCAGAAAATGGACCTGCCAGAGTGGCTGTATGCATTTAAGTGGTTTGTTGAACCAGAGAGGAACAATAGGGACAGGCTCAAGTCTTGGCCCCCATGTACCAACCATCCTGATTGTGGTTTTTAGGAAGTTTTCCCGCAGTCATCAAGGCAAATACTGCCTCATAAACCACGCCTTACACAAACAAAAAATACACTTACTTCCCACAGAAAGCAGTTACACATTTCGCAGGCAGATGGCAACACATACACCTCCCCATAAGACTACAACAGGCCTAGCAAGCCTGTAGTCTGACTGACAAATATGCTTTCAAAATAAGCACAGGCTGTGGAAAGCGGAAGCATTAGGGCTGAACCGTGAAAGTGGAAAAAGTCCGTTAAACAGTTGATGATGATGATGATGATTATGATCTCAAATAATTCAGTAAACCAAAGTTTTGTAATGGTTGATGCAAGAAAAGAAAGAAAAATTGAAGCTTGACTGCAAAAAGATCTAATCACAAACATAAACTGTTATATGTAAGAATGTTCAACATGACTAATTAAAATTAGCTACTTGTCTGGATAAAATCACAGTTCTGTTTCTAATGTATATGCAATTACAGCAGCCATCATCCCAAGATAAAAAGGTAGTTAATTTATGTGCTATGAAGAAAAAAAGAAGAATATTTCATAACTCAGAAATTATAACGCCAAGAGAAACTGTATTATGCAAGGTACAGGTGAGCAATTTTTAAAGATAAAATATAACAGATTTAGAAGATATCTAAATTTCTAATGAGTCTATGTGTTGATTAAGGACATGTGAGAAATATATAAATGAAATGGCTAGTGCATGTTTTGCATGACCCTTGCTGATCAGCTATCTGCAAAAGTGAAATCTTGGTTACTTACCATAAATAAAAGAATATGCCTTACAAATGTGATATGATAATTATGTAATACAACTCATCAACTTCAACATTTAAAAGATTTTCTTCACTACTGTTGTTAAGACTGTTTACAAATGATTACTAACTGAAAAAAGGAAGAATTAAAAATTAACATGACAAGAAATCGGTAAAAATGGTAAATTTCTTTTTCCAATTAAAACATTTTCTCAGTGGAGAGCATCTAATTAGAAGTAATATTAAAGTACCAGAAAATAATTTTAGTGTTAGGAACATGTAACAATTAATTTGAACCACATTCTTCCTTTTTTTCTTCAAAATTAACCCTGCAGTCACAGAATACATTTTTAAACGCATTTAATGCTCACCTCCATTAACACGATCCTCATACCACTGGGATGGAAAGTAAGAGGAGTCAATATGCCTTCTGATTTTGGGATTTCTCCCATTAAAACTCCTGGATAATAAAGTTCAGTTACTGCAAGAGTGTATGTCCTTCTAAACAGTTGACTGCCTGTTAAACTTCCATCCACAATACATAGTGGTATTTCTTGAAGACTAACACTTCTATCTGGTGTTCCCTTCTTAAGATCCTTCTTACAACCTTGCCCTCTTTTGCTCATCTAAACAGGGAACAGAGACTACAATTAGATCTGTTATTACTTACTGCCAGATCATAATTCATGAATCTATTGTAATGTTGTATTTAAATATTACAGTTCTCAGCCAAACTACCTCAAGAATGTAAGAATGGTGAACTTTCAAGCATACAATTGTAATAAAATCTTCACAGGTGTAGCAAGTATTATGAGGACCAGACTGTAATGCCACATACATACAACAATACATCCTATACCTATGTCTGGGAAGCGAGTAAATCTGTAGAGGCTGAGCGTACAACTGAAAGCGAACCCAACTGTTCAATTGAAAGTATTCGAAAGCATAGAAAGTTTTTTGAATTTCATGATAAAAGTGGCCATTAAAAATGATTATGAAAAAAACAGCAAGAACAAAGACTTAATTGAAGTTGCATCTGCAGGAGTTGCATTAAAAACTAATAGGTAATTCTAGCGAAGAGTCGGCATAACTCATCACTATAACAGTTTCTTGATTTTTTCATGTAGAGCCATTCCGATTTACTAATCAGTGAAGATGCTACGCTCAGAGTAGTGAGGTTCTTGCAGCTTTTATCAAATACATATTAAGTCCTGCTATGACCACTAACATCAGTGACAACATAACAGATATTATGTCCCGACTAAGTGCTGTCACTCAACAGTATGGCCATGCATTTCAAAAAATTGACATTCTGGAAACAGGCAGATGCAATGGGCATCCTGATTACAGTTTTTATGCAGTTCTTCAAAATCAACCAGGCAAATGCTTGAGTGATCCTCAAGCTCCACATCAGAAATTACACAGAACACAAAATATTTGTGGCTAAAATATAAATAATTTTATTTTTATAATAACTTAAGTGATAAGTATACTGTGAGATCTTATAGAGGTTCCTTAACACCAACCAACCCCAGGCCTAAATCTCGATTTGATTGATGAGCCATTGTGAGGCAAATGTAGTGATCATAATGCCTGAATGCAGCTGAGGAAATCGCAGCATTTAATGTATTTCTTGTCATGATTTGCTTTCATATGCTGGAGCAACTTCAGTAAAGCATAAAATTCAGCGGTGTATACATTGCACATCGAATCCAGCTTATATTTATAAGTTGCTCAAGGGAACACTACAGAGCACCCTACTCTTTTTTTTACTTTTGGCTTTACGCCTTGTCGACGCCGAGGTCATTAGAGGTGAGAAGGGACTGGGGATAAGGAATGGGAATGAATTTGGCCATGGTCTTTTGAAGGAAGCATCCCGGCATTTGCCTTGAGAAATTTGGGGAAACCATGGAAAACCCAAATCTGGATGACTGGATGGGGATTCGAACCATCCTCCTCCCGCACCCTACTCTGTTAGTATACCAGGGTAAAACCATGATGCTCATTTAAAACATATTTAAAAACATTGACAGGGGTAAACAATTTGTTATACCAAGATCATTCTAAAATTGTTCTGGGCCTGTTTAAAAGCTAGAGAGGAGATTTACTACAACCCTTGCAGTAAAAATTAGCTACTCGTATCCATATTCGTCCATTATAGTCCTTTCACGGTAGCTGAATGGTTTGGTATCTCTACTACAATTAGTGCAGAGGTGTTCAAGTGGTGGATTTTGTCGCATAACCACACTTGCTGGGCATTCAAACTTTACCTTTAAAAGATGCTTGCATGCGTTCGTTATTCAGCCGCCAAACCATTATAATTACCCCCAATAGTTAAAGGGTTACAGAATAAAACAGTTTATATCCTTGAATTCTGAGTAGCACAAGTGATGGTACCAGAAAGATAAGGCATCGATACTATTGTCACCCTGAATTCAGATTGCAGGCCGATTTCACTCCACACACTGATGTTAATCTTTCAGTTTATAACAACTAGAATTTTTCTAAATTCCCTGTATCACCAGTACTAAAAATCTTCAAAGTCCCCAGCCTCATAGTTGCTGCCCATCATGTAGTTCTTCTCACCTTAAATACCTACTTAAAACTCTTCCCCAAGGGAACTCTGGTTGGCTTTTTATATCCTTGGCTAATTTTTAGCTGACTCGTCATAGAACAATGGCGAATTCCCGTGAGGAAATACTATTTTCTACCAAAATCTCATATTCTCGTAATACACTTACTTCACTTGGATTTTCCCGAAATTTTAATATGTCATTGCTCAATTTATTTAGAATCTTTTAAGTCATGACAAATTTTGTCACAGGTTTACTCATTTAAGAGCAGACAATTTTTAAAAGTTACATGTGGTGATGTCATAATGCTTTGATACTAAAATTATGTTTTTCTCCCTTGAAATCTGGAATTATTGCTAAACAATTATATTCTTCTTCTCTTCGACCATCTAAAGACTACGAAAAGTAATCCCGTGCATTCATTTCAAGCTTTCTTTTCTTGACTTCCAATAATTCTTCATCCTTTCACTTTGCTGTTTCCTCCTTTCTTCCGTCCATATGTTACTACATTTCCTATTCTCCTTCTCCTGGAAACCCTTAAAATTTTGGATTAGTCTTCTAAAAGTTGCTATATCTTGTATTAAGTCTTCTGTTATTTCGATCTCAATCATATCTTTCTTTACTCCTTGGATCCACTGGTTGCCCTTGTTACTCTTGTAAATACGGTTGAAAATTCTTTTGTAAGTCTGTTGCTATCCATTCTCATTGGTGACCAAAAACTGATTCTCCTCTTTCTGATCGTGTCTGACATCCTTTCAATTTCTTCTTCATTGTATAGCTCTTTATTTCGCTGGTGTCTAAACTTACCATTTTCAATTTTTAATACTCCCCAAATTTTCCTCAAGATTTTCCTTTCCCTTTTTTGTATCTATTCTATTCCTCCAGTTTTCATAGAGAACAAACATGCCGAGGCGTACAGACCTTCTGGTGTTGTAGTGTTCGATTTTAGTTTTCCTTGAAAGATTCTTCTTATTGCATGTATCTTTAGTCAGTTGATATGCTAGTTCTAGTTTTATTGCTCTTGATATGTTTGCTTCCTTATCAAGCCCCTTAATCTGAATTACTTCACCTAGATATTTAAATTTATTGACCTTGTTAATTTTTCCATACTATGTGTTTAGTACTGTGGGTGAACCCTTAATATTGGTCATGAATTTAGTCTTCTCAAAAGAGATCTGAAGTCCAACTTTTCCTGCTATTTCATTCAGAAGGTTGATTTGCTCAAGTGCGGTTTATATACTTCCAGAGCGGAGTGCTAGGTCATCAGTGAAGGCCAAACAGTTTACCCCAACCCCTTTGTGCTTCGAACCTAATCTTATTTCATAATGAATTCCCCTTTCCTTGAATTTTTCTTCCCATACTCTTATTACTTTCTCCAAAACTCAATTGAAAAGCATTAGGGAAAGCCCATCTCCCTGCCTAACACCAGTTTTTATTTTAAATTCCTTCGAGATCTCTCCCATAAATTTCACTTTTGAATTTGTTCCAGTGAGGGTCTGCCTAATTATGTTGACTGATTTTAAGTCAGCACCAAATTCCTGTAAAATGTTCAGTATCCACTGAGTCGTAGGCTTTATTGAAGTCCACATAAACTATAACATAGTTTTTGTTCTTTGTAACAATTATATTATTGTTATTAGATTAATTTTTCTCACTCATTTAAGCCTACTTTTATCTTCCTAGCTCTTTCATTTAAAAAGATCAAATTCTTTGTTTTTGAAATATCTCTGTATATAGAATTTTAAGAGCATACAAAATACACCTTAAAATTCTATGCTTTTTTTAATGGAAATGAATGCAACAAAATTCATTATAACTGAAAAACAACCTTATTTGAATCTTGTCTTTTATGAAAATGGTTTAGAATCAATTTAAAAAAGTACTTTACTGTTAAGAAAATGGTTATAAAAGTTATTTACTATATGAATTGTGTTTAGGCAAGATAATAGGTATATAACAATTTGTAAATGGCACTGCCAGGTGTTGAGACAATGTGCGTGAAGTATCGCACCATGAGGAGATGCCGCCAGTGACAAGCAGTGGCTCACCAGCCTCAGTAGAAATGCTGAGGAAAGGACTAGTGTGATAAGCATCTGTGGCAAGCCTAATTACTGCACAGTGGACACTGTTCAACATCTGAAGTTAGTTCTCCTGCACCAAAGCATAAAAAATTCAGCAGTATTCCAACTGCAACCATTCAAAGACTCTATAAAATTCTAGCAGGCAGGAGCGGTCTAACCGAGCATGATGGGTGAGCAGTTAACGTTCTGGCCTCGCATTCGGAAGGACGCCGGCTCGAATCCATGTCCAGACATCCAGATTTAGGTTTTCCAAAATCACTCAAGACGAATACAATGATGCTTCCTTCAAAAGGCCATGGCCGAATTCCTTCCCATTCCTTGTCCCCAGTCCAATCCCACCTCTAATGACCTCGACATCGACAAGGCATAAAGCCATAAGTAAAAAAATAAAAAGCAACGGTCTGCACCCTATAACTTACCACATAGAGACTAAAGCATCCAGAGCCCTTAGGGCTCTGACATTCACAACTCTACGATGTTGTCAGGATCGTAATGGATATATAGGTTTATTAAAATGAAATTAGAATATTTTATTGGAATTCATTTCAGTAGCGAGCAGGCCAGTCTTCACATGCGCCGAGCTGAGCACAGTGTTGTTTGTTATGAATGTGCTGAGAAGCTGACTCGATCAGTATTACTAGTTGGAACTGACTTTTTGACGTCAATAAAGTTCACCTTCGAGGTAGCAACGAATTATTAGCTCTCACTCTGCGGGCAGTCATCGACAGGTAGATAGCTCAGTTTCCGTGGGTAGCTTTCATCAGCCAGTATGGGTTTCTAACAGTAAAACCGACTCTCTTCGCTCAAGTCTGTTCACCATGTAGGCCCTGCAAGATCATGGGGGCGGCATACCATCAGCCACTTGGCTTGCCATTCAATCATACAATATTCCATTAGTCTACGAATTATTGCTCAATCAGATGCAATTAGCATCTCATATAGGCGCTGTCGGGAGGATCCTCGCAGTCATGTTATCAGCTGTATGTTCATGGCTTTCAATGACATTAAATGGGACCTCATAACCACTAGTTGCCTGTTATCATTCATAATAGGATAGAATCTCAGCTGGTCATCTAACATGTACCACATGTACCTATCCTGGTTGCCGAACCTACTAATCGGCTGGTGTCATATTATTCCTGACAAATTACATCTTATTGATTAGCCCACAAGACCATCAAGACAGAAGAGACTTCTGTAGCTGCAATAATGCCACGAGGTTAGTTAATCTCTCCTCTAGAGTCCCACCACAGTTAAAGTCCACAACGAACCCAAATCTATCCCTCGGCTACCCTATCAGTCTTGTCAGTCAGATAAGGCTCTCAAAATGTGACAGCCAGCTGAGTCTGCTGCCAAAAATGAGGCCCAGAAAAAGAACAGTTTCATTACAACTTAAAATGGTGTTCCTCAAAGTAAGATGAGTTTCCGCTAAAATACTACAACTACTAGTAAAAAGTATGCACCAAATTTTCTTGACAGAAAATCAAAAACCAGTGTGTACTGACGACCATTCATACATCCTGTTGAGTGCGAGTTGCAATTGCTCCACAGCAACACACAGGCAAGGTGGCGAACAAAAATTGGCAAAGTTATCAACAAATAAGGAGTATCAGCTGATGTTACTTATTGCTGAAACACAGGGTCACCACCAAAACTGGTACATGAATAACACTGTTTTCGTGATAAAAAAATCTGATACTTCACAACTGACTCGCCACCAGAAGCAACACTGTAATGAAAACGACCGTAGAAAATGGGAAAAATTTCATGTAAAAGTTTTAAAATTACGTGCCACCAGGTAGTATCATATGTATTGTCTATATCAAAGAAAATACCCACTAGATGTTGCCTGTGGATGAATGTTTCCTCTATCACTGCTTCCAGCATGTTCAGGTTTGTCATAATGGATGGGCACATGGGGTGGTACTGTTTGCTACCGTTTGTAGAGCAGGGGTGAGAGCAACAGGCTCAGAGTGGACGGTGTCTCGGACAAACAGTCACTTCTCCCTTCACTCGATTATCCTCGGTGTCATCCTTTATATATAGGTCATTCCCTCTTAGCACAGGTTGGTTTGTTGGTTTAAAATGTGTTTGCTGGAGACAGAGAAATAAAGGATTAGACAAAGATCCTCTTTGTGAGTCCGAAAACCATTCACATTCCACTGAAGTATGGGAGTAATCCTACCTATTTAGCTTCAAGTATCACAGTTTGGGTGGGGAATCGTTTGTTGTCTGCTGAGGAATAAGACCTGGTTTATCCACCAGCATTTCATAATCAACAGGTTACAGTGATGCAGGAGACATTTTGGATTCTGAGGATACCTCAAAGACCCGTGGTGTTTCCCGTTTTTTGGTAGGCTTCTTTACCTTCTTTTCCCAACCAATAGTTGATCTGGGTGGTGATAAAGAGGGAGACTACAAATTTCATTGGATCCTTAAGGTTTGGAGTTCATCCCATGGATCTTTTCCACTTATGTTTTTCTGTGCAGAAAGTGGTTAATGCTGATGCTACTGCCACTGAAACTGAAGGATATGGAATTGTTGGATTTTTAACTATTGGTTTAGTTGTTGGAGTCTTGATCTTCGATTCTGCTACTGAAGAGGTCGAGGCTGCTGGTTTACTGTTAGCAATGTCCATGTTATTAGGTGTTTCAACCTTAGTGGGCTTTGCGCCACACTTGTATTGATATGAGCAAGTTGTTTTTGTGCTAAAGTCTGAAACGGACTTCTGAGCAGCATCACTTGTTGTCCTGGTGGGAGTTATAAGTGTTTTGGAGATCTTCTAGAAAAGATGGAAGTGGCAGGTGCCTTAATCAGCTTCTTAGCTTATCCATAAGGTATTCGAACAGTGGCTTTAAACACCTGAATCTTGCATTCTTCAAGATACACATGATATTCCCTGCTCCAGGCTGGGTGTGACCCACTGTTGATGCACTCCTGTGGAAGTGAGCAACTGTTACCTCGCTCACGTGCAATGTAAATACATGGGAATATCAGTTGACAATAAGCTAAACTGGACAGGGAACAGGGGAGGTTGTATATTAAGAGTTCAAGGTACTCCATCTATTGGGGAGGCTAATGAGAGGATGTACCAGGTGTAAGGACATAGACCGATACCGGGGTTGTAGTATCGCCTAAGTGCCTTAACTTACACTCTTGTCGACTAACAGTTCTCTTAAAAACTCGGTAACTAATTTGGATTTGACCATGTAGCCAAGGTAACTCAACTGAATGCTCAGGTCGCCACTATATTCGTTACCCCCCGAATATAGAAAAGGGTTCTATGCTAACAACTGAAGCACACAAAGTCACTTTTAGAAAACTTCAAGGTTTTATTCTTCAAAATCAAAAGTTCAAAATTGCATTTACAGTTGAGCAGGCATATCGAACACTCGTTCCACAAGTTGCAGATTGTGGAGAGAAATCACCGACCGAAACCCCTTTAGTAAATTTACAAGTTCTTAACAGTCATTGAAGTTATGATTTAACACGACACGATCCTTCATGGTTGAACTAGCCAGCGTGGCGAGTTACAACCAGCGCGACGAAAGACAGACCGAAACCGACGCCAGGCAGGAACAGACAGACCGGAACAGACCACGGACAGCCACAGACCGGCTCTTTTATCGAAACCACGAGAACCAGTGACGTCAGCAACTGTATCACATCTTTTTTCCTCCGCGTAGCTCAAAGAGTACGAAATTTATTTGACGATCCCGATTATTAAAAATGTTTAAACTTTGACAGTATCTGGACTTATCCACTAGAAGTCCAGCGGCAGTCTCTTGAGAAATTTAGAGTAATTAATTTTAATGTTTTAGCTATTTAAGTCACCGCGTAGTGATACATTCAAATTTGGGTAAAATCCCTAAGTGTTCTAGAACTTTTTACGCGCGTGCACAACAATCCGCGACAATCTATTTTACAAAAACTTAATTTCCGGACAAATGCTTAAACTTTTTATGAAAACCCATATATGTATGAACTCGTCTTGATTAGGGCTATCCACTGATGTAAAATTTAAATTGATATCTCTTTTAATAAAAAAGCTTATTTTTTTCTCTTAATTAAAATCGCTAATTATACTTTACCAAATTATTTCATTTTATTACCAAAATATCGGGGATAGTGCTGACTCCAGCTGGTGATAAAAGTTCGGTTGTAGCTTTACTGGATTTAAAGATACTGCGAATCTTAGAATTTCACTATTCTGATCGCGTGTTTCAAAACTCGAACAAACCTAAATATCTCCTAAACCAAACGTTTCCCGATATGATAATTACACATTAAAATGATTATTATAACGAATTGTTACGGTGGGCAAGATTACAGGGAAATTACTTAAAGTTGAAGACTGTACTTCACAAAATTTCTAAGTCCCGCCTAAGCAAAACTAGAATTTGCCAAAATTCAAAGGTTCTTACATGCCCCCTGAAGATTGAAGTTATTTTCCAAAGAAAACTAACTGAACATCTTGAAAATAGAAAAGAAAAATTTAAAATCCCCAAATGAAATTAATTATCGCATGTTGGTTCGGTTCTTTCTCTCCACCATTCATACTCAAAAGCAAAAGTATTCTTATTTATAACAATCTCAAAAACTTGAACTTTCACACTCAAAATTATTCCAAAAGGTTTTCAAAAACTCATTCACTCTCAGTATCAATATCAATGAAAAAATTATTGAATGTCATCCAATTATGACCAAAAAGCAAAATGTGAAATATCAGATTATCACAAAATTATTAACATGTGTGGTATAAATAATCACAAAATTGTCAAAATATCAGACAAATTATAAGAATACAAAACATGAATGGTTATAGATAAAAATTACAAAAATTACATTGAAAGAATATGAACACATAGAAACATCAAATTTGTTTTGAAAAAAAAACAATAATGTGTATTATTTTACAAATATAGAAATGAAAATTGTTGTATTTTATAAACAGTTGTATTATGCAATTCCATGTAGGAAAGTCTTTCGTTTTATAAACGTCTCTGTTTTAATATTGTTTTATTTTTGTTTAGGCCTTAAATTACCACTTTCCCTTTAAACACTGATCACCGAACTCCCTAAAATGGGTGAAAACCCAAGTCCTGTCACGGTCGCCATGTAAGGACATAGACCGATACCGGGGTTGTAGTATCGCCTAAGTGCCTTAACTTACACTCTTGTCGACTAACAGTTCTCTTAAAAACTCGGTAACTAATTTGGATTTGACCATGTAGCCAAGGTAACTCAACTGAATGCTCAGGTCGCCACTATATTCGTTACCCCCGAATATAGAAAAGGGTTCTATGCTAACAACTGAAGCACACAAAGTCACTTTTAGAAAACTTCAAGGTTTTATTCTTCAAAATCAAAAGTTCAAAATTGCATTTACAGTTGAGCAGGCATATCGAACACTCGTTCCACAAGTTTGCAGATTGTGGAGAGAAATCTAACCGACCGAAACCCCTTTAGTAAATTTACAAGTTCTTAACAGTCATTGAAGTTATGATTTAACACGACACGATCCTTCATGGTTGAACTAGCCAGCGTGGCGAGTTACAACCAGCGCGACGAAAGACAGACCGAAACCGACGCCAGGCAGGAACAGACAGACCGGAACAGACAAAAGACCACGGACAGCCACAGACCGGCTCTTTTATCGAAACCACGAGAACCAGTGACGTCAGCAACTGTATCACATCTTTTTCCTCCGCGTAGCTCAAAGAGTACGAAATTTATTTGACGATCCCGATTATTAAAAATGTTTAAACTTTGACAGTATCTGGACTTATCCACTAGAAGTCCAGCGGCAGTCTCTTGAGAAATTTAGAGTAATTAATTTTAATGTTTTAGCTATTTAAGTCACCGCGTAGTGATACATTCAAATTTGGGTAAAATCCCTAAGTGTTCTAGAACTTTTTACGCGCGTGCACAACAATCCGCGACAATCTATTTTACAAAAACTTAATTTCCGGACAAATGCTTAAACTTTTTATGAAAACCCATATATGTATGAACTCGTCTTGATTAGGGCTATCCACTGATGTAAAATTTAAATTGATATCTCTTTTAATAAAAAAGCTTATTTTTTTCTCTTAATTAAAATCGCTAATTATACTTTACCAAATTATTTCATTTTATTACCAAAATATCGGGGATAGTGCTGACTCCAGCTGGTGATAAAAGTTCGGTTGTAGCTTTACTGGATTTAAAGATACTGCGAATCTTAGAATTTCACTATTCTGATCGCGTGTTTCAAAACTCGAACAAACCTAAATATCTCCTAAACCAAACGTTTCCCGATATGATAATTACACATTAAAATGATTATTATAACGAATTGTTACGGTGGGCAAGATTACAGGGAAATTACTTAAAGTTGAAGACTGTACTTCACAAAATTTCTAAGTCCCGCCTAAGCAAAACTAGAATTTGCCAAAATTCAAAGGTTCTTACACAGGGAAGTAAGAGGTGGGTTAAAAACCTTGGTCACACCGTTGCTATAGTATTGAGAGATAATATAGGATCCAAATTATAAGTGTTAAATACTGGAATTGGATTGGGTACAGGAATGGGCAGCTAGATTCATCTGTTGAAATTACTAAAGGCTGCAGTAACTGAAATGATAAGTGATTTGGGTTGGAGTTATTGCAGGATAGGAGACAAGTGAAGAGCATTTTGGGCATTACAAGACATATATTGGCAATAATGCCTCGGTAAATACCAGTGAAAGAGTTAGAAACAGCTTGTGGTAGGTAACACGGTACCATGACAAAAAAATTAACAATTGATTTCAGATATAAAAGAGTGTGGAAGTTTTCATTTGGGACTGGAATAAATAACCTAAGGAGTTATTGGACAATAAACCCCAATGTGAAGAACTTTAAGGTAAAAATATGTAAAAATCTTAATTAGGTATGTAGGCAAATTAGAAGCAGGGCATTAGCTCTATCACTATTAATAATAATAATAGAACACTTTACACCACTCCTCTAATCTTTTTCTTCATTATCTTCTCAAATATTTTTGCAGAATGGCTCAACAGAATGATTCTTCCAAAATTCTGTCATCTCCCTTCTTGAAAATCAGCAACATAATACCACTCTTCCTGTCTTCCTTAGACAGTTATCTTTTTCCATGTGAATTTCAGCACTATGTATAACACTGTATTTCCTAAACCCCTACTGCTATTATCATGTCCACTGTTACATCATCAACTCTAGGTCACATTAAGAGATAAAAGTAAAGATTAATGAACAGTTGAACAAACTGTCAGGAGAAGAATTTGGTCTGAATATAAATGAGAGAAAGAGAAAAACACATCAAATGTACCAGAGATGACAGTAATTGTAAGCTAAATATAACAGGCTCTAATGTAGAAGTGAGGAAATTCTGTTATTCGGGATGTAAAATTACCGCTAATAGCTGAATCGAAAAAGATCTCAAAACCAAAGTAGCACCCTCTAAATGTGTCCTCTTCAAAAAGAGAAACCTTTTGGTTTCTTATACTGACACTGTAGTCAGAAAGAACTATCCGAATATTTGTGTGGCAATCAGATCAGATTTGAACTTCAGGAATAAGAAAAAAAATGAAATCAAAGCATCTAAAACCTGGCAATATGGAATTTTGAATGATAGATTCTTAAATAATGTATGAAATAAATGGTAAGGAAATCTCCCAAAAAGAGACTTACTAGAGGATCACATTTTTAGATCTGTGGTGGGTGGAGCGTCACAGGGAAGAACTGTAGACTAAGACGAAGGATAGAATAAATGAATTGTATAATTCAAGACATTGGTTGTAATGCATACCAGTATACTAAAAATAAGACAGAGGGACTATTTCAGCTTGTAGTGAGATGGAAAACTGCTGCAAACCAGTCACAAGGTATATTAAAAAAAATGTGATGCATCATTTCACTTCCTGACATTTACTATCTTACCTTTCACTGCTGAACCTTTATCAGGGATTTAAACTAGCATTAAATGGTTATTACTGTTAATGTCACAAAGTGCTGAGAGGTCTTCAGAGCACTGTATGCGGAAAGAATTAAAAAAATGGGTCTAACGAAGATTGCAATCCCAAACCTACGCGCCGACTAATAATGTCATAGGGAGCGTGCATAAACCACGTAGCTCCATTTTGGCATCCTGTGAACCCCCCCCCCCCCCCCCCCCCCCCACGTAGCCCAGCATAGCTTTCCAGCCACATCCCCCCCCTCTGGACCGAGCCACGTAGTTTGTGCACGCTCCCATATCATTGTGGTATTCAGTCACAAGACATTTTAGTTTCAAGAAGTAATTACATTATAAAACAGCCTGTACAATTGATTTCAAGCATTAATTAGGTTTTAATATACACTGTACCAGCTTGAAACTGCTAAAACTACTTCAGAAAATATTCGTAGTGGTGTCTTGATTTTGACTACTGCAGTATTACGATGCCAATTCCTCATGGAATCGCAATATCCAGTAATCCCCCCAAAAGGTTAAAGGATAAAAAGGAGTAAATTCATTACATACATGAATGTGGAAATATTACTATGTGTAAATTTTTTTGGCGGATCGACTGAGGGCCTTCAAAGCGGGGAGAGGATAATGTTTGCAGGGTACAGGAATAAAATAAGCCATTCTCTTTTGTAAAGAACCATTTCAGCAATCAGCTGGAATTATTAAAAACCTAAATTTGCACAAGCGAATGAACCCATGTTCTTTCAAAAGATAACACAGAACATTATCACTCAACAAAAAGACTTGGACTTGTGCAGGAGAGTTACTGGAGGGCATGTTACATTATCTGAAATTTTATTTGATGATAAACTCGAGAGGTCATACTGGACAGAATACTATCTAAAAGCTAACTAGTGTCATATTAGGCATTTTCAGAAAAGAGCTCATACCGTTGGATTTTTATATGAGATATGCAAGGAGTAGTTTACATTGTGATGTCATCACTAACACAGTGCTTATGAAAGTAGCTTATTTATCACTAATACTCCTGCCTTATGGTGTAACAATACAATACAGCATTTGAACCTAACTATCTTCACTAATATTGCCACTACAAAATCTAACAATATGGACACACCTGAACACATTAAACACATTGGAACCACATTTCGAGTAGTAGCAAGATTTTGTATATCAGGTTTCCGGGATCCGAGCCACTGAAATTTGATGAATTTTATGATTGATTCTTATATATCTCGGTAAGGCAAATTGAAAGCAAAGAATAAAAAAATTTGATAGGCCTATCTCACTTAGTTCTCAAGGTACCATATCTCAAAATTGAGGAGGTTAGGTTGACATGCTGCCTAAAAAATTCGCAAATGCCATATTAGATGAATTATTCTGCAATTTGACAAGACAAATCGAAACTAAAGAATACCATTTTTTTAATACCTGTCTTAGTTATAGAAATATTGTATCTCAAAATTGAGGTGGTTAGGTTGACAAAGTTCATGAACCAGAAATTTTTTTGCCTCAGTCACTAGGAACTGACACGGTGAATATGCACAGTAAGTGTTTTGTTTTCTTCCTAGCTGTGGTGGTTAGGTTGAAATACGACCCGAACCAGAAGAAAAATGTCACCAAAAGTGCTATACCTATAACTAGTTTTTAACATTCGATATTTCAGGAACTAAGAGAGTTATACACACACACACACACATATATATATATATATATATATATATATATATGAATCAAATTAGGATGGGGAAATGAGCCACCACTTACCTTTAGATGATGGATGTGGAGCGCGAACACGCAGAAAAGACACAAACACAAATAATAGAGAAATTTTCGGGGGAAAAAAACCCTTCATCAACAAGAGAACATTATGGTAGGTGGGTGCAACCGGAGATTGCCTCACATCCATCATCTAAAGGTAAGTGGTGGCTCATTTCCCTATCCTAATTTGATTCCTTTCCGCTACTTAGCGTCTTTTTTTTCATTGTTATTATATATATATATATGTATGTTTACTTTAGATTTGTCCCATCGAGATATATAAGAATCAACCATTAAATTCATCAAATTTCACTGGTTCGGATATCGTAGTATTACCAGGTTTCCTAATTAGCGTAGCATAAATTATCACAATTTCACTATATGAACTGCAATTAGACTAAAGCACGCCCAGTAACACAGATAGGAGATACCTATATAAAACAAATACACGACACAAAATTTTTGGGAATATGGGAACATTTAAGGTGGGATAAACATATTGATTCATTGAATAAGAAGTTAAGCAAATGTTGTTATATTTTAAGAAAGCTTAAAGAATGCTGCTCTCTTAAAACAATGTTGTGTGCCTACTACTCATATATGCATAGTTTATTAAGATATGGTGTAATTTTGAGGGGAAATTCAACTCATGCAAAAAAGGTATTCATACTTCAAAAGAGAGCTATTAGAATCATGAAAGGTATGAAATGTAAAGAATCCTGTAGGGAAATTTTTAAAGAACTAAAAATATTGAAAGCAATGCTAACTAGGGAAATACATAAACACGAAACAAGAAATAGGAACGATTTTCATATAGTGTGGCAAAAGAAAGCTCTTTACCAAAATAGTGTACTCTACCAACCTAAATTTCTGTACAACTCTCTTCCTGAAGACATAAAACAAATTTCAAATTTTCATAATTTTAAATATAAGCTGAAATTTTTTTTATTAGTCAATAGCTTCTATAGTGTCAATGAATACATAAACCATCGAGAAATGAACAAACAAGATTGAACTATTTTGTATTGTAACTTGTAAACCATCAAAATATTCATTTCAACTTCAGTTGATCAGATGTATTTCATATGCTGCTTGTATTGCCTGTGCAATTTTAATTAATTATAATAATGATATATAATCCTGTATTGTGAGAAAAACTTATATTGTAATGCTTATTATAATTACTGATGACTTGTCCTATGTCATAAATTATGACTTCATGGATCAAATAAAAATCAGTCAATCACTAAATCGCGATGTAAACAGACTCGAAATTGTAAACTTTTCGTCAATAGTATTACTAACCGAATAAAATACACGATAATATTGAGACACAGTAATTTCTTTCATATCAAAATACTTGAATGAACCAATTAAAAAAGTAAAACATAGATGAAATGAAGAAAGTAGGTAAATTTCATCAGTTATTATTTTTAAAAAATCACGATTGATGCATTAGGGAACGTTTAAAATATTCTTAAGACGGTGTTTTCATAAATAATATCGTCATCAAGAAATATAACATCGATAAAGCAACAGTACTGCCTAGGAACGATATACTTTACATGTTCACAATTTTCCTTTCTCTTCTGATTTCTTCTTGACAACTAAGCTTCTCCATACTTGCCGCCGAAAATTTCACAGATGTTACGATTAGTGGAAAGATAATCATTAGAAAATAAATGTAGACAAAATATGTTTTAAAAATCTCTTTTTATCAACTTGTACATTCTTTTATAAGTGAACATTATTTTCTTTCGATAAGTGAATACTTCTTCGGTATAATCTCTTGTTAGAAGTGCATAGCAAATGTAAAAAAAAAAAAAATAAACATGTAGGTAAGAGTTAAAGAGTATATCCTTGGCGGAAGTATGTCAGTTATGAATGCACTTGTGTGCATAGGCTTGATGTGATGGTGTCAAGAGCTTGTAATTAGCCGGACTGATTTCTCGTAATTAGGCCTGTGATAAATCAAATGTTGTAGGGCATTCTCGATCATTTATTGGTTCCTTTACAGTTTTTCAGTAGAACTTTTGCATTTATTTGGTCAATA
This sequence comes from Vandiemenella viatica, assembly GCA_031002005.1. Taxonomy (NCBI): domain Eukaryota; kingdom Metazoa; phylum Arthropoda; class Insecta; order Orthoptera; family Morabidae; genus Vandiemenella; species Vandiemenella viatica. The sequence goes on from CM061914.1 coordinate 72,336,282, forward strand.
TTCTAAACAGCACATGTTCTTAGACAATTTCTTTGTGTTGAGAAGATGAAATTTTGGTTGACTTAGAAAATAAACTTATTTTTTTAAATTTTTACATTCCTATATTTTGAAGTTTTGAAGAAGAAAGAACAAGGAAGATTTGATTATTTTTACCTGGCTTTATAAACTATTTTATAAATCACAATGTTTGACTTTTTTTGGTTCTGTGAAGGGGTCTGTTGAAGTTGGACTCGGTGTGCATCGATAACAATCTTTTTCGTTTGCATTATAAAGCAACTGTAATATTTTGATTACTTTTTCTCTGCTGGTTACTTCGCGACAGTATATTGGTGATCCAATAGATTGTATCGTGGATGAAATTTCCACTCCATGTGATGGACACATACTGTTGGATTTATTCAACATTCACCATACCAGATCGCCTGAATGGCAAAGTCGGCAAAGAAGTAGCACATCCAGGTGTGGCATCACATGTGGCGGGTAAGGAGGAAGTGAAAGTATCACCAAACTACTATCAGTGGGTGTGTTTTGTGCTTTTCTTTCAAGCTATTTTGTTTTATGTGCCAAGATACTTGTGGAAAACGTGGGAAGGAGGACGTCTTAAGATGCTTGTCATGGATCTCCATTCACCATTAATCAGTGACCAAAACAAAAATGATCACAAGAAATTGTTAGTAGAGTACTTTCATACAAACTTGAATACCCATAACTTCTATGCTTATCGGTTCTTTTTATGTGAGGTACTTAACTTTGTCAATGTTGTTGGTCAAATATATTTTATGGATTTTTTCTTAGATGGTGAATTCACAACTTACGGTGCAGATGTTGTAAAGTTCACAGAAATGGAACCAGAGAATAGATTTGATGCCATGAGTCGTGTTTTTCCTAAAGTAACAAAATGCACATTCCATAAATATGGACCTTCAGGTTCTGTGCAAAATTTTGATGGTCTTTGTGTGCTACCTTTGAATATTGTAAATGAAAAGATATACGTTTTCTTGTGGTTTTGGTTTGTGATACTGTCCATACTAACGGGAGTTGGTATTTTGTACCGGCTGTTGACTGTAGTGGGTTCAAGTGTGCGTATGTATCTCTTGCGCACTCGTTCACGTTTGGCTCCTCAAGACCAGGTTGAAGTAATTTCTAACAAATGTCAGATAGGAGACTGGTTTATTCTGTGCCAGCTTGCAAAGAATGTAGACCCATTAACTTACAAAGACTTTGTTGCAGATTTAGCAAAGAAACTGTGTGGTAAAGAGGCTGTGTAAAGTAGCTTTGTAGTGATGGTAAATTTATATCAAGAGTATTTTGTAAGAATCTGGTAAAAGGAAGTACTGTTGTAAAGATATCACAGACATTTATGGATACTTTTTGTGTCCTCGAGATAAGATACCTAGAATTGTATTGTTTCTGTATGCACGTTAAACACTCCGTTTTTAACGGTAGAACTTTAAAAAATGTTTAAGGTGATGAATATTTTTAATGTAGGCCTACTCGATACAGTTCTTCCACCAGCTTGTGAAAGCATTTACCATTCATACATCGTGATTTTTGAAGTGTTTAAGTCTCAATGTTTGAGAATCTCTACGAACAAAGTCTTTGATATATAACTGTTGTATCCTTTGAGCTTGGAAAAAACAAACTGTTAAAATGTTGTGCACTGACTGAAGTTGAGTACATTTACATGGTGCCACATCAAACAAGTCATTATTTGATATTAATTTTGTCTCTTGATTGATGGTGACATTTGGGTTGCATTGTATTGCATCTTAAAAGGACTTCATCTGTCACCACCATTCAAGATTGGACAAACAGGGGAACAAATTACATTAATTTGCCATTGTATTGCACTATTTTTGTATTTTCATTTCAAAACTAGTACTAAGCAAATGGTAACATTAAGAGGTATTCAGTTCTTTGGTATGAAATACTGTGGGGTACCAAATGTTTATTTGTAAATTTGCTAAACTTTTTGTGGTATAGGCTATATTTCCCACAGTGGTTTCTTATATTGCTGGATTGTACTCCATTTCTGAGCAAACATTCTTGTCATCTTTTACAACAGTTTTAAGCCAACAGCTTCATTATTCTTGAAGGCTGTGGTTGTAACTATTTTATAGAGACTGTGGCCGCTGTTAAGAGAATTTCCATACTGTTAAAAAAAAAAAGATGATTACCCAGAAGAACTAACTATATGATAGTGGCTTTACTCTCTACACTTTCCAGTGTAACTGATTTCAGTGGGAAAGGGATCGGTATAAAATAATTATTGTAAAAGATTTTTTTATCATGGGATAGGTTAATATTAATGAAATAGCTTTTTTGTAATGGACTTTGGCAGCTGCTGTCTTGCCTGTAAGATATCAAAATGTATTTCCTTGTGTTCATTCCAGGTTTGTGATATATTGCCAGTTTTTTTTATCATTCCATTAGTGATTTTTCTATGAACATGTTTATCTTTTGTAGGTTTTAACTTTTTTATAAACTAAGTGCATTATAATTATATAGAATTTCACACTGTGCAATTCTGCCTTATATCATGATCTGTCATTTTAGTTTAAGATATGATGTTCTGTCAATTGTGTTAATGTGCAATTTAGCATTTGTGTATTTAGACTTCAGTTGAAAATAATGTATCTCATTTTATGTTTTGAAGATCTGATTATAAGTAATTGTACAAACCTGGTTCATATATAGTTTCATTTACATTAGCAAAATATTTAGTTCTGCTTGCCAATCGATTGAACCAGTACTTAATGTTAAGGTTTTTCTTTTAATTCCTTAAGGCAGTTGCAATTTTATATTTACCAATTACCTGAGTGTTCACTGTTAGTTAAATGATCTGAAGTCAGTTTCATGGTAATTGAAGGAAACATGCCTGTATTCATGTTGACTAAGACTTTATCATATCTTTTTGAGCAAACGAGAAGGCAGTGTTTGTAAATTACTTTTGTAAAACATACACAAATAAAAATTCTTTTTAATACTTATTATTTAAGAGAGTGCAAATTTATAAATCATTTAGTAGATCAGTCAGCTGAACAGAGTTCCACTGAAAGGAGAAGAAAGCTGTAGGCAGAGCCCCTATTTTGCATATGTGTAAAAATAAAAATTTTGTACCGTTCATTTGGTCAAGGTGCAAAATATATTGCAGGTCTTGATATTCACGATACATGTAGTACTGCTTTCGTCTGCATAGAAGATGACATATTAGGCTCACAGTTTCTTCAGATTATGTAAAATGCAATTTATGTATCAAATAGCTTCACTATTCAATAGAATAGATGACAGTAATATTTACATTGAAATTGTTGGTAGCTGAAAAAATAGTAGTATCTTATTTGTACAGTTGATTGCCATGTTGAATGTAAATATCTTTTTCCCCAGACATTTGGCATGGAAAAAAAGTAGTCATAATGGTATCATTTGACTCAGTATTACTTGTGATTGATTTTCATGCAAAATTGAGATTAGAAAATTAAACATTTCTACAATCTCCTGTATTCAACTATCAGCAGCTATTATGTTACTGCATCACACAGTTCTCTCAAAGTAATTTAATGGAGCACGTTTAAGTTTTGTATGCATCTTCATTTGGGCGAACTAGGTCCATGTTGAAATTAGTTTGGCTTGAAATTGTTTTGGATGTGTATACTTCCATGTTACAACTAGGACTGTTGGCCCTAGAAGGGACCTGCAGTTTAATGTGGAATCCAAACTACAGAAGGATTCTTTCTGATGTACTTCATATTTCACTGCAAGCTGTGTTAAAGGTGAAGGTCAAGACAAGGATCAAAACGATAGAGGACTGTAAACAGTTGCAGGGTGATCTGGACAGGATATCTAGTTGGGTTGGTAAACATGGAATGAAGATAAATGCAAAGAAGAGTCAGCTAATTAGATACACAAATAAAAAACAAAAGGTTTATTATGAATATAAGGGGGGAAAGAATTGCTTGTTGAAGACTTGAAATGTAAATATCTTGGCATTGCATTTGATAACAAGCTTAACTGGGCAGGACACATTGGTCAAGTGGTAGAAGGTTTCAAAATCCTGAACTTGTCGGAGAGAATGATGAGGGGATGCACGAGAGAAGTAAAGCAATTGGGTTACAAAACTTTGGTCAGAATATGGTAGTGTAGTATGGGACCCACATTTTGAGTATCAAATACAGGAGTTGGAGAAGGTGCAAAGAAGGGCTGCTAGATTTGTTTCTGGAAATCATCACAGAATGCAATCAGTGACAGATATGATAAAAGAGCTGGAATGGCATGGAAAGATATTGCAGTAGGTATGAAAAGTAGTTCATGGAAGGGAAAAGATGACCATGACCACAAGCTGGCACTCGATTTCAGGCACAAGGGTGTGGGAAGATTTTCTTTTTTATGTAAGGGTGTCAGGGATTGGAATGAGTTACCAATGGGAATGATGAATAACCTACCGAAAACGTTAAAAGAATTTAAAGTTAAAATTTGTAGAGGGCAAATGTAGGTGGGTGTATAGGGAAATTGCCGCCGGAGCGTGTGCTCCATTGAAATTAAATTAAAGATCTGAACTGGAAAGCTTTCGATCTCCAGTCGGACTCCTTGAGCACTATGCCACCAGGTCACTATGGTTAGTTAGGTTTTGTTTTATGCAGACGCTCTGTCAAGATTAAAAGTGGAGAAAAGATTTTAAAAAAAGAAACTAGATAAATTTGGAGAGTGATAGTGGCTAAAAATGATATAATAACAGCAATTTTATGAAGAAAGATTATGACTCGAAAACATAAATCAGTTTGTGCAGAAATTTATTCAGCCAATTATCTATAGGTGGAGTAAACTGCTTTATCATATTAATTTTATAATAAGCAAACTTGAATCAAACCATACACAAAAAAAAAATTACAAGAACTAGTGAAATTTGTATAAATTTTACTTTTGACGTACATGAAATTGATAGGATTTCCCCAAATAGGTTTTTAAAGTATCTTGCTGATCCAGTGAAATCATATCATATGGACAGCAACACTTTATATAACCTATAGACTATTTATATTTGTTTAGTGGATAGTAAGAATGAAGAATCAAGTTTTCTTTTATATATGCCAAAACGAAAATTGTACCAGTATCCAATGAATGGCAAAACATTTTTGATTAATTTACACTACTCCTGTATCATTGGGTGTTTCACTAATTTTTCTAATGAATTTCATATCTGATAAAGCTGCTGTAATAGAATCTAATTTCTGAGTCTGCAGTTTTACATACAGATCAAAAATTTTATTTCAGTTACATAGTTTAATAATGTAGTCAGTTGAGATAGTATTTGGAAAAGGTATACGAGCCACATTCTTTTGCATTTTAAGAATTCCATATGGGAATATGATGAATGTGGGCATTGGGTAGGAGGACTATCAGTTACACAATTGCTTTTGTCTGTAGGGGTCTCCTCAGTACATAGTTTGGTAAATTTTATTGGATCTGTGACAACCAACAAGCTGTAAAAGTTCTATTCAGAAGATTACTTTATTTTTTTAAATAATTATTATTTAACTTCCAGATTATTACTCTTTGTTCAAAGTACTCCTCCTTCCTATTCACTCACTTGTCCCTAGTGTGTTTTCAATAACATCAATGGTGTCAATATAGCATCCTTTCAGTACTGGTCTTAATTTTTTGAACAAGCAAAAAAATCACAGGAGCAAGGAGGCTGAAAGAGAAAAGTAATCATTTCTGACACATAACTAAAATTACAAGGCTGAGTGAGCAGTCACGTTATCATGGTGACAAAACCATGTGTTCGATCACTTCCAGCGAATTTTTTCATGCAACCAGCACGTAACCCTTTCATAGTAATGATCATTGCATTGAAATTTGGAATAAAGCAGAGAAAATCATGTTGATATTTATCTGAGGCTCGTGCCTTTTTTTGCACATTGAGAACATTGTTAATTCACTGTCAAGATTGTACTTCTGTCTCAAAGCTTGCTTTGAAAGTTTCCTTTTGCAAAAATCAACACAAACACCTTGAACTCAAAGAGCAGTAACAGGGAACTAAAGGAAGTGTCAAGTCAGTGTGGGGGGGGGATGGGTTATTAGAAATCTTCTCGTGTGGATGACAGCATCAAATATGATGTAGTTTTTCCGTCAATGCAATGGCTTTGTCAGTAGCTAATTAGGAATTATTCACACTGATAACATACTTTGTTGCTGCATGATCCAAAATGTTCAGTAATCTTTTATATAGTTCTCTTTTCAGCACTGCCATCATTATATACATAATATACTGGTCACTTATCACCATTAGATATAGAAAGCAGATTTATTTTGAGTTTCATAAGATCAAACAAAAATAGAAATATCATTAGTGTTTTTCAAACACTGGAGACGATGTAATCAAAGTAATAATTACAAAATGCTATTGCCAACATGAAGTTGCTGTATCAGAGAGAGATGGTGAGTGATGAGTCATTTTCCCCATCCAATTTTCCATAGTATGTTCATTATTATAATAAGGATTCTCTGCAGCGGTTCAAATCCCCGTCCAGGCATCCAGATTTGGGTTTTCCATGGTTTCCCAAATCACTCCAGGCAAATGCCGGGATGTTTCCTTCAAAAGGCCATGGCCGAATTCCTTCCCTTTCCTTGCCCCCCATCCCTTCCCATCTCTAAAGACCTGTTAAGAAACGTTAAGCAGATAAAAACATAGACCAATGTTCCTTTACTGTCAGGATAGCTAGTGATAGTTTAATATATCTCAATAGAAGTGGTAAGGGGTTACCCGCTGAGTAGTAAGCTAAAGCTGAGAGAGAGCTTCCATAACTTTTGTTATGATGGGGTGAAAACTGTGCCTTTTTATGTTAGAGGCTGCTGGTGAGGGGATAAAATCATAAATGCTGAAGAAATAGTTGAAGGTGATGAAACAATAGAAGATGGGAGATAGAAGTTTTTCACGGTGTTGTATACAGATAAACTATTCTCGGGCTTACAGCTGGGAGCCCAAGAATATTTAATTGAAGGTGAAGGGTAAAGCTGAAAATATTGCAAAGCCAGTTATAATACTGATACTTGTGAACATTAGGAGTATAATGAACACACTAATAGGATTTGGTAACTTAATAAAAATACACGAAGTAATTATAGGAGTAGAGTCTTGGTTAAAGGAAGAAGTGCTAGATAATGATGTTTTCCCCAATGGTTACAGTGTGTCCTGCAGAGATGGAGGCTGGGCTGGCAGTAGGTGGAAGGGAAGAGGTAAGTGGGGCAAATATACCATCGGCCAAGATGGGCCCTGAGAATCCTAGTGCCGGCCCTGGATGGAGGAGCACTTGGTGGTGCTTAGCAAAGACTATCACAGTCCAACAGTATTCATAGATCAGAGGCATGAATTGCTGGGTTTATATTTCTGTGGTGGTAGAAAACTAACAAAATAAAGAATCCAACATAGAATCTACATATTTCAATAGGAAGGAAAGTGGGGGTTTAGAGGTTGGTAAAGGATAGCAGAGGCCCTGCAAAGGGTGGTAGGTAATATATAAAATAACTAAAGGAATTAATAGCAGCAAAGAGAAGAAATAAAAATATTTTATAAGAATATTTTGGCTGCAGGGAACTGGAACTGGAACTGGAAATTTTGTATGGCTACATCATGAACTTTAGGGAGAGAAAGGCATTAACACAGTTAGGGATAAGAATGAAGAATAAATTGCTGCAGATATTGAAGAAGCAACTGGTTTGATAAGAACTTTTGGAGAAATAAAGTGTGTTGCAAAAAGGGTGTGGTGTATTGTTATTTGTTGATTGGTCACTTTGTTGTGTATCAGGTTGGTATACATAAACTTCCGATTGGTGCTGCAGTCTGATTTTTTGCATTTCTGCTTCATTGCATGTGTGTAACCATTGAGAAGTTTACTGTAGCACAGCATGTGATAATTGTT
>CM061914.1:72345200-72368899 GCA_031002005.1 Vandiemenella viatica
CTAGTTTTTTGTTTTGTTGAACAGTTTTGAAGTAATGAATCGAACATCAGCTAAGCACTCAACGCAGGATCTGATCCGCAAAATGTAAATGAGTTACTTTCTGTGAAAGGTGCAGCATTAACATCAAACTCTTGTATATCCTCTCGCCAAAAATGGTAGCCATGAGTAAGATAGAGCATTAAGTGTAGGTGTGTGAGAAGAACTTCGTCGGCTAGACACGGCTTCATGGTTGGTTTGATCTCCAGCAGCTTATGTCGAATATCCAACGAAAAGTCGCCGCAGAACTCGTTGATTTTATCATTTTAAAACGAAGAATTTTCAGTTTTCGAAATGGGAGAAAAATTGGCCCTGGCCTGATTGCAGATAACTTAATACTGTTTATTGCTTTAGTTTGTCATATTCCATGATTCTCACACCTGTTGATATTTCATTTTATTTTTGGGCGGTATCAATGTTGTATTGACTTCAAGAATACCATCAACGGCTATTTCGGACAACTTACAGGTATAGGCTACTATCAAAGTAATATCCTTGTTATTGGTATTGAACTAAGAAAAACAATGTTTGGTTAGTAAAATATTTTCTTTTACTGACTATCTTTCTATTAGAACAAGGTGCTTTTTATTATTTTAAAGAGCCTTCCATACTTCCGGTAAATAAATCAGTTATAATTTAATTTAATTGCGATCCGGTGTTATTTTCCATTCACATCCATTTTTCACCTTTCTTTTATCTACCTACCTTTTCCCTCTACGATTTTCAGCTCTAAATTCTTTCAGCGTTTTGGTTAGTTATTTATTATTTATATGGTAATATATTTCAGTCCCCGATCCTCTTCCCTAAGAAAGAAAAATTTCCGGCATCCTCCCTTATGCCTGAAATCAAGTACAAGCTGGTGGTCATGGTAGTTTTTCCCTTCCATACACTTCTCTTCATTCTTCCACCAATATCATTCCACACCTAAAAAAAATACGCCTTGTACAATCCCACCACTCTCTTCCTGTCTTTGAATAAATCCCACCCCAGCTCCTTTATCTTATCAGTTTGTCCTTAACTTCACTAAGTCATAATGAACTTTCCTCCTGTCCTCACATTACTAGCCATTAACTTATTGAGTATATAATTTTTTTTTTTTTGCTGTCCTCAGTCTTTCGACTGGTTTGATGCAATCCTCTATCCCTTCCTATCTTTTGCCAACCTCTTCTTCTCTACATATCCCTTTCAACCCACGTTCTCAATTATCTGCTTCATATATTCTAATCTCTGTCTTCCTCTTGAGCAGCGGTTCCAACCTTTAATAGTACACGACCCAATTTTAAGTAAAAAACATTTTCGCGACGCACCTAATATGAGAGTCTATCTAATATCAGAATGGGAAATGTTGTATGACCTCGATACGCTATAGACTATCCTATCCTACGAAAAGGCAAATTTTAGTACAAAGGATATACTATCAACAAAAACAAGGATTGATAATACATAAAACAACAAACATATTATAGACCGGGAGGCGGCTGCACAGACCATCACCTCATCAACTTGGCTCCTGAAATTCCACGATTGGAAGTAACTCGATCAGCATGTTAGAATACAACTGGTTTTCCAAGTCGCTTTTCGGTGGAAACCAGCTGCAGACCTGATTTTAGTGGTTGATTGGTAGCTTAATCATTGTGTTTTACTGCACCCAAATGTATGAAAATATGGAAGACTGGGAGCAGGAAAACAGAATGGTAAACTTACCAGTCAACCACTGAATTGGGTTTGTTGGTGTTTTCCACCATGATATGACTTGGCATATCCATGTCATTTTAATTTGCAAATCGAGTTTTAACTAATCCTGGAATTTCTACATCTACATCTACATTCATACTCTGCAAATCACAAAAATTGTGGGTGGCAGAGGGTGCTAAGCACCAATCCTAAACCCGCCCATTCCAATCCCGAATAGTGCGAGGAAAGAAGGAATACATATAAGTATCAGTACGGCATCTTATTTCTCTAATCTTATCCCTCCGGTCATTGCGACCTAAATAGGTTGGCGGAAGAAGTATTTCATTGCACTCGAAATTTAAATTTTTTCGCATATTCTCCAATAAATTCGAACGCAAGCTACGTCGTCTGTCTTCCAAACTATCCCAGCCCAATCTATGTATCAATTCTGTGACGCTTTCATAAGGGCTGTAACAACAAGTCACGAATCTAGCGGCTCTCCTCTGCACCCTCTCAACTGAGTCAATCAGAACCTTGCGATACGGGTCCCAAACCCCACAACAGTAATCCAGATGCGGACGCACTAGTGTTTTATACGCTATCTCCTTTGTTTGAGCATTACAATTCCTCAAAATACGACCTATGAATCGTAATTTAGAATTAGCCTTGCCTACGACGGAAGTTATGTGCATGTCCCATTTCATGTTGCTTTGTACTATCACCCCCAGATACTTCACGGAATCAACCGTGTCAACAGCTGAATTGTTTATTTTGTAATCGTGAACAAACTGATTCTTCTTGTTACTTATCCGCATTGCCTTGCACTTTTTGCAATTTAGTGTAAGCTGCCATTTACGGCACCAATCGAAAATAGCATCCAAATCACGCTGAATTTCTAAGCAATCGTCGGAGCACCTTATTTCCCTATAGATAACTGCATCGTCGGCAAACAATCGCAACCAGCATTTGACGTTGTCACCTAGATCGTTTATAAATATTAAGAAAAGAAGTGGACCTATTACACTTCCTTGAGGAACGCCCGAAGTAACATTTATCTTAGAAGAGGCTTCCCCGTCAACAACGACATACTGTGATCGACCAGTTAGAAAATCACGTATCCACTCGCAAATCTGAGCCGAAATACCGTAAGCTCGAATCTTCGCTAAAAGTCGGTTGTGTGGCACAGAATCAAAAGCTTTCTGAAAATCCAAAAAAACTGCATCAACTTGCGAACCTGCATCTATAACTTTCATTATGTCGTTGGAAAATAGGGCCAATTGGGTTTCACACGATCTCTTCCTCCGAAATCCGTGTTGACATGGTGTTAGTAACTCGTTCTCATCTAGAAACTTCATTATGTTCGAGCATAGGCCTATGACATGTTCCAGAATTCTGCTGCAGACCGATGTTAGAGATATGGGTCGATAATTCCTAGGATCACTCCGATCTCCTTTCTTAAAAACGGAAATTACCTGGGCTATCTTCCAGCTAGAAGGTACTTTTCTCTCTTCTAGTGATTTACGGAATATATCTGACAGAAATGGTTCAATATCCTCCGCGTATTCAGAAAATACTCTTACCGGTATACCATCGGGACCCGGCGCTTTACCCCTCTTCAGGAGTTTTAATTGCTTTACAATTCCTACGCTATCAATTTCTATCGGATCCATCTCTAATTCCACACGATGTGGTAAAGTGGGGATGTTTTCCATGTTTTCTCGCGTGAATGAATTTTTGAATTCGGTGTTAAATACGGTAGCCTTGTCGCGGCTGTCTTCAATTTCCCGTCCGTCTTTTATTAGAACTAGCTTATTGTTCCCACTACAACTAACGTTTTTTACATACGACCAAAATTTCTTAGGGTTTTCAGTGAGGCTCTTAGAGAGAGAATTTCCACGAAAGTTATTAAAGGCCTCACGCATCGCATTCTTAACACGTCCCCTTATCTCCTCTAGCTTATCTAAATCAGTCCGATGCATCGTCCTTTTTGATCGTGCATGTATCTTCCTTTGCTTCTTGAGTAACCTTTTAACCTCCCGTGTGTACCATGGTGGATCGTTCTCTTCCCTGATTGTCCGTTTCGGTATATGCAAGTTCATACCTTCCCCGAGTATATGTAGGAATCGATGCCACCTCTCTTCAACGGTGCCTCCAGCTACTAAGGAGGTGTGGTAATTATGCCTCAAATACGCTCTAAAACACTCTTTTGAAGCCTTTCAAATCTGTAAACGATCCTCTCTTTTCTATTTCTGCGCGTGGTTGTTAGTTTTACTGTAGCAATTACAGCTTTGTGATCACTTATTCCTGCGGTGGTAGCAATATTCGTGAATAGTTCAGGCCTATTTGTAACAAATATATCTAAAATATTTTCGCTACCGTTGAGGCATCGCGTTGGTTCAGTTACGAGCTGTTCAAGATTGTGATTTGAGAAGAGGTCTAGAATGATTTCGCAAGCTGCTTTATCCCTGCCCCCAGTAACGTGAACGTAATTAGTCCAGTCGATATCTGGCAAGTTAAAGTCACCTCCTAGCATTATTGTATGGTCCGGAAATTGCCGTGCTATATTATTTACATTATTCAGCCGTCAACTCGATGAGGCGATGCTTTGTGCAGACGCCTCCCGCTTTTTTACAAAGATAATGAAAAATACGTTTAATTATTATGAAAACACAACTTTAAAATCAGATTTCTGGCACTGGTGTTTGCTGATGAGGGCATCGATTAATTTTAACCTTAATTCACTTTTTACACATAGTTTATTTCTGTATTAGTTTTTTCAAAACCAATAATATATATTTTTGTGGCAAAAACCTCGATTTTTCTGCGACCCACCAAAACACACGCCGCGACCCACCAGTGGGTCGCGACCCATAGGTTGGGAACCGCTGCTCTAGAGTGCTTACCTTCGACCGTTCCCTCCACCAACAAATTAACCAATCCAGCATGTCTCAAAATATGACCTACCAGCCTGTCTCTTCTTTCTGTAAGCTTCTTCCACAAACTTCTTTCCTCACCCATCATTTCCAAAACTCGTTCATTTCTTACTTTGTCTGTCCACTTAATTTTCAGCATTCTTCTGTAGCACCACATTTCAAATGCCTCAATTTTCTTTCTTTCGGTATTCCTAAAGTCCAAGTCTCGCTACCATAAAGTGCTGTGCTCCACACATGGAGTTTTAAAAAGTTATTTCTGATTTCTAGACCAGTATTTGAAACTAAAAGATTTCTCTTTTTCAAGAAGGCTCTTTTTGCTAGTGCTATTCTGCTTTTTACATCATTCCTGCTTCGGCCATCGGTTGTAATTTTTCTTCCCAGGTAACAGAATTCACTTACTTCTACTATTGCATCCGATCCTAATTTTATATTTAGTCTACTAGTATTGGTATTTTTTCTGCTACATTTCATCACGTTTGTCTTTCTTTGATTTATATTCATTACAAAATCTTCCTTCAGTATTTTGTTCATAATTAAACTCAAACATATACCAGTTTGTGTGTTGTTATTATCTTGTTTATCCACATCTCGATAAGGAATAGTTATAACCGCTTATTAACGTAAAAATTAACAATTAGCTACCAATTTTTTAATTTTTTTTAAATTTTTATTTTTTATTACTCAGACACACTTCCAAATTGCAAATTGCCTCCCTGCTAGTAAATAACACCAATTAACAACTCACTTTTAATTAGCTGTTGCTTCTATTCCTACTGACACCATAGACTAGTATTTTTTTTCTCATATGAAAGCAAATATCTGCTTGTGATAAGTTTTCAAATGCTTAGTGTTTAGTACAATTAAAGTATTCTGATGAGGTGATGAAACTTTCGTTACATCAATTTCTAATGTCATCCCATAGTAAAGCGTACCAAAATGGAGACAATTTCATGAAAGGTTTTGTTTCCCTTTTATATCAGAGCAGTCTCAGTAATTTCCGAGATACACTCACAAATTATTCAACTTAACGACGTTGTGCTCAAAAGCGATATATTCTACTACAACACAGAAGCGAAAATGCTTTTAATAAGCTTCAAGCATTAATGGTAAAGTCTGCATAATTTAACTGAATTAATCTGTTGATCAATGGTATTGCTACTACTAGTTGTACTACTTTATGCAAAACCAGCTGGTGATATCCGCTGTATTACACGCATTCCTTTTAGTGGAGATTAAGTGTTTTAGAGAATAACTGAATCTCACCAGCGAATTTTCTGTTGTGTTCAGATTTGATCGAATAAATAGATTTCGGTGTCGCATACCTTAGAACTGTATTGTATTACGTAATTGTCAATCCCACCTTTGAATATTTGTACGTTTTCCAAATATATTTTCGATAAATAAGTTTTAAATTCTTTGGTCAGATTCTTGTGACATGTTTTGTTATGCAATGCTTCATTGTTTTAAGACAAGTTCCTGAAATCACATATTTTAAAAGTGGAAGATACATTTAAAATCATACAAACAAGGAAATATAAATAAAACTGTATAAACAAAGAAATCACATTAAACCTGAAACCAGTTGGGTGCAAACATAACAAGTGTATGTTCAACGAGAAAAACAATAAATAATAGAAAGTGAAGTGTATATAAAGGTAACAATCAAAATTTTGAATTTTAAAAGTACAGTAGGTGCCGGACTGACCTCTGATAGCTACCACAATCTTCTCACTGACGATGCCCGACTCCAAAAGGGCGAAACGCGTCTGGTGAAAAACATTTGTTAACAGACGATGTTTAATTTAAAATATTTATGTAACAGCAGTGGAACATGGCCAACAACAAAGTTATGATTAAACTCTTATATCACTGTATACTCAGCATGGGAGGTTATGTAGATGTAAACGGACTATTTTTAGCTGGAAGTTTTCTTTTTCTGGGGAATTAGAATTTAGGAGTCAAATTATTGGTAACAGGACATGTTTGCTCCCGATAAATCGTAAACATCCGAGATCAGTTACAGTGTTTATAACAATGACAACGAAAGCCTAAAAGTGCTGAGAGTTTTCTGACATATCATTAACTGTGTGTCTAGGATAAAGAGATCAGCACCGAGATTTGTTGCTATATGATTGTTTATTCATGTAATAAATCTTTTGTAACTCTGCCTAATCTTCTACTGCCCCCTTCGGATTCGATGATCAGTATATTCATCATGTTTCCTTATTACAAGTCACTCCCTCGTCCAGAGATCTAACCCTCCAGCCACTGCTGTAACCGTGATAACTCCACATTAAAATTGCAAGCAGTACTTAACCCTCCCTTATCAGTCGACAGTGTTATTTTCATTGGATCAGATTTTTTCCGTGTTTAGAAATGTTGTGTTTGGATATATTTTTACCACTTCAGCTTTAACCTGAAGCTCAACAAAGGATAACATAAGTGTAAATTATGGTTTAAGCAAACCTTAATCAACAGCAGGTAGTAGTGAAAGAAGTATACAATCTTTCGTTCGATAATATACAAAACGTTATGGCCACTGCCGCTGCGAGATTGAATGCCGTCTGGTGAAGTTACGGGTAATTGATGCGGTAAGGAAATTCACTGACATAAGGGAGCGTCCATTAATTACGTGAACACAAATAGAGGGGGGGTTTGTCCACAGAAAGCTGACGTTATGATTTGAATATCGAAGAACGGTAGAGCTAAAAAAAAAAGTTTTCAAAATTACGATATCGATCGTTTGGGGGTCCTCATCAATGCTCACCTGTCCTCAACAATGCTCACCACGAGGGGGTGGGGGGAGCGCACCATATCTCACCAATGCTCGCCATGGGGGAGGGCGGTCCAGGTTTACGAAAGAAATGCTCACTTAGTTAATGAACACATCCTAAATGACTTCCACTATTGGCTGATTTTTATGGCCCGAGCATCTCGGAAACAGCGAGGCTGATTGGCTATTCACGTACTATTGTAGTGCGCATCTATGGAAAGTGAAACCACCACAAGTAGGCGACAGAGCGTGGAGGTCGGAGGCTTGCCAGTTCTGTGAAGCAAGATAGGTGGGAATCTAGTGGTGGAGTACAAGGATGGTGCAAGCACAAGTTCGGACCGCACCGTTCAAGGCACACTGTTGAATATGTGTGTCCACAGTATAGGGCCTCTATGTGAGTCTATATTAACCCGACGACATCGTTAATTAAGATTGCAGTGGGCTGTAGATCAATGGAAACGTGTCGCCTGGTTGAATGAATTACATTTCTTGGTTACACCAAGTCGATGGTTATTCGGGATACGTCGTCTTCGAGGCGGACGGCTGCTCGAAATATGAGTTACACCACGGATCCCGGCCAGTGTTGGCAGTATTATGTAGTCGAGGACATTCACATGGGCTTCCATGGGACCTGTAAAGCCGCGTTCCCATTGCGCGTCCCTCGGCGCGTGGTTGTGGACGCCTTTCATCTTTGCCGCATATGCTAGCAGGTATGGCGCGCCTCGACCCACCGCCAGGCGGTAAAAGATGAAAGGCGCGTACTACTACACCACGCGCCGTGGGAATACGCCTTAATAGTGATCGAAGACACCATAACAGCTGTGGACTATTGCGAACCATCTGCATCCATTCACGTTCCATATCTTCCACTACGACAATGGTATCTTCCAGCAGGATAAATATCCGTGGCACAAGATCCAGAATCGTTATATAGTGGTTTGAGGAGTATGATAGTGAACTCGCGTTGAGGTCTTGGCCAACAAATTCGCCTAATGTAAACCCAATGTAACACATTTGGGACGCTATTGGGCCCCAGCTACGGGCCCACAAACTACCGGCCCGTAATTTAAGGGAATTGGGTGACCTGTGCGCAGACATCTAGCCCCAGTTACCTCCGGAAAGTTACTGAGAACGTTTCGAATCCATGGCTCGCCGAATCGCTTCTGTATTTGTTCCAAAGTTGAACGAACACGCTATTAAGCAGGTGGTAATTATGTTTTGGCTCATCAGTGTAAATCAACAATGGATGAGGATATAATCAACGGGAGAAAACAACCTTGCGTCTGAAACAACAAATCGAACAATTTATTGTTATAAAAACGGTTACAAATAACTGGTAATTACAGGTGGTATTGCTATTAAACAGTGCACGTATTTTCGTGAATGATCGCTGCAGGACATCTGCTTTGCATCAGCAGGCTGTCTTTAAAACATACTTCATCATACTGTAGGTTGCTCACGACGTAAAACAAACAGAAACATACATTCCGAGGAATATAGACCTACCTCTTTTATAGAAAGAGCAAACACACACATTAAAAATATCCATTGGATGATTTGTTGGAGATTACACCTCTAGGACCCCATGCTAGGTGCAAGTAATTGCTATTTACGGGACAAGTAGTAAGATTCACAAATAGCTACTATAGGTAGGTGTGACTGACGTTGGAAGTTGTGAAAATTTAGGAATTATGTGTAAACACAAATACCTTAAACGCATTTCCCTCGGATTAATAACTCTCATTTCACTCTTTTCTTCAATTTAAGATTTTTGACACTAATACAATGTCAGTGGCCTTAAAACTACTACTACAACAACAATACATACAAAGACTTGTATTATTTGTGTGCTTGTCTTTGAAAACAAGAATATCACAAGCTACATATCTTGATGTGCGTTGAGTACCGAACTACAGGAATTGTTATAATGTGAATAACCAGTTTCCAGTCGAAACGTGGTATGGAACACATTGGTTGCTTTCCGAATCAAGCGATCATTGTTCTTTCTACTCTATTCGCTTTGAAAACAAGACTGGAGTCGTTTTCTTCCTAAAACTCACCTGAAAAAATCTGTGTCAAACTAAGACGGCATTGTATTAAAAAAAATTAAGTTTAGGTAAAATTAATCCCAATTATTTTTGAAGTGTCAATACAAACGTAAACAACTACAGCTTTTACGGTACACGATAAAAAATAGCAGATAAGCTGGAAGGAAAAGTGCAACGACTTATTTAAGAGCAGCTTTAACATTTGGATCGGGGATTCTACCATTCAGAAAATTAAATGTTACTACGATGCAAAGTATGATACAAAAATTAATCCAGTAAAGCTTCAGACATTATAGACATTAGAAGGAAGGTGTATAGGAAGAGGGGTGGTGGAACTGATCATTATAGAAGGAAGGAATAAGGGAAATGCAAGAGAGAGTAAGAGTGAGTCAAAACTTCAAAGAAAAGAAAATGATGGAAGGAGGTCGAAGAAAACGGAAATAATAATAAAAAAAACCCTGAGAAACAGCGATCACATATACGAATGGGACAATATAAAGACGAAATAAAGGTGGGTGAGTTTGATACATCATTAAGTTCCATCTATTCAGACGTACCAGATCCACTCATGACGTCTTCATCCAAAACT
Organism: Vandiemenella viatica; assembly: GCA_031002005.1. Classification (NCBI taxonomy): domain Eukaryota; kingdom Metazoa; phylum Arthropoda; class Insecta; order Orthoptera; family Morabidae; genus Vandiemenella; species Vandiemenella viatica. The sequence continues at coordinate 72,355,254 of CM061914.1, forward strand.
TTGAAGTTTTTATTTCTAAACACGCCATTGAAACCACCTAAAATCTCCGATAACTTCATCTCACAACGAGTGAAATAAGTGAAAATTCTGTTTACACCTCGTGGTTAACATTAGAGGCTGCCAGAAACGTGCGAGATTTGCAGCAACAAAAAATAACACCTTCCCTCCAAGTTACGACATGATATCCAGTTGAGCATATTATTTGATTCACAAGGTGTTGAGCAACGGTTACTAGAGTGGTGGCGATATAACACTTACACTTCTTATAATATGCTACAATGTTCTTTATATTATAATTCTGAATTAGCTTTATTTGACGAAGAGTTTTCTATAAAATCAAATTTTGATTTCTATCAGCCAAACAGCTGTGGAACGTAAAGGCTAGAATAGATAGAGTAGTTTCCTTCTCGCAGCGTTTAAAAATAAATCGTCACCAGAAAAATAACGTAATGAGAGATGGATTGATAGGTAGAGAGAGATTCAGGGACAGAGACAGTGGGGGAAAGTGTGTGATTTGGAATATTACATGGGTCAATAAGAAGAGTACCGGATACAATTGTTTGGTCCTTCTATAGCTGGAGCACAGTGCTTCAATGGCTGGTAAAATTGTGATGTCATATTTGTTTCATGATTGCCACATAATGAAGATTTTTGAGTGCATTGTGGATGCACGGCTTGAAAGCATAATAAAGATTGCCTAAAATCAGAGTGCTTTCATGAAAGGCACATGGACGATTGATGTTATTGATGCTACACGACTTTTGATGGAATGGCAACTAGGAAAGAGGAAACTACTGCACATAACTGTTTTGGCACTTGAGGAGGTCTGCAGTTGGTTACCTCGCAATCTAATCTAGCACGCACTGATACTGCCTGGGGTAACAGAGATACGTATTAAATGGGTCAAGCTGCTATACCGGAACGTCAACAGCTACGTTAGATGTGCTGTAGGAAACTGACTCTCTTTTCATCAGATTTGATGTTCACAAGTGATTGGCTTTGTCCTCAGTCCTGCTTATCCCCTGTTTTGACCCAATTGCTGTATAACTACTCACTCTTCAAGCTTGAATATTGCTCTGTGCTGATGATTCCATGGTTGCCTACGAGTATCGTCAAGAATTGGAACAACAATAAAAAAAACACAGTATACGATTTAGGATACAGAAGACTGAGTACATGGAGCGTGGAGTTGCAATTTTGGGTCAGTTAATATCGACGGCGTTGAATTCTGTAAGTCATCTGAGTGGAAATACCTGGGAACACTGATCTGTTCGGATGGTCAGACTCTTCCAGACGTCCGAAACAGAGTCACGGATGAAGTCGCGTAAGGTCATAGGAGTACTTGTTGGGATTTACAGATCCATCGTTCGACCAGTGACACCTATGAAACAGACTTTCGGCAGTCACGAAAAGACATGAACAACATCTGCATATCATGGAAATGAAGATGATTCGTTGGCGGCAGGAACTCAGTATATTGGAACGCATCAGGAATGAGAACATTCGGGGGGCAATTCCAGAGAAAATGCGGAAGGATCGTCTGCGATGGTACGAACCATGTATTGCGCAGTAAAAAGACTTCAGTTGCGAGAACAGCGCTCGATTTAATTCCGGAGGGCCCAAGACCATGAGGGAGACCAGGAAGCGTTGGATGGATACCTAGCAGGAGGATATGCCACTAGTCAATGCCTCATCTGAAGATACACGAGATCAGCATAAATGGAATAAGAAGTCCAGTAAAGTAGACCCTGCAATACGGAATAAATGCTAGGAAGAAGATTGGATTTATGATTGACGGGACATTGGTGTATTACTTCATGAGATGTATAGTGGCTCCGAGGCTATAGACTGGGGGATGGATTCTGAAGTGGTCGCTAATCAGCCTCCAACCTCTGTAAGCAACAGTGTCGTGCCCTAAGGCTCAGGTAGCCGCAGAGACTGGTGAGGACGGCACCTCGTGCTCCGTTCAGAGTATGCTGCACTTGTTGGTGTCGAGGAGGGCTCCGTGCAGGTTGTCCATCATGGGCGAGGCGGCGTCCTTGGCGGCGTGCAGGGCGGCGTCCACGGCCTTGGTGAGCTCCCTGAAGACGGAGATGACCCTCCAGTTGTACTTGGCGGAGCACTCGACGTAGGCGCAGCGCCAGTGCTTGCGCACCAGCGCCACGATGTCGCGTCGGCGCTCCCTCTGTTGCTGCTCTGCCGCCACCGCCGCCGCCGCAGCAGCCGCCGCCGCCGCACCACTGCTGCCGACACCTGTTGCCAACAGGTAGTTTCATTTTTATTATAACTTTACGATTTTTACAGCCAGAGCGGTGGAAGGATAGTGTGGTGAAAACAGAAAGATGTAAATAATAATAACAGTTATACCTCCCAAGATGTAGCGTCCTTAGGTGGCGTACGACAACATAAACATCATGTAATTGATAGTCAAGGAACTGTGAAAGTTTACAGGTCGTGTTCGCCACGGAATTTTCAGTGGTCAGCAGTACCGATACAGCACTCCACTGAACTGGCTACCTGTTTTGTGCAACATCGAACCGGCTACAATAAGACGACACAATCTCCTAATTGCCCAATATAATAAGATCTGTGATAACTTGGATCTGCCCATCCATGACGACATGGATAATATGTTTGTGAGACTTAAATCGAGAAATCCAAGTGTAAAAACTGTAAAACAGATTATATCTGATAATTTTAATGGGAGAGAAGCTTGGAAATTGGAGTGGATAGCCTTAGCCCCACCAGAATGGCACTCCCTGTTCGACTGTCAACAGGCACTAAAGGGACTCGACCTTCCTCGCAAGACCTGGGTAGCTCTTAACAGAGTTAGGACTGGTCATGGAAGATCTGCTTCATCTTTGTATACATGGGGAATGAGAGATTCACCGAGATGCGACTGTGGTGAGGAGAAACAAACCATCCGTCACGTGACATTTGACTGCCCACTTCGAGCATTCAGGGGATCACTGATAGATTTTATTAACATTTCAAATGAAGCTTTAGATTGGCTACACCATGTTAATTTTGAATTTTAATTGTAATTTAATGTTAAATTGTATTATTTTTGTGCAATGGCCACAAGCTAAATAAATAATAAGCACCTAGCCAGCGAGGTAATGCCACACAGGACCCGTGCGTATTGAGCACAAACTGACGCAAATAAAAATGGGCATTTTTTGTATTGCTAAAAGGCATAAAAATTGCCCAATGGCATTGAGGAAAGATATGGAATGTTACCATCCCTTTAATATAGCTAAAAAAGTACATTTCAAAAAACAAGTCACAAATTAATAGTAACGGTACTTCGATAACACACGAACTAGTTCAAGGCTGTAGAAGCGAAGCAGGCAGTACTAATGTATGCATGTAGAAACTGTAGAACCATGTATTGTAAATTCCAGTAGATCTGTATCTTAAAAAATTGTTGTTAGAAATTCATTGTAATACAACCTGATGTAATGTAATGTGATCATGTATTCACTACCCAGCAAACAACTGTAAGCTCGCACTGTAAATATTGTTATTCATTTACTAACTGACTCATCCGTAACGTTTATTGTTTAATATTTAGTAATTTAGCATTACGTAACAGTTACCAATTAGCTAACTGAAGCGGAAAAATATGCTAATTCCTTACATAAAACTTTCTTAGACTGTAAAATTGTAAACTGTTAACATGGTTTCGCCAGAAAACAGGTTTGGCCGGCCTCTTCTTGGGGACGGGAGACAGTGGAGGCTATCCGGTAATCCACACAGCTGAGGGCCAGATTAAGCAGTAATTAAACCAGCGACACTGGCGGAACCCGTAATCAATAATAAACAAATGTATGTAATAGGGCCTAGTTTAGTATCTAGATATTGGGCTGTATAAATGTGAGATAAAAAAAAAAAAAAATAGCCAGAGCTACTAGGGTCGCAGAGAGAAAACGAGGGGAAATTTTTGAAGGTTATATTCGAGAACTATTACAGCATTCATCAGCAGTGTTATCGGAAAACTGAAATCTGTATTGTTTAAACTAATAAGAGTGTGAGACATCTCAACATGAAGGCTCGACCGAAAGTACGTTAGTAAAACATCAGCATGATAAAAAAAACATAGCATCAGGAGGAGAAGACAGAAGGAAAATTACTGCATATGGTCAGAGACAAAATGTAAGTTGTGTTACGAAACTCAGAATAAACCTTTCGCATATTTCGATGCCAGTGTCATTTCCGATGAATGTGTAGGAAACTGATGTCAGCTACGCCCCAAATGAACTTTTACTATGAAAATGTAGGACATCGAAAAATACGTTACAATAATATCTAATGTTGATATCATACCTTAGGATCTGTGAAAAAATTTCAATAAATTATTGCACTATATATCAAAAAAGAAAATAAATTAGCCTAGGCTTATTTTGACTCTTGATCTGTATTTGGGAATGTACTACGTACAAGATTTTAAATATGTCTTCGAATAGTTACAAATACATAATGAGTAATGGCGACATAATAAGAAGTTGGACAAATGATGATACTAGTAAAAGATGATATCAGGGCTAATAAAAACTTAAGCAATCATTCAACTATGTATTATCACCGCTAGTGGGAAGTGATAGTGAGAATGTATACTAGTAGAAGGTAAGTAACATCACCACATGTCGATGGATGTTGTGGTTCGACCTGGCAAATCACAAAGTTACCTAAACTGTATCTGGAGAGGTGCATAGCACAATTACTGTAGCAGTTCAACGGAGTTGTGTAATAAGGAGAGACTCTGTTACAGTATTTGTTTTTGACGTAAGAAGCTCAACGTAATACCCATGTAAAAAATAAAAACTAATCATTTTGAAGATGAAATAAATTACAAATTACTCTGAACAGTAAATTCACTAAATTCATAGGAAGTTATTAGAATTAAACTCTTATGCGAAATCATTGAAACAGTCTTGAAAATACTGGACTACGTAAAAAACAAATACTTCATAATTTGTAACCAACACTCAAAATTCTCATAAAAAATTAGATCATTTTTAATTGGTAGTGCTTGACTGTGTGATTAATGTGCTATCTTCATCTTTTATGAATGGAATGAGGAAAGTCTCCAACTGGCTAAAGTAGTGAGAAGTAAGACGCTATTAAACATCCCTGTGCTTATTAGTCAGAAATTGGATGGAAGGGTAGTAATGTTGCGTAGTACTGTGAATAACGGAGTACCTATATGGATGCAACATGACGTCACTGAAGGGAGCGTATTACATGCTGCACTCGACGGAATGTGTACAGTACTGTGCGTAGCGCCAGCCTGTTCTGCTACTCGCCGTGCTTACCCACGACGGTTGTTATTAAAAAAGAACGAACAGAGTTTGCATTTTTATTTTGTATCAAATTATAAAAGATAAAAATATTTAATCCACAGCGCTGAATAGAGGTAGTTCAACGTTTTACTAAATATATTCGACATGACAATCTTTTGTTGAGCTACTAACATTAAAAGGGTACTCCATTTCTTGCCATACGAACGTCTCAATTCGTACCTAGTTGTTGAATTCCCAACTGAAACAATTCGACTTACAGCTGATGGAGTGTAGTGAGCATATGTACCTCCACTGATAAAAAAAACACAGGGGACAAGATCTGGTGACCAGGGAGGGCACAAACAATAAACAAGATTCTCTTACGCACCTCTTCCAGTCGATCATTCTGGAATTGTTTCATTCAGATAGTTTCGTACCTCGCAATGAAAGTGAGGAAGAGCGCCGTTTCACATAAAAATAAAATCATTCCCAACAACCACTTCTGAAGCATTTCCATATATCAAATTTCAGTTACAGTTTTCTCCATAAAAAAAGGAAGGTCCATAAACCTTGTTAACAGGTATAGCGCAAAACAAATTCAGCTTCCGTTACGATTGTCAGAACCACAAATTCTGGAATTGTGTAGATTTACTTTACCAGAAAAAATTAAACGTTGCTTCGTCAAAAAATAGAAGTGTCTTTCAGAAAATGGGCACGTCTTCCGAATCTTGTAAAAATGCAGTGCAAAATTGTCACGATCGTCAGGATTAGTGTTGCAAACTGAAAAAAAAAAGTCTTTTTTTCAGCTTTGTGAAAAAAAACATGAAAAAAACCTAGCACCCGTGTTTTTTTTCTATTTTTTTTTTTTTCAGAAAACAATATATTTGATAAATTATAGTTTTATTTGAGGAACTTCCATTTTACAAGTGTGTTTTAAGTCTTACTAAATCATATAATGTCTCACATAAGGATTCATAAGTGTATCTATATAGGTAATATAATTTTATTCATCCTCTATGTCAGTACCACATTCACTAGTATCAGCACTACCAACACTTGTTCGATCGGTGTCGGAATTTTCTGTCTCTTCTTCTGTCTCCTCTAGATCCATAACTTCAGAAATAGTTAAATTTTCTGTTACTGGTTGTTCTTGTATTGTACGCAAAAGATTTTGAGATTGCAATTTTAAATTGTGAGCAAAGTACACACTGTTCATAAAGACTGTGCCGATAGTTCTGTATTACGGTCTTTTAAGTTTGAATTAAAATCTGTTATCATACAAAATAGGAGCTTTACTTCTTTTCAATCGTTTGTTTACACCAACGGTTGCAAGGAAACGATTCATAATTAGGGACCGTGCACAAACTAGGTGGCTCGGTCCAGAGGGAGGAGGGGTTAGCTGGAAGGCAACGCTGGGCTACGTGGGAGAGGGGGGGGGGGTTCCGAGCGAGGCCACGTAACTTTCCTTTCGTAACATTTTTCACAGTTAAAATGAGGAACTGAACTCACAACAGCATGTGAGTATTTATTTCCCTCAGTTAATTATATCCGTATGTAATTTATAATAGTCTGACAAGAGAATACAGTACAAAATGTCTTCTGGAATCAAAACGGAAGAAAGCTACGTGCTACGTGCTACGTGCTACGTGAGTGGGGGGGGGGGGGGAGGCAAAAGCCACGTAGGGCTACGTGGGGGAGGAGAGGGGGTTCACAGGAGGCCAAAATGGAGCTATGTGGTTTATGCACGCTCCCTTACTGACAATTTAATGAGTCAGTACCACTATACTCTGAGAGTTAACAACTATACGAATATAAGGAATCCCAATAAGTAATAAAAAGAGGCAAAAAACAGTGGATAAATTTTAAATTCCTAATTTTTTAAAAAGATCTGTAGGTAATTTTGTAGGGCTGGCAGCACTATTTCAAATAGCAAGTATCAATCCAAACAATGGGGATTCCTTCTGGCGCAACCTAGTATCTTCGGGAAATCCCCGTTCATAAAGAAAATTTCAGTCAATTTTGCCAATATTTTCGTAATTTTTTTTCCTACTGAACCAGAAAATTTAGTAGATTTTAAACTAAGATAAGTACTTAGAATAAACTCTAAAACAGTCATTTTAAACGATAACTGCCTTACAAATTTGAGATTTAGTAGTTGTGAAAAAAAACGTGTTCCAGAAAAAAAAACATGTTTTTTTTCAAAGTTTTTTTTCATGTTTTTTTGTTTCAAGCCAGTAAAAAAACCGTTTTTTTACAACACTAGTCAGGATACAAGTAATTGCAACCTATATGGCTTCATATGCAGACATTTCTTAAAAATACGCCAAACCGTTGTCTGCGGTGTTCCAAGTTCACTGCTTTCCTGAGTAGTGGATTTCCGAAATGTTTGCGAAAGACGCTCAACATCTGCATTTGACGTTCGAGGACGACCACTGCTTTTCCCTTTGAATATGCACCCATCTGCTACGAATTTATTATGCCAATAGTAAATCCGTTTGAGACGAGGTGGAACTTCATTGAACGTACGATGCACATCAAGAATGGATTCACTTTTTCCACACTGTATCATACAAAACGACTTCTCTTCTGGTGTCGCAATTTCCTTGTAAAAAAAAAGCAGCGCTGCTAGCGACAGTGAATGGAACGAACAGGCGGGGATTACATAATTTGAACCTTTCTCTATACAGTAACTTGTGGTATGTATTTATGTATTTCATAGTTTGTTAGAAATAAAAAAAGCAATATCTGCTCTTTCTTTTTGACTACTGCTGCACTGTGCGTAGCGCCTGGCCGCGCCGCCGCCCGCCGCGCTTACCCGCCGCGGTGGTGACGGCCGACTGCTGGTGGGCGTCGTGCGCTGCTGCGGCGGCGGCCAGCGCCCGCGCCTGCAGCTCGTCCAACTTGTTGCCCACCACCACCACAGGCACGTGCCGCATCTCGCGCGACTCCCACATCTGGTCGCGCAGGTTGCGGATGTACTGGAACGTGTCCGCGTTGCTCAGGTCGAACACCTCAAACACAACACAATATCTCTTTCAATTACCGCTATAACTTTTTTGTATGACACTTTTTTGACACTTTTTTTGAAAATACTAATTGTAAAAGATACTCCTGAAATTACTTCAGTACAAAATGTTATCTGCCACAGATGCTAAGTTTTTAGCTTATTTCATCAAATGTAAGAAAAAATTATTTCCAAACAAGTTAGCAGTCGGAGACAGAATCACTTCGTTCATCATCCGCGTCCAATCTGTTAGACCCAAGTTTTAAAAATGAAAAAAAAAAAGAAAAGAAGGAAGGATAACTATTCGCTTGTATGTCATAGCTGTTCAACTTTTCTCAACTGAGAAGAGTTTTTTTTTTTTTAACTGCTTAACGTCTCTTAACAGCGAGGTCTTTAGAGACGGGAAAGGATGGGGAGCAAGGAATGGGAAGGAATTCGGCCATGGCCGTTTGAATGAAGCATTCCGGCATTTGCCTGGAGTGATTTCTGAGAAGAGTTGTCAGATTGTATTCCACGCCTTGACACCATTTGTCTGGTGTCTGGTTTCGAGTGGTCTATATTTTGTGGACGATTTACGAGTGGGAGGACCCCGGGGTGGATTTGACTGACCTTTGGGTTATCTTCTTGCTTCAAGAGATGGCTTCGTCTGCGTCTTGATGTTACTAATAAGAGGTTAAATTACGTCAGGATTGACACCAGCTGGTTTACGTCCTGCAACGTGGATAGGAAGGCTAGCACTTGTGAAATGACTAGCTGATAATCTACCCTTTACATGAATGACACGACGCTATCTGCTGAACAACCTGTTTATTCTAGCACTTGACTGTACATGTTACAATCGTTGGCGCGCTACTGAAGGCTATTTTCGACTCCGTCTATGAATGATAGCTACTGATGTTGACTGATAGAATGGCAGACTGAACTTAGCGGAATGTATTACTGGCTAGACTAGGCTGACGAGAGACGGCTTAGCTACAAATTAACCCATCTTGTCAACTAAACTACTCCTGATGAACTGAGAGCGAATAAACTGTTCCGTGGCCACATGCCACCTCGTGTTTGACGTCATTGATTCCAGTTCGATCCACTTGAAGGTGACCCCTTCTGACAGCATGTAAGCATTATGTGGAGGAACAAACAAACTTACGCTGAATTTGCATCAGCGAAGCCTCGTCTGTCCTGTGGCTAACTCCCGAAAATATTACATTAACTAAAATATCACATTTTTCCATAAGCCTTAAGGTAGAAAAGGGCACTCACAGAGTGAATTTACGTCATCAGTTTTCTACTTTAGCTCGAACGAAGAAAAAAATATGGGTTATGTGTTTGCTGTACAATGGAGACGCTTTCATGGTAAAGGTGCGCTTCCTATGAAGCGGCCGCCTAATGACTGCTACAATTGAAAGCAACGGGGGCGCTTCCTACGAAGCGACGGCGACCCGCGTTCTCGGAAACAATCGCTTGAGCCGCGCGACTGTACCGATCCGAGAGCAGTGTAGACTCAGCCGTTAGCGGAACAGTGGAAATATGTTAGACGGAAAGGTGTTATTTACAGCGGGGGAGGATGAAAAATTGGAGGAATTAGAGTGTAAATTACCTTGTATATATGATGTTTCTTCACCATTGAACAAGACCAGTCTGTGTAGGACGATGTTTGGAAAAATTAGCGGAATTCCCTGAAAGATCAAGTGATAAAAGTACAATATAATCTAACAACTTTATTAATCTTGTTTATTACTTTCACGTCACTTGTTGTTATATATTTATTATTACAGAAGCCTACAAAAAATACAAGCTACTTCGCGTAGTGTAATTGCAATATTCCACATGGTTAATTGTAATTAAAACTTCATTTAGTAGTTGTATTGTATTACTGATTTTAACGTATATAACAAAATGTAAAATGTTTTGACAGTTCCCATATTCGTATTATTTATTACTCCCATTGAAATGTAGCTGTTGTATCTGCATAGACACTCAGTTTTTGGTCAGGTATGAAGTAGAATTCAAATAGAATTCACACTTTACTCAGATAGAACTCTGTGGTTTATTGGCACTTTCATAAAAACATTCTTTCATCGAGTCATCTTCATCTGTATAGATATTAAACTTAGTATTAATTATTTTGTTGCATGACACAAATTAATAAATAATACATAAAATTAATATTATGAGTTCATATAAATACGAGTGAGAATTTTTAAAAACATATGTACATATTTTTAATACAATACAAATAAAAAGTAGCCCTAATGAGTTCTTGCAATGTGAGTGCTTTGCCAGGGGATTAACCCCACACCTGCACGGCTGTTAAAGTATTCTATGAATGAGGCTCTCACAGAAAACCCATCAACATGTGCGTAATCCCCTTGTTAATGGCCCAAGATTTTCGGCTGGTAGTTATTCATTTCTGTTTATTTTAAAATGAGGTACGTAATTTTTTTCGAGGAATGTATCCCTGAGTGAACTATGCAAACAGCAAATGATGAGTTGTTTCTGACTTTACACCGATCTTCTAACATAAGATGAAACATCAAATCGAGTTCGCTAATGACCTTCCAGTACCAGGACTGCTGGGCGACCGCCTCGCCATAGGAAGCGCCCACTGTTCGGCTGACGTCCAGAGTCAGCCACTGCCGAATCAGTCGCTGGCGTTTGACGCTGCGCTGGAAGCTCCCCTTAACATGGGAATAGGTGGGAACAACTTTTCACCTTGTGTTTCGATGAAAACGGGTGGAACATTCGAAGCGGAGAAATGCAGAGAATGACAAAAATTAGAATAGATGAAGCAGAAATCAGTGGATGTAGGGTATAATGGGTATTGTAACAGCCCTCAAATCTAAAATTAAATGGAATTGTATTTTGTGAATCATTTGTAGTAGTCTGGAGTCTGGTTGAAAGTGATCTTGTGTGTTTGTTTTGCAATTTACCGTAAATCAATTTATATAGATATTGTTTTACGAAAAGAAATTATTTAGAGGCCATTTAATATGTTTAAGGACAGAATTGTACAAGAGAATTGCTTAAATGTTTGTAATTCCAAGTATTAAGTCAAGTTACGATGTCTAAAGGACAATTTTCTACAGTAAAAATGATTTCTGTGAATAATATTGTGTTTAAGTATCTTTAATTTCCATTTCCGACCATTTTGTATTTACTGTAAATGATTAGGTATTAATTCTGATTGTTTTTAATATGTTTAAATTGTTTAAGTATTGTTAATATTTGAGAAATATCTGTCGGAAGCTTTTGAAATGTTCTAGAAATTTCGATGAAGCTTATATAAAGCAAACATCCGAGAGAGAGAAACAGTTTATACAGACTCAATATACGACGGTGAAAGACTGTGCTGTCTGTGGAAGGAATGTTGTATGCAATCTCTAGATTGTATGTATGCATGCAACTAGTATCTTTGACGTCGTACTGATGCAAATAAAAGCAAGTTTAAAGTGAACTTTATGGTGGACTGGTTATTTATCATATTAATTAAACCATGAACAATCTAATAGTATATTAATATGAATAGAGTGGAGATTTATTTTTATGAATTTCTAGTGGCTTCGACAGGGGATAAACTTTTGTCTGCTTATTTTTTAGACAAAATCTGTCTTTACGTTGGGGCCTAAGACACGGGAGAGGACTGATGGCAAAGTACATGAAGGAATTCGGAGTTCTGGACATTCGCCTGGAATGATTTGGAAAACCAAATCGAAATTGGTAAGGCCGGACGAGGATTTGAACCCGTGTCCTTCCAAACGCCAGGTTCGTGCGTCTACTGGTATTGACAACATAATATTTAATAGTTAATAAGTTTGGAGACGATTTCATTTGACAAAACTTAAAAACTCTAGGGTAAGAAGAAATCAGAAAGAAAATGAATATTAGCATTGACTTCATATTATAAAAATGACACTTGCGTTGACGAAGAAACTGATGAAATAGATCTTAACACGGATCCGAGAATTACGAAAACCAAGAGAAGTAAGTGTATTGAATAATGTTTGCGAGGGAAGGATAAGAAAATCGCCATCACTTCTGAGATGAAGGATTTAAAATTTATACGGAGTTGAAAAAAAAATGTTAATTTTCACTGTAAAACAACGCTAAAACTGAACAACGAAATAAACGTTGTGAATTTTACCTCACAAACATTGTCATTTCTAGCAAATTGCACTTCAGTCTTAAGAAGTACGAGCTGTAGCAGATGTGAAATGAATGTGATTATGAGACGAGTAATTTCAAGCACTATGGTGGCCCATTTGTGAACTAAAGGAGGTCGCTGTTCGAATCTAACCACTGACAGGATTGGTATTAATCAGGTATTAATTAATCTTGTATGTAGCATGCTGCACCTTATAGTTATCATTTAATAATACAAAAAAGCAAAGCATTAAACATTTTTCAAAAAATTATGAGTTCCTCAATATTACGTGCAATTTGTAAAGAAGCACATTGCAATTATAAATGTGAATAATGTAAAACACGAGTGACCATGTTTTAGTTTTGCAGGTAATATTTAAACCCAAAGAATAAGACAAATAAAACAAATGCTCCATGGAGTGAAATGATTGAAGTTAAAATTAAAAATACATTTAACAATTATGCAACTTTCAAAATCACCAGAGTTTAATACTTGCGTTTATAAGACATACCTCATACTGAGAACAACTTACAACTATTGGAAGTACATTTTAGGTTAAATTTCCTAATAGACCTAACACGTTTTTGGAAAGAGTTTATCTAAAGTTACTGTTATTGAATAATACAGATCAATTAAATGTTAATTCAAGTGATATCCTGGCAGGGGATAAGATTACATTAAGGAAGAATTCTTTCAAAAGTATGTAGAAAATAATTGCCAGTATCTTGTGTAAAATAATGTTGTCGACATAAGTAATGTACAGTACATTTTGTTTTTGTGACAATGCATCTTGTGGTAAATACATTTATTTTGTTATGTAATTATTTTTCTGTAAACTGACTGCTTTCCACATTCAACAGAATCATCCTTTTCCATTGATATCAGCGGGAAATTATTCTATTGTGAAAATGGAGCTCCTTACCATTATTGTTTTTGTGTTTCGCCGTATGGTTGGGTAGAATGAGACTCACCATGATGTAGGCGCTTGCGCTTCGCAGTCCGTAGAACCTGAAGTCTGCCCACTCGTAGAAGGAGTTAGCCGGGAAGTAGGGTATGACGGGTATGTCGGATAACTTGAGCTCGTACAGGCGCTCATTGATGACCACTGTGGGGTAGTAGGTGTAGCGACGGGCCGTCGGGATGTGTTGTGTCGGAAACTCTCCCCACACGAACTGCTGTACACACGAAAAACACGACACGGGGGTTAGTATCTGCAGCA
>CM061914.1:72369899-72437561 GCA_031002005.1 Vandiemenella viatica
GTTACGTTATTTGGAGCAGGCTGCACAACGTGCTTCCGTCAACGTACCCTACCATAGAATTGCTCAAATGAACCTCGTTCCTCTAAGAACTACGGACTTATTCTTTTGATACTTTTCAGACTTGTAGGGACTTGGTAATAGCTATGAGCTACTATATTTTCTACGAAACCACTCGATACTTATGGCATGCGTTGCCAATATGCACTTTGAACACTATTCTTATTAACCTCTTTGCAATTCCTTCTCGAGGTAACATAAATAATTTTCAGATTAGTTCGAGACTGCTTAATGTTGTATTTAAATTGCACAAATTATATTTATTCTAAATTGCTTTTAATTTGTAAGCGTACTATCCGTGTTTTGAGAGCAAGAGGTCCATTGTAGATTATTTGCTATTTGTATGTACAGCTGTGTTGCAGTTAAATTTTCTGAAAGCAATACACGTTTTATACAAGGTATGGAAATATCCAAGAGACTGGTTTTGCTCAGGTTGTTATCGGTAATATGAGAAACGAATCCACTGTTTTGAAGTGTGGAATTTTAATACATTTCTTACTGTAGCGGAATTTTCTGTAGGACCGATGTTTTTTAGGTGTTTGTAATACCATTTCATATTTTGTCACACTCCGTGCTCTGCGCCATCGCAGATGACCAGCAGTTCAAAAAAAAAGGCCATCAGATGGACACTGTCTTTAACTAAAGGTGGCGAAACAATGAGATGCGGTTCAACCCACCTAATCAATAATATTTAAGGAAAGAATATTTAACTGAATAAATGAGATTCTTAAAAAAAGTTATTTGTACGGTTTACCAGACAGTTTGTAAAAATATCGATTTTTTTTATATATGAATCTTTGCAATGTGTAAACGGACCGAACTTACCGTTGATTGGTTTGGTGGGGCATTTAGCAGTGGAATGGCAATCCATCGCAGAAGTGACGTTAACGATCAATCAAAGATACAGGTATTAAACAAAAAGAAGTTATTTCTCTGCTATTTATAGGAACAACGAAAATATTTAGTCATAAATTTGTTTGGATTTGCCTTATTACATCGTCAGTCAACTTGTGTGATTAACAGTCACTTAAATTCAAATTTTTTTTGGGGGGGGGGGGGGGGAATAGTAGGCGCACGTGAAAGGAAACAAATCCGGTAGACCTGCGTATTAATAAACACTTTATTACATCGACCAATTTACTGCATAAAGGCGCACAATGGTGACAACAAACGATCACATTACGGCAGAGAATTTTTGAAGAACTTATTAGGTGAAGCAAGTGCGCTGGCTTCTTCAGCTCCTGGCTAGATGGCAGCACCTGCCAGGGAAGAAAATTCATACCAAGGCGCATCACATCAGTAGGTCGTCGAATATCCAGAAGCATCCTCATGTTGTAATTGTACATTTAGATGCCATTTATTTGAATTTTAAATTACTTGGGACATTTAATCTTGAGAATTATTCAATTCTTTCCATAAGATGCATTTGTACATGATTTTTACGCATTTGATAAAACATTGTATTTTGTCATTTACAACTGTATAAATAAGATTTGTTTCTACATGTTGTCTTAAGTACACATATGTTTTCAATTACAAGATTTAAGAATTTTGTTAGCAGGTTTATGAATTGGAAAGACCGGTTTCTTTGCTTCGGTATTTACGGGTCGTTTTTAGAGCCCGAAAAGGATGAGGGCGTGGGCTGTCAGGAAAACGGGAAGGAATTTGGCCATGTCCTCCTTAAGGAACTGTCCGAGCATTCACCTGGAGTTGTTTCGGAAGTCAATGAAAAACCCAAGTCAGCATGGCCGGACAATGATTTGAACCCGCATTATCTCGAATGTCAGGTTTGAGAGTTACCGTTCACCCATCGCGCTCAGTGAAAGGCCGATGGTTTTATAGTTAACTTGAAAATTTCCATTATCTTCACCAAGATTCATGACGTAATAAACATTAAAGGATGTTAAAACAGATCCCAGTGAAGGCCGTACTAGTTTATGAATAGTGTGTTAAGTAATGTTTTTTAATGCTCGGAGGTCTAATTACTACCTTAAGTTTCTCAATTTTACCCCGAAGAACACTGACAATTTTAAAGTCAGACAGGAGAAAGGGGTGGAGAGCCCGAAATGGCCGCCTGTGGTTGTTCTGAGATGGCGTAGGCTAAGTACCAACAACGAAAGATCTCGGACAATAAGGACAGCACAACAGCAAACCATACTACCCGTTTCACTTTTTACACTATCCTGTTTCGGAGTATTCTAGACTGTGTTGTACACTTCAGAAAAAAAAACCAGTCGGTATTATACACTCTTGTTTTTTGGAATTTCGATGCCCAGGTTTTCATTATAATCGCTTAATTCGACTGAAATGTTGAGGTTATGTTTTGTTTACGAAAGAGAACATATCAAAATTTGATTACACGGAGAGTGGAGCATAACTCAACATTTCGTCGAAGGAATGATTGTATTGTGGTAAGAAAACTAATGCTTTGATTGTTGTTACGTATATGGATGCACTAAATAAAAATATGTGCACTCTTTGTATGTTGATTTTTTGTGATCGAAATGTAACTCAATAAACTTGTCGACAAAAAACAATGATTCCACTCCACTGTTCCTGCATTCCCATCACCTGGACCTTAAAACATCTCAGTCATATGGAACTACCAAAGTCGAAATGGAGCGATGAAATATTTCGAAGGGCAATTTTTATTATATGGTAACATACTAAATGTTTTCAGCACAGTTCTATTTTTGGGCAAAATATTGAATAATTTCTCAGTAAAATCAGTTAAACTGATTCACCATTCTCCTGCACTGTAAATGTTAAAGTGTGTTTATTTTTGGAATAAAATGGTTATTTCAACAGTTAACTACAAAATACAAATAGTAAGTAAAATGTCTACTGACAAATGTAGGTGCATTACATAAGTAACTTATTTATTAATGGTCACACGCCGTCTTCATTGATGAGAAACTGTTCATCATTGGATCTGCAAAGAAGGTGATGTCATACCAATCTAACAAAGAGGTATGATCCACGCTACAGAACTGACAACCTAACTACTGCCATGTAGAGCTGTAAAAGTAACGATGTATTCGTTACTGAGTGACGGGTACGTCGCCTGAATCGAAGTACCGAATCGTTACTCTCAAAATCATTTCGTTACTAGCATGTATCGTTACTCGCATTGTCGTATAGATACGAACACGTTCCAGCTCCCGCAGGTAACTAATTTTGATAACGTAAATACTAATTTTGTAATTTTTATTTTGTTTAACATTTTACAGTGCATAATTTGAAAATAGAAAATTTGTATAGATAATTTGAGATAGTTATTGTTTTTTCATTGATAATTCATGAGTGAGGTTTATTGATTTCAAACATTTATGAAATTTGTTTATTTTAAGAATTGATACCTTCTATTTTATTTTATAGCGTAATTTACAATATAAAAGAGTTGTCTACTAGTTTTTGATATACATCTCTGCACTTGTTATGTTCTAATAATATTTAATAAAATGCAATGGAGCGTACGCTCCGGTGGCAATTTCCCTACACACTCATCTTTCCCCCTTTCCTGCATCCACCTATATTTGCCCTCTACAAATTTTAACTTTTAATTTTTTCAACGTTTTTGGTAAATTATTCATATTTTCTCTTGGCAACATATTCCAATCCCTGACACCCTTACTAAAAAAGAGAATCTTCCTACACCCTTGTGCCTGAAACCGAGTGCAAGATTGTGGTCATGGACATCTTTTCCCTTCCAAGCATTACTTTTAATTCTTACACCAATAGCTTTCCATGGCTTATCATCAATATACACCTTATACACTCCAAAGACCCTCCTCACCTTCCAATGAATCCCATTCCATCACTTTTATCATATCTGTTACTGATTACGTTCTGCGATAATTTCCAGAAACAAATCTAGCAGGACTTTTTTGCATTTACAGTATTCCATAAACAAAGAACCAGGTACTTTATTCATTTTGTCTGGTGTTAGTTATTGCATTATTACCACAGGATTTATGTGATCAATCATCAATGCGGTTCTGGCTTTGATGTTGAATGTTTGTAGTAACCGCAACGCAACAACAATTAATCTAATCGCATGATTGTTATGTACCTATGTTATTGATTTAATTGTTTTGAATATTGATATTTTAAAATAAAACAATTAACGTTGCGAATCAATAGCATTCTGCCTGCAGGCCCGATTTGATGGTATGTTCACATTTATTTTAACAAAGTTATCACAAAAAGATGAAGAATTTACAAAAATAAAGGAAACCATAAATGAAGATAGTGGTGAAACCTTCTATTTAAAAACGAAATACTTCGATGAGATTATAATATTTGTTAAATACATGTCCCATTATTACACCAGGCTTCTATGCAGGGTTTTAAGTAGGCTACTTTAAAAAATAACCGTCATTAGTTATTGTCAACAGATATGTTATAGTCAGGTGAAAGGTCAGGTCTTTTTTTTTTGTATGCAAACAGGAGTTTGTTTTGAAATCAGATTATTCTTTCGTAAATAATATTCATTACAGTAAATCAGGTGTACATTCACAGGTTTTCTGTAAGATCCATGTGCTAATTACTTTAAGTTTTATCCGGATGATACAACTTACCTAAACTTATTTTACTAAAAAAACAATTCACTTAAACTTTTCTAAGTTCGAACGAAATCGTCCCGTATGCGATGCGATGCTTCATGCTAGTGTTCAGTTGTACCGAAAGTAACGAGTAACGATTCGAAAGTAACGGGTATTGATTGGTTTAGTAACGAATACATACGGGTAAAAAATTTCTCGTTACTTTTACAGTTCTACTGCCATGTGGTCATCAATTTCCCCCGCATCTTGTGGTGGGCTGTGGAAGGTATACGTCCGACCCATTTCTGTAACTTTTTGTTTTGCTGTCTTTTGACTGTTTGATGTAATCCTCCATCCCCTCTTATCTTGTGCTAACCTCTTCATCTTTACTTACCTCTTACAACCCACGTCCTCAATTATCTGCTTCATATATTCTAATCTCTGTCTTCATCTACAGTTCTTACCTTCGCCTGTTCCCTCCACTAACAAATTAACCAATCCTGCATGTCTCAAAATATGACCTACCATCCTGTCTGTTCTTCCACAAACTTATTTCCTGGCCCATCATTTACAAAACTCGTTCATTTCGTACTTTATCTGTCGTCTTAATTTTCAGCATCCTTCTATAGCACCACATTTCAAATGCTTCAATTTTCCTGATTTCTAGTATTCCTGAAATATACGCTTCGCTACCATAAAGTGCTGTGCTCCACACATAGATTTTTAAACAGTTCTTTCTAAATCCTAGATCAATATTTGAAACTAAAAGATTTCTCTTTTTCATGAAGGCTCTTTTTGCTAGTGTTATTCTGATTTTAACATCTACCCTGCTTCTGCCATCAGATGTAATTTTGTTTGCCAAATAGCAGAATTCACTTGCTATTTGGAAAGCAAAATTACAAGTGATGGGCGAATCAGTTGTACTTGCAACTAACTCAATGTCGCCATCTGTTAGACAGAGCGCTGAGAAGAGCAGATCACAGTCCAGCACTTTGTCCAGAGGTGATTCAGTCGCCTGGAACTGCAGTTGATGACGTGTTCAGCGAAGGGTGTTCACCAGTGGCGTAGCTAGGTCAACAAGGGCTCCGGTGCAAAAAATTTATTTTGGGCCCTCAGGCCAGATGGGCGACCTTTTTTTGCTTTGTGTTGCTGGTAAGGGCCCCCTGAGCTGAGGATGGGGCCCTTGAGTTGTGCTTAGGGGTCCCCTGAGCAGTGGTTGGGGCCCCCTGCCCTGAGCAGTGAGAGGGCCCTTAGTGAGGGGCTTCCTGTGTCTCAAGGGCCCCCTTAGACGACTGTGGAGCTAAAAAAGTCGCCAGTTTGCTATGATGGCTCGTGGGCCTCTGAACTGCGCTTGGGGGCCCCCAGAGGTGCACTTTGGGGCCCCCTGAGTGTAGGGACCCCGGTGCACTGCACCGCCTAGCCCCATAGTAGCTACGCCTCTGGTGTTCACATGAAGGCTTTATAAAAAGTTTGGGTGAGCATTATCGGAGTTATAAAAGAAAGCAATATGTATCAACTTCTCGATGTTAACTTGCGGATGACATTTACGAATGTTGGTAAGAGTTTGTGGAAAATCTTGTTATATATTGCACGATTTCAGTTCCATTGTGCATTGTGTCATGGAGTTTTGGTAGGATAATGAAAGTAATCCCCGAATAATTTTTGGTGTCTCCCTAACTGTTCTGTCAATACTAATTTCCATTATTTTGCTATCTTATTCGCGGAATTAATTTTCCTTTTTTTTTTTTTTGCTGTAATTTAACATCTTCTCGGCAGCTAAGATAGTCGATGAGATGCTTTCTTTGTAGTTTTGTAAAGGTTTTCGGCGTGGTGAGATGCAAGTCAAGAGCGGCCTGCCATTTAAATATGTCCAGAAAACAGAGTTGATAGAGCGAAAGGTGACAAAGGCTGATGCACTGAGAGAAAACTAGCCATATATGTATATAACATGTAGCTAGAATAACCCTATAGAGTCAAACAAGTCCTTCTAAAGTTGTTTTAGAAGAAGATCGAAAGTAGTCGAGAAGAGTATAGTTTTGACTAGTTTTTGTTTTGTTGAACAGCTTTGAAGTAATGAATCGAACATCAGCTAAGCACTCAACGCAGAATCTGATCCGCAAAATGTAATTGAGTTACTTTCTGTCAAAGGTGCAGCATTAACATCAAACTCCTGTATATACTCTCGCCAAAAATGGTAGCCATGAGTAAGATAGAGCATCAAGTGTAGGTGTGTGAGAAGAACTTCGTCGGCTAGACACGGCTTCATGGTTGGTTTGATCTCCAGCAGCTTATGTCGAATATCCAACGAAAAGTCGCCGCAGAACTCGTTGATTTTATCATTTTAAAACGAAGAATTTTCAGTTTTCGCAATGGGAGAAAAATTGACCCTGGCCTGATTGCAGATAACTTAATACTGTTTATTGCCTTAGTTTGTCATAGTCCATGATTCTCACACCTGTTGATATTTCATTTTATTTTTGGGCGGTATCAATGTTGTATTGACTTCAAGAATACCATCAATGGCTATTTCGGACAACTTACAGGTATACTATCAAAGTAATATCCTTTTATTGGTATTGAACTTAGAAAAACAATTTTTGGTTAGTAAAATATTTTCTTTTACTGACTATCTTTGTATTAGAACAAGGTACTTTTTATTATTTTGGAGAGCTCTTCCATACTTCCGGTAAATAAATCAGTTATAATTTAATTGCGATCCGGTGTTATTTTCCATTCACATCCATTTTTCACCTTTCTTTTATCTACCTACCTTTTCCCTCTACGATTTTCAGCTCTAAATTCTTTCAGCGGTTTGATAAGTTATTCATTATTTCTTTGGTAATTTATTTCAGTCCCCGATCCTCTTAACTAAGAAAGAAAAATTTCCGGCACCCTCCCTTATGCCTGAAATCAAGTACAAGCTGGTGGTCATGGTCGTTTCCCCCTTCCATACACCTCTCTTCATTCTTCCACCAATATCATTCCACACCTAAAAAAAAATACGCCTTGTACAATCCCACCACTCTCTTCCTGTCTTTGAATAAATCCCACACCAGCTCCTTTATCTTATCAGTTTGTCCTTAACTTCACTAAGTCATAATGAACTTTCCTCCTGTCCACACATTACTAGCCATTAGCTTATTGGGTATATAATTATTTTTTTTTTTTTTGCTGTCGTCAGTCTTTCGACTGGTTTGATGTAATCCTCTATGCCTTCCTATCTTGTGCCAATCTCTTAATCTCTACAGGTACATACCCCTTTCAACCCACGTCCTCAATTATCTGCTTCATATATTCTAATCTGTCTTCCTCTACAGTTCTTACCTTCGACTGTTCCCTCCACTAACAACTTAACCAATCCAGAATGTCTCAAAATATGACCTACCAGCCTGTCTCTTCTTCCTGTAAGCTTCTTCCAAAAACTTCTTTTCTCACCCATTATTTCCAAAACTCGTTCATTTCTTACTTTGTCTGTCCACTTAATTTTCAGCATTCTTCTGTAGCATCACATTTCAAACGCTTCAATTTTCTTTCTTTTCGGTATTCCTAAAGTCCAAGTCTTGCTACCATAAAGTGCTGTGCTCCACACATAGAGTTTTAAAAAGTTATTTCTGATTTCTAGACCAGTATTTGAAACTAAAATATTTCTCCTTTTCATGAAGGCTCTTTTTGCTAGTGCTATTCTGCTTTTTACATCATTCCTGCTTCGGCCATCGTTTGTAATTTTTCT
Source organism: Vandiemenella viatica (assembly GCA_031002005.1). NCBI lineage: Eukaryota > Metazoa > Arthropoda > Insecta > Orthoptera > Morabidae > Vandiemenella > Vandiemenella viatica. Next base: position 72,378,231 of record CM061914.1, read on the forward strand.
TCCCAAGTAACAGAATTCACTTACTTCTCCTATTGCACCCGATCCTAATTTTATATTTAGTCTACTAGTATTGGTATTTTTTCTGCTACATTTCATCACGCTTGTCTTTCTTTGATTTATATTCATTACGAAATCTTCCTTCAGTATTTTGTTCATAATTAAACACAAACATGTACCAGTTTGTGTGTTGTTATTATCTTGTTTATCCACATCGCGAAAAGGAATAGTTATAATCGCTTATTAACGTAAAAATTAACAATTAGCTACCAATTTTCCAAACACACTTCCAAATTGCAAATTGCCTCCCTGCTGGTAAATAACACCAATTAACAACTCACTTTTAATTAGCTGTTGCTTCTAGACTAGTATTTTTTTCTCATATGAAAGCAAATATCTGCCTGTGATAAGTTTTCAAATGCTTAGTGTTTAGTGCAATTAAAGTATTCTGATGAGGTGATGAAACTTTCGTTATATCAATTTCTAATGTCATCCCAAAGTAAAGCGTACCAAAATGGAGACAATTTCATGAAAGGTTTTGTTTCCCTTTTATATCAGAGCAGTCTCAGTAATTTCCGAGATACGCTCACAAATTATTCAACTTAACGACGTTGTGCTCAAAAGCGAGATATTCTACACAACAAAGAAGCGAAAATGCTTTAATAAGCTTCAAGCATTAATGGTAAAGTCTGCAAAATTTAACTGAAATAATCTGTTGATCACTAGTATTGCGACTACTAGTTGTACTACTTTGTGCAAAACCAGCTGGTGATATCCGCTGTATTACACGCATTCCTTTTCGTGGAGATTAAGTGTTTTAGAGAATAACTGAATCTCACCAGCGAATTTTCTGTTGTGTTCAGATTTGATCGAATAAATAGATTTCGGTGTCGCATACCTTAGAACTGTATTGTATTACGTAATTGTCAATCCCACCTTTGCATATTTGTACGTTTTCTAAATATATTTTCGATAAATAAGTTTTAAATTCTTTGGTCAGATTCTTGTGACATGTTTTGTTATGCAATGCTTCATTGTTTTAAGACAAGTTCCTGAAATCACATATTTTAAAAGTGGAAGATACATTTAAAATCATACAAACAAGGAAATATAAATAAAACTGTATAAACAAAGAAATCACATTAAACCTGAAACCAGTTGGGTGCAAACATAACAAGTGTATGTTCAACGAGAAAAACAACAAATAATAGAAACTGAAGTGTATATAAAGGTAACAATCAAAATTTTGAATTTTAAAAGTACAGAAGGTGCCGGACTGACTTCTGATAGCTACCAAAATCTTTTCACTCCAAAAGGGCGAAACGCGTTTGGTGAAAAACATTTGTTAACAGACGATGTTTAATTTAAAATATTTATGTAACAGCAGTGGAACATGGCCAACAACAACAAAGTTATGATTAAACTCTTATATCACTGTATACTCAGCATGGGAGTTTATGTAGATGTAAACAGACTATTTTTTAGCTGAAAGTTTTCTTTTTCTGGGGAATTGGAATTTAGGAGTCAAATTATTGGTAACAGGACAGGTTTGCCCCCGATAAATCGTAAAAATCCGAGATCATCACACGGTTACAGTGTTTATAACAATGACATCGAAAGCCTAAAAGTGCTGAGAGTTTTCTGCAATATCATTAACTGTGTGTCTAGGATAAAGAGATCAGCACCGAGATTTGTTGCTATATGATTGTTTATTCATGTAATAAATCTGTTGTAACTCTGCCTAATCTTCTACTGCCCCCTTCGGATTCGATGATCAGCATCTTCATCATGTTTCCTTGCCGGCCGCGGTAGCGTAGGGGCTAGAGTGCTAGCTCCGCGTGCCGAAGGCCGCCGGTTCGAATCCGGCCGCGGGCATGGATGTTTAAGTGTCGTATGTCTGTGTGAATGTCCTGTCCGTCCTGTGGCGTCCATACATTGGAAAAATACAATATACATACTGGTTGACGACATATACACTGAAAGCTATAATAATTACATCGAGCTGGCTGTATGGCCTCCGTTGCCAAATGCCATAAAAAAAAAATCATGTTTCCTTATTACAAGTCACTCCCTCGTCCAGAGATCTAACCCTACAACCACTGCTGTAACCGTGATAACTCCACATTAAAATTGCAAGCAGTACTTAACCCTCCCTTATCAGTCGACAGTGTTATTTTCATTGGATCAGATTTTCTCCGTGTTTAGAAATGTTGTGTTTGGATATATTTTTACCACTTCAGCTTTAACCTGAAGTTCAAGAAAGGATAACATAAGAGTAAATTATGGTTTTTAAGCAAACCTTAATCAGCAGCAGGTTGTAGTGAAAGAACTATACAATCTTTCGTTTGATAATATATACTGAAGAGCCAAAACGTTATGGCCACTGCCGCTGCGAGATTGAATGCCGTCTGGTGAAGTTGCGGGTAATTGATGCGGTAAGGAAATCCACTGACATAAGGGAGCGTCCATTAATTACGCGAGAAAAAATAGAGGGGGGGTTTGTCCACAGAAAGCTGACGTTATGATTTGAATATCGAAGAACGGTAGAGCTAAAAAAAAAGTTTTCAGAATTACGATATCCATCGTTTGGGGGTGCTCATCAATTCTCACCTGTCCTCAACAATGCTCACCACGAGGGGGTGGTGGGAGCGCACCATATCTCTCCAATGCTCACCATGGGCACCATGGGGGAGAGGTGGTCCAGGTTTACGAAAGAACTGCTCACTTAGTTAATGAACACATCCTAAATGACCTCCACTATTGGCTGATTTTTATGGCCCGAGCATCTCGGAAACAGCGAGGCTGATTGGCTATTCACGTACTATTGTAGTGCGCGTCTATGGAAAGTGAAACCACCACAAGTAGGTGACAGAGCGTGGAGGTCGGAGGCTTGCCAGTTCTGTGAAGCAAGATAGGTGGGAATCTAGTGGTGGAGTACAAGGATGGTGCAAGCACAAGTTCGGACCGCACCGTTCAAGGCACATTGTTGAATATGTGTGTCCACAGTATAGGGTCTCTATGTGAGTCTATATTAACCCGACGACATCGTTAATTAAGATTGCAGTGGGCTGTAGATCAATGGAAACGTGTCGCCTGGTTGAATGAATTACATTTCTTGGTTACACCAAGTCGATGGTTATTCGGGATACGTCGTCTTCGAGGCGGACGGCTGCTCGAAATAGGAGCTACACCACGGATCCCGGCCAGTGTTGGCAGTATTATGCAGTGGAGGACATTCACATGGGCTTCCATGGGACCTGTAAAGCCGTGTTCCCACTGCGCGTCCCTCGGCGCGTGGTTCTGGACGCCTTTCATCTTTGCCGCATATGCTAGCAGGTATGGCGCGCCTCGACCCACCGCCAGGCGGTAAAAGATGAAAGGCTCGTACTACACCACGCGCCCTGGGAATGCGCCTTAATTGTGATCGAAGACACCATAACAGCTGTGGACTATTGCTAACCATCTGCATCCATTCGAGTTCCATGTCTTCCACTACGACGGTGGTATCTTCCAGCAGGATAAATATCCGTGGCACAAAATACAGAATCGTTATACAGTGGTTTGAGGAGTATGATAGTGAACTCACGTTGAGGTCTTGGCCAACAAATTCGCCTAATGTAAACCCAATATAACACATTTGGGACGCTATTGGGCCCCAGCTACGGGCCCAAAAACTACCGGCCCGTAATTTAAGGGAATTAGGTGACCTGTGTGCAGACATCTTGCCCCAGTTACCTCCGGAAAGCTACTGAGAACGTTTCGAATCCATGGCTCGCCGAATCGCTTCTGTATTTGTTCCAAAGTTGAACGAACACGCTATTAAGCAGGTGGTAATTATGTTCTGGCTCATCAGTGTAAATCAACAATGGATGAGGATGTAATCAACGGAAGAAAACAACCTTGCGTCTGAAACAACAAATCGAACAATTTATTGTTATAAAAACGGTTACAAATAACTGGTAATTACAGGTGGTATTGCTATTAAACAGTGCACGTATTTTCGTGAATGATCGCTGCAGGACGACATCTGCTTTGTAACAGCAGGCTGTCTTTAAAACATACTTCGTCAGACTGTAGGTTGCTGACAACGTAAAACAAACAGAAACATACATTCCGAGGAATATAGACCTACCTCTTTTATAGAAAGAGGAAACACACACATTAAAAATATCCATTGGATGATTTGTTGGAGATTACACTTCTAGGATCCCACGCTAGGTGCAAGTAATTGCTATTTACAGGACAAGTGGTAAGATTCACAAATAGCTATTATAGGTAGGTGTGACTGACGTTGGAAGTTGTGAAAATTTAGGAATTATGTGTATACACAAATACCTTAAATGCATTTCCCTCGGCCTAACAACTCTCATTTCACTCTTTTCTTCCATTTAAAATTTTTGACACTAATACAATGTCAGTGGCCTTAAAACTACTACTACATCAACAATACATACAAAGACTTGTATTATTTGTGTGCTTGTCTTTGGAAACAAGAATATCACAAGCTACATATCTTGATGTGCGTTGAGTACCGAACTACAGGAATTGTTATAATGTGAATAACCAGTTTCCAGTCGAAACGTGGTATGGAACACATTGGTTGCTTTCCGAATCAAGCGATCATTGTTCTTTCTATTCTATTCGCTTTGAAAACAAGACTGGAGTCGTCTTTCTTCCTAAAACTCACCTGAAAAAATCTGGGTCAAACTAGACGGTATTGTATTTAAAAAAAAAATAAATAAGTTTAGGTAAAATTAATTCCAATTATTTTTGAAGTGTCAATACAAACGTAAACAGCTACAGCTTTTACGGTACACGATAAAAAATAGCAGATAAGCTGGAAGGAAAAGTGCAATGACTTATTTAAGAGCAGCTTTAACATTTGGATCGGGGATTCTACCATTCAGAAAATAAAATGTTACTAAGGTGCAAAGTATGATACAAAAATTAATCCAGTAAAGCTTCAGACATTATAGACATTAGAAGGAAGGTGTATAGGAAGAGGGGTGGTGGAACTGATCATTATAGAAGGAAGGAATAAGGGAAATGCAAGAGAGAGTAAGAGTGAGTCAAAACTTCAAAGAAAAGAAATTGATGGAAGGAGGTCGAACAAAACGGAAATAATAATAAAAAAAACTGTGAGAAACAGCGATCACATATACGAAGGGGACAATATAAAGAAGAAATAAAGGTGGATGAGCTTGATACATCATTAAGTTCCATCTATTCAGACGTACCAGATCCACTCATGACGTCTTCATCCAAAACTTTGAAGTTTTCATTTCTAAACACGCCGTTGAAACCATCTAAAAGCTCCGATAACTTCTTCTCACAACGAGTGAAATAAGTGAAAATTCTGGTTACACCTCGTGGTTAACATTAGAGGCTGCCAGAAACGTGCGAGATTTGCAGCTACAAAAAATAACACCTTCCCACCAAGTTACTACATGATATCCACTTGAGCATATTATTTGATTCACAAGGTGTTGAGCAACGGTTACTAGAGTGGTAGCGATATAACACTTACACTTCTTATAATATGCTACAATGTTCTTTATATTATCATTGTGAATTAGCTTTATTTGACGAAGAGTTTTCTATAAAATCAAATTTCGATTTCTATCAGCCAAACAGCTGTGGAACGTAAAGGCTAGAATAGAAAGAGTAGTTTCCTTCTCGCAGCGTTTAAAAATAAATCGCCACCAGAAAAATAACGTAATGAGAGATGGATTGATAGGTAGAGAGAGATTCAGGGACAGAGACAGTGGGGGAAAGTGTGTGATTTGGAATATTACATGGGTCAATAAGAAGAGTACCGGATACAATCGTTTGGTCGTTCTATAGCTTGAGCACAGTGCTTCAATGGCTGGTAAAATTGTGATGTCATATTTGTTTCATGATTGCCACATAATGAAGATTTTTGAGTGCAATGTGGATGCACGCCTTGAAAGCATAATAAAGATTGCCTAAAATCAGAGTGCTTTCATGAAAGGTACATGGACGATTGATGTTATTGATGCCACACGACTTTTGATGGAAAGGCACCTAGGAAAGAGGAAACCACTGCACATAACTGTTTTGGCTCTTGAAAAGGTCTGCAATAGGGTACCTCGCAATCTAATCTAGCACGCACTGATACTGCCTGGGGTAACAGAGATATGTATTAAATGGGTCAAGCTGCTATACCGGAACGTCAACAGCTACGTTAGATGTGCTGTAGGAAACCATCGTTCGACCTGTGACACCTAAGAAACAGACTTTCGGCAGTCACGAAAAGACATGAACAACAGCTGCATATCATGGAAATGAAAATGATTCGTTGGCGGCAGGAACTCAGTAGATTGGAACGCATCAGGAATGAGAACATTCGGAGGACAATTCCAGAGAAAATGCGGAAGGATCGTCTGCGATGGTACGAACCATGTATTGCGCAGTAAAAAGACTTCAGTTGCGAGAACAGCGCTCGATTTAATTCCGGAGGGCCGAAGACCATGAGGGAGACCAGGAAGCGCTGGATGGATGCCTAGCAGGAGGATATGCCACTAGTCAATGCCTCATCTGAAGATACACAAGATCAGCATAAATGGAATAAGAAGTCCAGTAAAGTAGACCATGGAATACGGAATAAATGCTAGGAAGAAGATTGGATTTATGATTGACGGGACATTGGTGTATTACTTCATGAGATATACAGGGTGTTACAAAAAGGTACGGCCAAACTTTCAGGAAACATTCCTCACACACAAACAAAGAAAATATGTTATGTGTCCGGAAACGCTTACTTTCCATGTAAGAGCTCATTTTATTACTTCTCTTCAAATCACATTAAACATGGAATAGAAACACACAGCAACAGAACGTACCAGCATGACTTCAAACACTTTGTTACAGGAAATGTTCAAAATGTCCTCCGTTAGCGAGGATACATGCATCCACCCTCCGTCGCATGGAATCCCTGATGCGCTGATGCAGCTCTGGAGAATGGCGTATTGTATCACAGCCGTCCACAATACGAGCACGAAGAGTCTCTACATTTGGTACCGGGGTTGCGTAGACAAGGGCGGTGAATCGAGGAAGTACAGTACATACTAACGAAACTAAAATGAGCTCTAACATGGAAAGTAAGTGTTTCCGGACAAATGTCCACATAACATATTTTCTTTGTTTGTGTGTGAGGAATGTTTCCTGAAAGTTTGGCCGTACCTTTTTTGTAACACCCTGTATAGTGGCTCCGAGGGTATAGACTGGGGGATGAATTCTGAAGTGGTCGCTAATCAGCCTCCAACCTCTGTAAGCAGCAGTGTCGTGCCCTAACGCTCAGGTAGCCTCAGAGACTGGTGAGGACGGCAACTCGTGCTCCGTTCAGAGTATGCTGCACTTGTTGGTGTCGAGAAGGGCTCCGTGCAGGTTGTCCATCATGGGTGATGCGGCGTCCTTGGCGGCGTGCAGGGCGGCGTCCATGGCCTTGGTGAGCTCCCTGAAGACGGCGACGACCCTCCAGTTGTACTTGGCGGAGCACTCGACGTAGGCACACCGCCAGTGCTTGCGCACCAGCGCCACGATGTCGCGTCGGCGTTCCCTCTGCTGCTGCTCTGCCGCCACCGCCGCCGCCGCAGCAGCCGCCGCCGCCGCACCACTGCTGCCGACACCTGTTGCCAACAGGTAGTTTCATTCTTATTATAACTTTACGACTTTTACAGCCAGAGCGGTGGAAGGGTAGTGTGGTGAATACAGAAAGATGTAAATCTTATATATATATATAAATAGACGTGTTTTTTCCTACATTTCACTTTTCAGCCACCACTACCTAGCACAGATCACTGATGTTTGTGGGTGGAAGTAGCATGGAGTTTCCTGTCGTGCACAACGTTGGCCGAATGCCGATAGCTGTGGGGTTGTGGGAGATATAATGATTAAAGTTGGTCAGTACAAGGTGTTTTCATATTCCGACCAAAAATTCGTATCTCCGTATACTTCTCTTTCCTGCCACAACTACATAACATAGACTTTTGGTGTTTGTGTGTGGTAGTAGAATCGTCTTTCCTGTCGTGCACTATGGTTGTTAGATGTCGGTAGCTATGGGGGTGTGGGAGATATGGGGGTTAAAAGTGGTCGACCTGTGGCAATTTCATACTTCAGCCAAAGACAAAAGTGTCACGGTGTATCACTTTTCAGCGAAAACTACGGATCACAGATAACTGGCGTTTGTGTGTAGTAGTAGCACAGAGTCACCTTTCGATCACAACAGCGGCCGAATTTCAGAAACTGTGGTACTGTGGTAGATATGGTGGTTGTAAGTGGCCGACCAAGGATATTTTCGTATTTCGACGAAAGGCATGTGTCTCCGCGGATTTCACTTTTCTACCACGACTACATAGCATAGAGCATTGGTGTTTATGTGTGGTAGTAGAATCGTGTCTGTTGTCGTGCACTATGGTTGTTAGATGTCTGTAGCTATGGGGGTGTGGAAGATATGGGGGATGAAAATGGTCGACCTGCGGCATTTTCATATTTCTGCCAAAGACGCATGTGTCACGGTGTATCACTTTTCAGCGAAAACTATCAATCGCAGATCACTGGCGTTTGTGTGTGGTAGTAACACAGAGTCTCCCATCGATCACAACGTTGGCCGAAATTCGGTAACTGTGGGAGTGTGTGAGATATGGTGTTTGAAATTGGTCGATCATGAATATTTTCGTGTTTCATCCAAAGACTTGTGTGTATCCGTAAATTTTACCTTGCTGCTGGAACTACATAGCGCAGAAGACTGGTACTTGTGTGTGGTAATAGTATCAAGTCTCCCATCGTGCACTAGGGTGGTTAGATGTCTATAGCTGTCAATATGAATTCTTTACAATCATGAACGAAGTCGTGGGTACCAGCTAGTAATAATAATAACAGTTATATTCTTCCAAGATGTAGCGTCCTTAGGTGGCGTTCTACAACATTAACATCATGTAATTGATAGTCAAGGAACTGTGAAAGTTTACAGGTCGTGTTCGCCACGGAATTTGCAGTGGTCAGCAGTACCGATACAGCACCTAGCCGGCGAGGTAACGCCACACAGGCCGCGTGCGTATTGAGCACAAACTGACCCAAATAAAAATGGGCATTTTTTGTATTACTAAAAGGCATAAAAATTGCCCAATGGCATTGAGGAAAGATATGGAATGTTACCATCCCTTTAATATAGCTAAAAAAGTACCTTTCAAAAAGCAAGTCACAAATTAATAGTAACGGAACTTCGATAACACACGAACTGGTTCAAGGCTGTAGAAGCGAAGCAGGCAGTACTAATGTATGCATGTAGAAATGTATGCATGTAGAAATAATAGAACCATGTATTGTAAATTCCAGTAGATCTGTATCTTAAAAATTGTTGTTAGAAATTCATTGTAATACAACCTGATGTTATGTAATGTGATCATGTATTCACTACCCAGCAAACAACTGTAAGCTCGCACTGTAAATATTGCTATTCATTTACTAACTGACTCATCCGTAACGTTTATTGTTTAATATTTAATAATTTAGCATTACGTAACAGTTACCAATTAGCTAAGTGAAGCGAAAAAATATGCTAATTGCTTACATAAAACTTTCTTAGACTGTAAAATTGTAAACTGTTAACATGGTTTCGCGAGAAAACAGGTTTGGTCTGCCTTCTCACGGGGATGGGAGACTGTGGAGGCTATCCGGTAATCCACACAGCTGAGAGCCAGATTAACCAGTAATGAAACCAGCGACACTGGCGGAACCCTTAATCAATAATAAACAAATGTATGTAATAGGGCCTAGTTTAGTATCTAGATATTAGGCTGTATAAATGTGAGATAAAAACAAAAAATAGCCAGCAGTGTTATCGGAAAACTGAAATCTGTATTGTTTAAACTAATAAGAGTGTGAGAAATCTCAACTTGAAGGCTCGACTGAAAGTGCGTTAGCAAAACATCAGCATGATAAAAAAAAAAACAACACATAGCATCAGGCGGAGAAGACAGAAGGAAAATTACTGCATATGGTCAGAGACAAAATGTAAGTTGTGTTACGAAACTCAGAATAAAACTTTCGCACATTTCGATGCCAGTGTCATTTCCGATGAATGTGTAGGAAACTGATGTCAGCTACGCCCCAAATGAACTTTTACTATGAAAATGTAGGACATCGAAAAATACGTTACAATAATATCTAATGTTGATATCATACCTTAGGATCTGTGAAAAAATTTCAATAAATTATTGCACTATATTTCAAAAAAGAAAATAAATTAGCCTAGGCTTATTTTGACTCTTGATCTGTATTTGGGAATGTACTACGTACAAGATTTTAAATATGTCTTCGAATAGTTACAAATACATAATGAGTAATGGTGGCATAATAAGAAGTTGGACAAATGATGATACTAGTAAAATATGATATCATGGCTAGTAAAACCTTAAGCAATCATTCAACTATGTATTATCACCACTAGTGGGAAGTGATAGTGAGAATGTATAGAAGGTAAGTAACATCACCACATGTCGATGGATGTTGTGGTTCGACTTGGCAAATCACAAAGTTACCTAAACTGTATGTGGAGAGGTGCAGTTTCTGTAGCAGTTCAACGCTCTTGAAGTTGTGTAATAAGGAGAGACTCTGTTACAGTATTTGTTTTTGACGTAAGAAGCTCAACGTAATACCCATGGGAAAAAAGTAAAAACTAATCATTTTGAAGATGAAATAAATTACAAATTACTCTGAACAGTAAATTCACTAAATTCATAGGAAGTTATTAGAATTAAACTCTTATGCGAAATGATTGAAACAGTCTTGAAAATACTGGACTACGTAAAAAACAAATACTTCATAATTTGTAACCAACACTCAAAATTCTTATAGAATATTAGATCTAAAGTATTAGTTTATTTTTAATTGGTAGTGCTTGACTGTAAGAGTGTGATTAATGTGCTATCTTCATCTTTTATGAATGGAATGAGGAAAGTCTCCATCTGGTTAAAGTAGTGAGAAGTAAGACGCTATTAAATATCCCTGTGCTTATTAGTTAGAAATTGGACGGAAGGGTAGTAATGTTGCGCAGTACTGTGAATAACGGGGTACCTATATGGATGCAACATGACGTCACTGAAGGGAGCGTATCACACGCTGTACTCGACGGACTGTGTACAGTACTGTGCGTAGCGCCAGCCTGTTCTGCTACCCGCCGTGCTTACCCACGACGGTGGTTATTAAAAAAGAACGAACAGAGTTTGCATTTTTATTTTGTAACAAACTATAAAAGATAAAAATACTTATCCCACACCGCTGAATGGAGGTAGTTCAACGTTTTACTAAATATATTCGACATGACAATCTTTTGTTGAGCTACTAACATTAAAAGGGTACTCCATTTCTTGCCCTACGAACGTATTAATTCGTACCTAGTTGTTGAATTCACAGCTGAAACAATTCGACTTACAGCTGTTGGAGTGTAGTGAGCATATGTACCTCCACTGATAAAAAACGCAGGGGCAAGATCTGGTGACCAGGGAGGGCACAAACAATAAACAAGATCCTCTTACGTGCCTCTTCCGGTCGATCAAACTGGAATTGTTTCATTCAGGTAGTTTCGTACCTCGCAATGAAAGTGAGGAAGAGCGCCGTTTCACATAAAAATAAAACCATTCCCAACAACCACTTCTGAAGCATTTCCATATATCAAATTTCAGTTACAGTATTCTCCATAAAAAAAAGGAAGGTCCATAAACCTTGTTAACAGGTATAGCACAAAACAAATTCAGCTTCCGTTACGATTGTCAGAACCACAAATTCTGGAATTGTGTAGATTAACTTTACCAGAAAAATTAAACGTTGCTTCGTCAAAAAATAGAAGTGTCTTTCAGAAAATGGGCCCGTCTTCCGAATCTTGTAAAAATGCAGTGCAAAATTGTCACGATCGTCAGGATGCAAGTAATTGCAAACTATATGGCTTCATATGCAGACATTTCTTAAAAATACTCCAAACCGTTGTCTGCGGTGTTCCAAGTTCACTGCTTTCCTCAGTAGTGGATTTCCGAAATCTTTGCGAAAGCACTTCTGATACGCTCAACATCTGCATTTGACGTTCGAGGACGACCACTGCTTTTCCCTTTGAATATGCACCCATCTGCTACGAATTTATTATGCCAATAGTAAATCCGTTTGAGACGAGGTGGAACTTCATTGAACGTACGATGCACATCAAGAATGGATTCACTTTTTCCAGACTGTATCATACAAAACTTTTCCTCTGGTGTCGCCATTTCCTTGTAAACAGACAGCAGCGCTGCTAGCGACAGTGAATGGAACGAACAGGCGGGGATTACATAATTTGAACCTTCCTCTATTCAGTGACTTGCGGCACGTATTTATATCTTTTATAGTTTGTTAGAAATAAAAATGCAAAATCTGCTCTTTCTTTTTGACTACTGCTGCACTGTGCGTAGCGCCTGGCTGCGCCGCTGCCCGCCACACTTACCCGCCGCGGCGGTGACGGCCGACTGCTGGTGGGCGTCGTGCGCTGCTGCGGCGGCGGCCAGCGCCCTCGCCTGCAGCTCGTCCAACTTGTTGCCCACCACCACCACAGGCACGTGGCGCATCTCGCGAGACTCCCACATCTGGTCGCGCAGGTTGCGGATGTACTGGAACGTGTCCGCGTTGCTCAGGTCGAACACCTCAAACACAACACAACACAATATCTCATTCAATTACCGCTATAACTTTTTTACATGACACTTTTTTTTTGAAAATTCTAATTGTAAAAGATACTCCTGAAATTACTTCAGTACAAAATGTTATCTGCCACAGATGCTAAGTTTTTAGCTTATTTCATCAAACGTAAGAAAGAATTATTTCCAAACAAGTTAGCAGGCGGAGACAGAATCACTTCGTTCATGATCCGCGTCCAAACTGTTAGAACCAAGCTTTGAAAATGAAAGAAAAAAAGAAAAGAAGGAAGGAAAACTATTCGCTTGTATGTCATAGATGTTCAGCTTTTTGGAATTGAGAAGAGTTTTTTTTTCTTAACTGCTTAACGTCTCTTAACAGTGAGGTCTTTAGTGATGGGAAAGGATAGGGAGCTAGGAATGGGAAGGAATTCGGCCATGGCTTTTTGAAGGAAGCATCCCGGCATTTGCCTGGAGTGATTTCTGAGAAGAGATGTCAGATTGTATTCCACGCCTTGTCACCATTTGTCTGGGGTCTGGTTTCGAGTGGTCTATACTTTGTGGGCGATTTACGACTGAGAGGACCCCGGGGTGAATTTGACTGACCTTTGGGATTTGCTAACCCTCTTGTAATCCGTCTTAGGTTATCTTCTTGCTTCGCTTGCGTCTTGATGTTATTAATAAGAGATTAAGTTACGTCAGGTATGACACCAGCTGGTTTGCGTCCAGCAACGTGGATGGGAAGGCTAGCTCTTGTGAAATGACTAGCTGATAATCTACCCTTTATATGAATGACACGACGCTAACTGCTGAACAACCTGTTTATTGTATCACTTGACTGTACATGTTACAATCGTTAGCGCGCTGCTGCAAGGCTATTTCCGACTCGCTACTGATGTTGACTGATAGAATGGCAGACTGAACTTAGCGGAATGTATTACTGGCTAGACTAGGCTGACGAGAGACGGCGTAGCTACAAGTTAACCCATCTTGTCAACTAAACTGCTCCTGATGAACTGACAGCGAATGAACTGTTCCGTGGCCACACGCCACCTCGTGTTTGACGTCATTAATTCCAGTTCGATCCACTTGAAGGTGACTCCTCCTGACAGCATGTAAGCATTATGTGCAGGAACAAACAACCTTACGCTGAATTTGCATCAGCGAAGCCTCGTCTGTCCTGTGCCTAACTCCCGAAAATATTACATTAACTAAAATATCACATTTTTCCATAAGCCTTAAGGTAGAAAAGGGTACTCACAGAGTGAGTTTACGTCATCAGTTTTCTACTTTAGCTCGAACGAAGAAAAAAATATGGGTTATGTGTTTGCTGTACAATGAAGATGCTTTCATGGTAAAGGTGCGCTTCCTATGAAGCGGCAGCCTAATGAATGCTACAATTGAAAGCAACGGGAGCGCTTCCTACGAAGCGACGGCGACCCGCGTTCTCGGAAACAATCGCTTGAGCCGCGCGACTGTATTCCGAGAGCAGTGTAGACTCCGCCGTTAGCGGAAATGTTAGACGGAAAGGTGTTATTTACAGCGGGAGAGGATGAAAAATTGGAGGAATTAGAGTGTTAATTACCTTGTATATGTGATGTTTCTTCACCACTGAACAAGACCAGTCTGTGTAGGACAATGTTTGGGAAAAAATAGCGGAATTCCCTGAAGGATCAGGTGATAAAAGTACAATATAATCTAACAACATTATTAATCTTGTTTATTACTTTCACGTCACTTGTTGTTATATATTTATTATTACAGAAGCCTTACAAAAAATACAAGCTACTTTGCAATATTCCACATGGTTAATTGTAATTAAAACTTAATTTAGTAGTTGTATTGTATTACTGATTTTAACGTATATAACAAAATGTAAAATGTTTTGACAGTTCCCATTATTCGTATTATTTATTACTCCCATTGAAATGTAGCTGTTGTATCTGCATAGACACTCAGTTTTTGGTCAGGTATGAAGTAGAATTCAAATAGAACTCACACTTTGCTCAGATAGAACTCTGTGGTTTATTGGCACGTTCATAAAAGCATTCTTTTATCGACTCATCTTCATCTGTATAGATATTAAACTTAATATTAATTATTTTGTTGCATGACAAAAATTAATAAATAATACATAAAATTAATATTATAAATTCATATAAATAAGAGTGAGAATTTTTAATAACATGTGTAGATATTTTTAATACAATACAAATAAAAAGTAGCCCTAAAGAGTTCTTGCAACGTGAGTGCCTAGCCAGGGTGTTAACCCCACACCTGCATGGCTGTTAAAGTATTCTCGAATGCTCGAATGAGGCTATCACAGAAAACCCATCAGCATATGCGTAACCATCACCCCCTTGTTAATGGTCCAAGATTTTCGGTTCGTAGTTGTTCATTTCTGTTTATTTTATAATGAGGTACGTAATTTTTTTCGAGGAATGCATCCCTGAGTGAACTATGCAAACAGCAAGCAACAATATCCAAATGATGAGTTGTTTCTGACTTTACACCGATCTTGTAACATTAGATGAAACATCAAATCGAGCTCGCTAATGACCTTCCAGTACCAGGACTGCTGGGCGACCGCTCGCCATAGGAAGCGCCCACTGTTCGGCTGACGTCCAGAGCCAGCCACTGCCGAGGCAGTCGCTGGCGTTTGACGCTGCGCAGGAAGATCCCCTTAACATGGGAATAGGTGGGAACAACTTTTCACCTTGTGTTTCGATGAAAACGGGTGGAACATTCGAAGCGGAGAAATGCAGAGAATGACAAAAATTAGAATAGATGAAGCAGAAATCAGTGGATGTAGGGTATAATGGGTATTGTAACAGCCCTCAAATCTAAAATTAAATGGAATTGTATTTTGTGAATCATTTGTAGTAGTCTGGAGTTTGGTTGAAAGTGATCTTGTGTGTTTGTTTTGCAATTTACCGTAAATCAATTTATATAGATATTGTTTTACGAAAAGAAATTATTTAGAGGCCATTTAATATGTTTAAGGACAGAATTGTACAAGAGAATTGCTTAAATGTTTGTAATTCCAAGTATTAAGTCAAGTTACGATGTCTAAAGGACAATTTTCTACAGTAAAAATGATTTCTGTGAATAATATTGTGTTTAAGTATCTTTAATTTCCATTTCCGACCATTTTGTATTTACTGTAAATGATTAGGTATTAATTCTGATTGTTTTTAATATGTTTAAATTGTTTAAGTATTGTTAATATTCGAGAAATATCTGTAGGAAGCTTTTGAAGTGTTCTAGAAATTTCGATGAAGCTTATATAAAGCAAACATCCGAGAGAGAGAAACAGTTCATACAGACTCAATATACGACGGCGAAGGACTGTATTGTCTGTGGAAGGAATGTTGTATGCAATCTCTAGATTGTATGTATGCATGTAACCAGTATCTTTGACGTCGTTCTGATGCCAATAAAAGCAAGTTTAAAGTGAACTTTATGGTGGACTGGTTATTTATCATATTAATTAAACCATGAACAATCTAATAGTATATTAATATGAATAGAGTGGAGATTTATTTTTATGAATTTCTAGTGGCTTCGACAGGGGATAAACTTTTGTCTGCTTATTTTATAGACAAAATCTGTCTTTACGTTGGGGCCTAAGACACGGGAGAGGACTGATGGCAAAGTACATGAAGGAATTCGTAGTTCTGGACATTCGCCTGGAATGATTTGGAAAACCAAATCGAAATTGGTAAGGCCGGACGAGGATTTGAACCCGTGTCCTTCCAAACGCCAGGTTCGTGCATCTACTGGTATTGGCAACATAATATTTAATAGTTAATAAGTTTGGAGACGATTTCATTTGACAAAACTTAAAAACTCTAGGGTAAGAAGAAATCAGAAAGAAAATGAATATTAGCATTGACTTCATATTATAAAAATGACACTTGCGTCGACGAAGAAACTGATGAAATAGATCTTAACACGGATCCGAGAATTATGAAAACCAAGAGAAGTAAGTGTATTGAATAATGTTTGCGAGGGAAGGATAAGAAAACCGCCATCACCCCTGAGATGAAGGGTTTAAAATTTATACTGAATTGAAAAAAAATGTTAATTTTCACTGTAAAACAACGTTAAAACTGAACAACGAAATAAACGTTGTGAATTTTACATTACAAACATTGTCATTTCTAGCAAATTACACTCGAGTACGAGCTATAGCAGATGTGAAATGAATATGATTTTGAGACGAGTAATTTCAAGCACTATGGCGGCCCATTTCTGACCTAAAGGAGGTCGCTGTTCGAATCTAACCTCTGACAGGATTTTTATTAATCAGGTATTAATTAATCTTGTATGTAGCATGCTGCACCTTATAGTTATCATTTCTAAGTTACACACAACAATAATACAAAAAAGCAAAGCATTAAACATTTTTCAAAAAATTATGAGTTCCTCAATATTACGTGCAATTTGTAAAGAAGCACATTGCAATTATAAATGTGAATAATGTAAAACACGAGTGACCATGTTTTAGTTTTGCAGGTAATATTTAAACCCAAAGAATAAGACAAATAAAACAAATGCTCCATGGAGTGAAATGATTGAAGTTAAAATTAAAAATACATTTAACAATTAGGCAACTTTCAAAATCACCAGAGTTTATACTTGCGTTTATAAGAATCATACCTCATACTGAGAACAACTTACAACTATTGGAAGTACATTTTAGGTTAAATTTCCTAATAGACCTAACACGTTTTTGGAAAGAGTTTATCTAAAGTTACTGTTATTGAATAATACAGATCAATTAAATGTTAATTCAAGTGATATCCTGGCAGGGGATAAGATTACATTCAAGGAAGAATTCTTTCAAAAGTATGTAGAAAATAATTGCCAGTATCTTGTGTAAAATAATGTTGTCGACATAAGTAATGTACAGTACATTTTGTTTTTGTGACAATGCATCTTGTGGTAAATACATTTATTTTGTTATGCAATTATTTTTCTGCATACTGACTGCTTTCCACATTCCACAGAATCATCCTTTTCCATTGATATCAGCGGGAAATTATTCTATTGTGAAAATGGAGCTCCTTACCATTATTGTTTTTGTGTTTCGCCGTATGGTTGGGTATAATGAGACTCACCATGATGTAGGCGCTTGCGCTTCGCAGTCCGTAGAACCTGAAGTCTGCCCACTCGTAGAAGGAGTTAGCCGGGAAGTAGGGTATGACGGGTATGTCGGATAACTTGAGCTCGTACAGGCGCTCGTTGATGACCACTGTGGGGTAGTAGGTGTAGCGACGGGCCGTCGGGATGTGTTGTGTCGGAAACTCTCCCCACACGAACTGCTGTACACACGAAAAACACAATACAGGCTCCAAGAGCTCCTATGTTGTATTTATTGTCGCTGGAAACTACTATTCTGCATCTTTGGGGAAAAATAAAGCGTCTAATAGAACATACATCAATGACGATTTAATGCAATAATTTGAATGCGTGGGCTTTATTTGTCATTTTGATTTTACACTACTGATAGAATTCATCATCAAATCCTTAAGACTAGACGCTATAAGTTGCAACGAATAAGTCAGAAAAAATAATTTCCACGACTTTATAAAACAAATGCAAGACACACTACATATGCAAATAGATATCTCTTTTCAACATAGTTTTCACGGTTTTTCAGCCGGATATCTTCTTTAAACGATGACAACGTGGCTGCAGACCCGTAAAAAGTATGTTGCATTTATACGCCGAGAAAATCTCCATTCAGACATACCTTTATTTATTACTCTTGTTCCTTAGATCTCTGCTGAGAAACGACTTCTGGGATGTGCAACATGTCATGGTTAATAATATACATACAAGATGAATAATAATCATACTAAAAAAAATTATGTTACAAAGACAAAAAATAAAAAATGAAATAAAAATAAACATTAATTTCACAACTGAATTTTGCAAAAGTCATATCAGTTAAAATTAATGGTTTTATATAAATTATTGAATAGAGAACAACTACTGTGAGCTGTGAAGCAGATGAATGAAATACATTTGTGGATCGTCTGAAGCATACATTACTATATTACTAACACTTTATATGAAAGTATGCACATACAATAAAATTAATGGAGAATTTACAAAAGTTGAAACTGCGCTTTGGAAGCTTTAATACCCCATTTTCGACCTGTTTTTCTAGGGGAGGTGGACAGTAAAATGTGCAAGTTGTTGGTTTCTTTGCAGCGGGAGAACTGCTTTGATACTGAGGTAAAGTGATGAGCCCAGGTCTCATCCTCATTCAGAAATTATACGGTAAAATCTAATCGATTGGCTTCAAAAAGGTTAGATTTTCTGAAAAAATCAGCATCCTCACCGTATTTTGATATACTGCCAGATGTTTTACTGTAATCTTTCTTACTTACAAGGGCTCTTTCATAATTCGATGTACTATTGTTCTTGCAATGCCTGAAGTAATTCTCAATCTAACAAACTGATAACTTTTTGTCTGTCATTGGAAACTCATAAACCCAGTCCATATGTTCCTGATTGATTATCTTCACTGGCATTCCTGTGTTGGAATGGTATTCAATACTGTCTCTCTCCCATTTAAATTCAGATGATACACTAACTGCAAAGAACCCAATGACGAGGGCTAAGCGCTGTGTTGGAAGTAATATGGTCAGTTCTTTTACTCCTTATCTAATCTGACAAGGTAATCTTACCAGGTAAAGGGGACCTACAGTTTAAAATGGAATCCGAACCATGGAAGCTTTATGACGTACTTCACATTAAACAGCAAGCTGTATTGGGTTAAGGGCCAGTGAAAATCCTCTATGAGACAAGAATTTGAACCGGGGACCTTTCGATCCCTAGTCAGACGCCTTAACCTCTGAGCCACAAAACGAGCACGACGACCGACGAGGGATACTTGCTCAAATCTAGGTCTTCTAAGTCTTTGCGTTTTCAGTTCTGGATTTAAAAAAAAAAACTATTCACATTAAAGGGAAGACTGACAATAAATGTTCATTGTTTACTGGGTGATAGTCACCAAATATCACGCAGAATTACAAATCAACTGAAGTGCTAATCTAGACAAATTTCTACTCTGTTTTCTGTAATAATATATATTAACGATAAAAACATCAAAAATACACGCTTTACGAATATATAAACAATACACTTATTATAGCAAATCATAGAAAGATCGAAGACAGATGACTACTGTCACTTGCCAGCACTGGCGTAAATTGTCTTCGTTGACCTTAGCTGTTAACTACATTGAAGTAAAGGTTAAAATGATTGGAAGTAGCAATCACGGCTAGCCAGAGCATTAAGGTGCAGCTTCCACTAACACATGGTACTGAAAGTGGCTCTTACGTTCATATTTACGGTTCGTCGAGCTCAAAGTCATTAGAGCCTGAATAGAACTGTGGGCAAGAAATCGAAGGAAATCGGCCAACGCGGTTTTGAGGGAACCATCACTGCATTTGAGAGGAGTGATTTCGATGAACCATGGAAAACTCGACAGGGCATCGAACCGGCGTCCTACCGAATGCCAGGCGCGTGCGTTAACACTTCACCGACCAAGTTCGGTCACATTTAGATTTCGAGCTTGTAGCACACTTGTTACATCACTACTACATCGATCTCCTCAATTTTGTTTTGCACTTTGCCTTTTATAGTTTTCGGATGCACATTTAGTTGACACTATTTTGCGCTTCTACGGATTAGCAGTAATAGGACAATAATGTAATACAATGCTTTTCAACGGCATGTATAAGTTAGAACTGCAATTATTTAATGAGCTAAGAAGCTGAAATTAAGTAAATAATTAACCATGTTCGCTGGCCTGGTCAGAGAATGACTTTCCTTATTCTTTGTGACATTAGAATAGAGCTAGAAATTCATTTTCCTGAACATTTCTTCTTGTTAGCTAATGTGCTTTTCGAGAAATGTCATACAGAAGACATTTATTATATTTTTAACCTTTCAGCCACTTTTTTTCATCGTTGTATGAATACCATGAATAATATTTGAACTAAAGACTATTTTTCTTCCTGGGAACACACTAGCATCCAATGTTAAACCTTTGGCATCAGGCAAGAATGATGGAATTCGAGTTTGGTTTAGGGTGTGGGTAGTATTTTTTTGTTTTTAAATTTCATGTAGTATAAGGGAGAAAAAATCAGTATGTTACGGTTTGCTGATAACATTGTCTTGTCAGCAGAACAGGCTGAGTATATTTAGAAGTTACTGAATGGCATGAGCAAAATACTGAAGGAAGATTTTGGCCTGAATATAAATCAAAGCAAGACAAAAATGATGAAATGTAGCAGTAATGATACCAATACTAGTAGATTAAATATAAAAATAGGATCGGATGCAAAAATTACAACCGATGGCCGAAGCAGGAATGATTTTAAAAGCAGAATAGCACTAGCAAAAAAAGGCCTTCATGAAAAAGAGAAATCTTTTAGTTTCAAACATTGATCTAGAAATTAGAAAGAAGTTTTTAAGATTATAAGTGTGGAGTACAGAACTTTATTGTTAGCACAACATGAACTTTACGAATATGGGAAAGAAAGAAAATTGAAGCATTTGAAACGTGGTGTTACAGAAGAATGCTGAAAATTAAGATGACAGACAAAGTAAAAAATGAACGAGTTTTAGAAATTATGGGTGAGGAAAGAAGTTTGTGGAAGAAGCTTGCAGAAAGAAGAGACAGGCTGGTAGGTCATATTTTAAAACATGCTGGTTGGTTAATTTGTTAATGGACGGAACAGTCGAAGGTAAGAACTGTAGAGGGAGACAGAGATTAGAATATATGAAGCAGATAATTGAGGACGTGGGTGGTAAGGGATATGTAGAGATGAAGAGGTTAGCTCAAGATAGGAAGAGATGGAATGCATCAAACCAGTCGAAAGAAATATGACAGCAAAATAAGACAGTTTTCACTAAGCGTTGCGCTTGTCTTGTGCTGTTCCATTGTACATTAGTTAATCGTTTTTAAAAAAAGAGCAACAAGTAATACTGAGTCAGCATTGCATAAATTATAACACACTTTTCTTCGAAAAATGAAATCAGGTAGCATGCTCGTTTGGCCGGCTGCTGCAGTGTTGTTGAACTGGACTGTATTCACAGAGCAGTGGCCACAGTGATGTGTACTCATCAACGTAAACCTCCATTCCGCTCTTTCTAACAGATTTTCAACGCTTTTTACAGCCAGCCTGATGAATTTTTTCCAGTTAATTAGACATACCACAGGACGGACATGACATTCACAGATACAACACTTAAGCACCTATTCCCGCGGCAGGACTCGAACCGGTGACCTTCGGCACGCGGAGCTAACGCTCTAGCCCCTACGCTACCCAAGCCGGCACTTTCACCGCTTGTTTTATGGAGTGGCCTCGCAGACAGCCATCTTGAACGTTAAAGCACTATCTCTGAGACAGCTGATGGACGCTTTGTTCCGCTCTACAAAACTTTCGCAAAGTGCCCCACGTCCGTGCTTAGACGAGTATACAGCTGTGTGTATGGACTGCAACATTTATTTAAGTGAAGCTTGGACTTTAGGGATACTATAAAGTAGGAAAAATTGAAACATTTGGAATGGAGTGCAACAGAAGATTGTTGAAAATTAAGTGTACGGATAAGGAGTGAATTGATTGGTTTTTGGAAATGAGGATTGAGGAAAGAAGTTAGTAGAAACCTCCCAGAGGAATAAAAGGGGTGATGGTTTACATCTGAAGACATATGGTGCTGGTTAATTTTTAAGTGGAGGGAACAGTCGAAGAGAAGACCTGTAGAGGACTAAAATTATGTATGGCAGATACTTGACGACGTACGTTGTAATAGGTGTTCAGACGTACAGAGATTAACTTGAGAAGCGATGGGTTTTTCTGTATCAACTGATGGCAGAAAAAAATTGCTTTGAACATATCTTTTTACTATCGAAATAATACTGCCCAAAAACCCGTCAAAACCAGTGTAGAAGATTTTACAGAATAAGAATCAACTGGCTATAATAAAAGTAGAGTATCACGAGAGATATGCATCAGTTAAAAAGGGTGTGAGACAAGGTTGTAGTCTATCCCCGTTAATATTCAACTATATGTAGAAGAAGCAATGAAGAAAGTCAAAGAAAAATTTCCATGTGGCATAAGTTTTCAGGGAGAAAAAATCAGTATGCTACGATTTTCTGATGACATTGTCTTGTTAGCAGAGAGGGCTGAGGATATTGAGAAGTTACTGAATGGCATAAACAAAATACTGAAGGAAGATTTTGGACTGAATATGAATCAAAGCAAGACAAAAGTGGTGAAATGTAGCAGAAATGATACCAATACTAGTAGATTAAATATAAAAATAGGATCGGATGCAATAGGAGAAGTAAGCGAATTCTGTCACTTGGGAAGTAAAATTACAACCGATGCCCGAAGCAGGAATGATGTTAAAAGCAGAATAACTGAGCGTGGTGGTGTAATGGATAGCGTTCTGGCCTCGCATTCGGGAGGACGGTGGTTCGAATCCCCGTCCGGGCATCCAGATTTGGGTTTTCCATGGTTTCCCAAATCAATCCACGCAAATGCCGGGATGCTTCCTTAAAAAGGCCACGGCCGAATTCATTGCCCCCATCCTTTCCCGTCTCTAAAGGCCTCGCTGTTGAGAGACGTAAAGCAGCAAAAAAAAAAGAAGCAGAATAGCACTAGCAAAAAGAGCCTTCATGGAAAAGAGAAACCTTTTAGTTTCAAATACTGATCTAGGAATTAGAAAGAACTTTTTAAAACTCTTTGTGTGGAGCACAGCTCTTTATGGTAGCGAAACATGGACTTTAGGCATACCGGAAAGAAGGAAAATTGAAGCATTTGAAATGTGGTGCTACAGAAGAATGCTGAAAATGAAGTGGACAGACAAAGTAAGAAATGAACGAGTTTTGGAAATGATAGGTGAGAAAAGAAGTTTGTGGAAGAATCTTACGGAAAGAAGAGGTCACATTTTGAGACAAGCTGGATTGATTAATTTGTTAGTGGCGGGAACAGTCGAAGGTAAGAACTGTAGAGGAAGACAGAGATTAGAATATATGAAGCAGGTAATTGAGGACGTGGGCTGTAAGGGGTATGTAGAAATGAAGAGGGTAGCATAGAATAGGATAGGAAAGGACGGAGGATTGCATCAAACCAGTCGAAAGATTGACGACAGCAAAAAAAAAAATTTAATAAATAAATAAATAAATTATACTTTTAACATTTGTTTTACTTCAATACACTTATCGTTTTTTGAGTTTTTAATGCCCACATATTTCACCTCTGCCTCGAGTGTTATACTAGTGGATGATGTAAAGTGTTGCCACCTGTCTGTGAAGCGAGTAACTATGGTCTGTGAGTGAGAAATGTATTTTTGTTTGTGTGGTTTATGAGGTGGAGATTGAGGACCGTCCCGACATTCGTCTTTATGATGGAAACAGCAGTCAGGACGGGCGGCACGCGGGCTCGTGCCCCGTCCCGTTGTGCCTTCCAGAGCCAGCGCGCCGCGCCTTAAGGCTCTGAGCAAACCTGGTGGTTTTCACCATCTGAGAGGTACACGGTAACCTAAATAGGCCACAAATGCCGATGGTTATTAAGTGAATAAGTTCGAATGCTGATATGTCTAGTGGCTCAGTGGTTAAGTCGTCTGACTGTAGACCAAAAGGACACCAGTTCGACTCCTGGTACCAGCTGGAATTTTCAAAGGCCCTTAACCGGTCCTTCACCTTTGACAAAGATTGCTTTGTTCATATGAAGTTCGCCAAACCCTACTGTGTTTTGGTTCCCATTTTAAGCTCTAGTTACTCCAAACCCAGTACGACTATCGCGACTTCGACAGTGGCAGACGTTGCTGCTGGTAAGAAACTCTGCCATTAATTGAATTAAACTGAATTTTTAATCACGATGGAGTGTATGTTCCGGTTCAATCTTCCTAGTTACTTAATTGCCCCTTTCTTATTATTTTTTATTATTATTTTATATATTTTAAGTGTTAAAGTTTTTCACCCATCTACCTTTGCCATTTACATATTATTTTAATTTTAAATTCCTTCAGAGTTTTTGGTAAATTATTCACCACCTCTCTTGCTAACTTAATCCAATTCCTGACACCCTTAATTCCTTACCCATTAAAGAAAATTTTATGCATGAAATCGAGTGCAGCTCGTGCGTATGGTCGTCTTTTCCTTTCCATGCACTACTCCTAATCCTTCCAAAGCCCTATTACCAACATATGCTATGTACGCTGCCACTATCTTCACTCTCCTCTAGTCTTTCAATGACTTCTAACCCAGCTGCTTTGTCATATAAGTTCTGTAGTAATTTACAAAAATAAATCTAGCTGATGTCCTTTGTACGCTAAAAACGATCGTAAAGATCACAGAAAAATAACCTTTCGAATGTTGCCGTTTGTGGACATCTTAAAGGTTACTTGTTTTTCTCACCTTGACTATGGACGTCTTGCCGACTGCTGGGGCTCCGAGCAGTACCACCTTGACAATGTTGAGAGCGGAGCGACTGCTGGGGCTGGATGGTGTAGGACATGACAACACCGCTCCTGCAACACCAATCATAAATACCGCGCTCTCAGCCAGATTGAGATGACATGCACGAAACCCATATTCGGTATAATTTTTAACTTAGTAGCTGTCTAACCGGAGAAAGATAAGGAGCTACAGGGAGTTCAGTTAACAGAGGCGTTTCAAGGTCACTCTGTTATATCCCCACTCCGCTGCCCTTAAACTTCCATGCGAAGGGGAAAGAGTGCTCGCAGAGAAATTTACCAATCACATGCCCGGAATAGCGGTCTGCTAGGAGGGGTAGGCAACAGAGGGAGAGGGTGGTGAGGTAAGGAGCGGAGCAGGGACAACATGACCTTGAAACTACAGTTGCTGGTGAACAAGGTATAGTAAATTACAATAAGGTGCTCAAATTTTTTTTGAAAGTATGAAGCATTAGAGAGCATGAGCTTAAACTAATAAATAAAACTGAAGGTAAGATTTATTCATACTAACCAATAGTTTCTGATCGAAACATAGAGCACAAGCGTCCTTTGATAAAATGCACAATACAGAGTTATTATAAATGACTGAAGCGATTTCACAAGTTTACTGTAGCTATATTATTTGATATATTGTCACAAAATATTTAAGTCATTTAGAAAAACTCAAAACACTTTCATTCATATTAAGGGGCTCCGGTATGATGGAAAATGATGAATTCTGTCATTTTTGCCGATTATTGATCTTCAGAATGTCCTCTTTAATTTGATGTATGATACATGCATATCTCTTACCTAGAAGACATAAAACAAGTCAAAGAAATGAAACGATCTGTTTGGGCAGTCTTATTTCATGTTGCTTCAACTGATTCTGCTCCCAACCACGGACTCTGCCCCAAAGGAACTGATACATGGTGCAAGTACAAAAAAGCACAAGCAGCAGGCCAAACATTTGTGCACAAGGATGATTTACCATATGCTGACATTGAGGAACTTAAGCCTATATTCAGGGATCTGTCTCGCGTACAGCTACTGAAGAAGTGTTTACATGGTCCTACCCAAAATCCAAATGAGTGCCTCATCAGTGTTCTTTGGTCAAGAATTCCAAAAACTGTTTTGTATGAATTAATGCTCATAATTTTGGTGTTTATGATGCTGTAATGACTTTTAACAATGGTAGCTTGTCAAGGTGTGAGGCATTGAAGAAACCGAGTATTAGCGTTGGGTATCACACCATACGAGCTGTGTACAGGCTTGACCAGGAAAGGGATAGGGGGTCAGAGAAAGCATTGAGGGAAGTGGAAGAAAAAATAGAGAGAAGAAGACTACAGAGAAGACTGGAAGAAAGCTACCCGGATGATCCAGATCACCCTAGTTATGGTTCTCGAATGCACTGAACCTTTGACAGCATTTTCCCGCAAGTTTACTTTTTGATAGTTTTAGTGTACCTTTTCTTGGAAACTACCTGCATAAACTTCCTGAAACTTTTACAGCCTCGAAAGTATGTTTCTGTGAGTATTTTAACACAGGGATATTGTATAATACCCTATAGTTTGTAAATTATTGACTGGACAGCACCTCCAAAAGTACAAAAAATCAAACCTATCGTAACTTTGGGAAATCCCTGTGTTAAAGTATTGGAAAACCATCATAGATTCACCCTATTTTTTTCCAGATATGTATCACAATTAGTTGTTGAGAAAAGGTACAATGAAGTTCGCAACAAATACATGGGAAAGATACACCCTACCGGAGCCCCTTAAAAGTGTTCTACATGTCTTCCCTCAGTGATTCTGCAGATATCAGGTGGGTAATCAACTTCTCGTCATACTCATTGCAGCATGTTCCTATCAATTTGTTCAAAAGCACTGTTGATGCTACACCGCAGGTAGAGTGGGCTTAAATACTCAATCTTCAGCACAAAAAAATCGCAAAGAGTCTGTTTCGACAGATTTAAGTGAATGAAATTTAAGCACCACAAAAGCTTTCTCATTGCCTGTCGTCATTTTGACTGACCGCTCACTTCTGCGCTTTTGTGGCAGAAATTTCAAACGCGGCTGTAAAACCTTCCGAGTTTTTCTGTAAGACTGTAAGGTTTTGTAACAATATGTCAAATAATATAGCTACACTAAAATTTGTGAAATCTCGTTTATAAATTATAAAAACCTGTATTTCCAGTTTAAAAAAAAATGAAAATAAATCCTGAATTATGTTGGTTGTGAGTATTTATTTTACATACGGAGTAGCAGAAATGCAAGTAAATTTAGCCAACGGTAATCGTAATTCGGAAACAACTTCTGCCGCCGTTGTTAGTAGCAACTATTACTATTACTATTACAATTACTCCGCGATTCACTAAAAGTGTTTGGCGGAGGTTGCATTGCACCTATCAGGAAAGGTAATGGTTTGGAAGGGATATACGGGATATGGCAGGTGGCGCCCATGGGCTATTGTGAGGAACCATCCCAGCATTCGCCTGGAGCGATCTAGGGAAACCATGGAAAACCCAGATCAGGACTATAGAATTTGCAATGTAAATAACGTGCAGATATACAATAAATCAAAACGCTACGTGACCTGCGTTCGAAGCGAAATCCGTTCAATGTGTTTTTCATGGTGTCCTCTTTATTCATACCACCTCGCCACAACCTGTTGCGTGTTCGTGATATTACCCCACGTTGAGTGTTTCTCCTTTGCTATACTGATTTGCACAGAATTTCCTCTCCACATCACAACGTGTTTTTATTATTTTGACTCATTAAACTGTCATATCATTCGAGAATGTCAACCTTGAGAACTTAAGTAATATATTCTTTTTATTTTAATCACAGAAGCTGTTTGCAAATTCTAACTACATTCTAAAATATCACCTGCCATTTTTTTTTTTTTTTTGCTTCGGGCTATCCGTTTCGTTGACATCGAGGCCATTAGAGCAGAGACAAGGCACGGGAAGGAATTCGGACATGAACTTTCGAAGTAACAATCCTGGCATTCACCTGGAGTATTTCGGGAAACCAAGGAAAACCGAAATCAGGTTGGTCGTACCATGATTTTAACTCTCGTCCTTACGAACCCAAGGCCCGACTAATTTTTTCATTCTTCCGCATCTATAATCTGTATTTCACAGAAAACTGTGGTGGCAGATGTTGCTTTGCACCAACACTTACCTCTGTTCTGTGCATCACATTCCGTAGTAGTACAAGGGAAGAAAGAAATGATATAGGCATCAGTACGGCATCCTACTGTATTTTCACTGAGCTTGCAAGCAGGGGCGTAGCTACTATGGGGCTAGGCGGTGCAGTGCACCGGGGCTCCTACGTTCAGGGGGCCCCCAAGCATACCTCTAGGGGCCCCAAAGCGCACCTCTGGGGGCCTCCAAGCGCGGTTGAGAGGGCCCACAAGCCTAAGGGGGCCCCTGAGACGAGACACAGGAAGCCCCTCACTGCTAAGTGGGGAACCCCAACCACTGCTCAGGGGCCCCTAAACACAAGTCAACGGCCCCCATCCTCAGTCAGGGAGCCCCTACCAGCAACACAAAGCAAAAAAAAGATCGCCCATCTGGCCTGAGGGCCCAAAATAAATTTTTTGCGCCGGGGCCCTTGTTAACCTAGCAACGCCACAGCTTGCAAGTCAAATAAGTTGATGGGAGAAGCATTTCACTGCATTCCTAAATGATAACAGCTTGCAGATGTTACGCAATAAATTTACACTGAAACTACGTCCGTCTGTCATAGAATACCATCCAAATTCCGTATCAATTCATTCGGGAGGACACCTGTTCGTATCCCCGTCCGGGCATCCAGATTTGGGTTTTCCATGGTTTCCCCAAATCACTCCAGGAGAATGCCGGGACGTTTCCCTCAAAAGGCCATGGCCGAATTCCTATCCGTTCCCTGTCCCCAGTCCCATCCCGCCTCTAATGACCTCGACGTCGACGAGGCGTAAAGAAAGAAGTAAAAAAAAAAAAAAACAAACAAGAAAACGAATCAATTCATTAATATTCGCAAGAAGTCTGTGGAAAGTTACTCACAAATCGCGCGTCTCTTCTCAGTACATTTTCGATATTATTAATGACTCCCTTATAATACGGATCCCATACAGCGCTAAAATATCCCAGACTAGATGACCAATGCGAAAAATTTGCAAATACAATGAATAGTAAGGTTAGAGATTTGTAATAGGATGAAAGAAGAGCCTCCTCATTTGTTTCAACTGTTTATTTGTTTAGTGTAATAAGAACATAAGTCAGCGAAGCAGTTTACTAATATCACTGTGATATGCGCTACCGCTATCTAGCGGCTTGACTCTGTCTCATACGCATGACATTCACAATTATTACTATTGGCCTTTAAGGGCCAAATTCCAAAAAATTTCGTTCTTAATTTATAAAGTTGCCTGAGTGGAGATCTTAATCTTTTAAATGCCACCTCATTTATCGATTTAGGTTAGGTGTCAGTCAAGATAAATAGCTCCTAAAAAAGTAATGGAAATAATGATACCTTTGGCCCTGAGGACTCGAATTTCGAAAAATTCCTTGCTTAAGATATGATGCGACCAAATCTTTAATATGATAGCTCATTTACCTGTTTCGGTTTGATATCAAGGGAGATAAATAGCTCGTGATAAGGGCCAAAATTCGGAAAATTCTTTTCTTAAAATATGATTTGATCAAAGCGAAGACCTTACTCTCTAAAATAATACCTCATTTCTACATTTCGGTTAGATATCAAGGGAGATAAATAGATCGTGACAAAAAAAAGTTATGAAAATAATGATAATTTTGCCCTTTAAGGGCCGAATTCCGAAAAATTCTTTTCTTAAAATATGATGTCACCACGGAGGATACCTTAATATTTCAAATGATACCTCATATATCTATTTCAGTTAGATATCAAAAGAGATAAATGGCTCGTGACACAAAAATGCGTCGTTGAAATATTGATACTTTTGCCCTTTAAGGGTCGAATTCCGAAAAACTGCTGTCTTAATAATATATGCTGTCACCAAATAAGAGATCTTAATCATTAAAATTATACTTCAGTTAACGATTTTAGTTAGGTATTCAGGAAGATAAATGGCTTGGGACACAAAAAACAGTATTTTAGAAATGTTGTCATTTTTGCCCTTTAAGGGTAGAAATTTTTTAAAAAAAATATTGTCCTAAAATATGATTTGATCAAAGAGGATACCTCAAGCTTTAAAATTATACCTCATTTATTGATTTCGGTTATATATGAATGGAGAGAATATCTTGTGACAAAAAAACCCTATAGAAATAATGTATATGATGAGGTCGTGCAAAATTTCTACGCGATATTTCCTTTACGTATACGTTACAGTTCTTCAAAATTCGACCTATGATTCATCATCTGTGATTAAATTTCCAGCCGTCCGGTGTGATGTGCTTTTCTCATTTCATGTTCCTTTGTACTTCAGGATTCAATTTGTCTAAGAATTGAACGACCTACCTTGCACTCATGGGTAAGTGGTATCTTTTTATTTATTACGCTTCTTATGTTGTACTTATTACGAGTTAGTGTGTGCGGATACATGACGCGTCTACGTCAGAGTCATTAGCGTTATTGAAATTTAATTTATGCTGTCATATTTCGCAGGTAGATATCAAGTTGAATCAGGAGAACCACTTAATCTCCTAGATAATTGTCTAAGCAAAGATTCAAGATCTTTTATAAATACCAGCATAGAAGTGGCGCAACAATCGTGTCAACATGTAGATCGGTAGACCCTTCTCCCACTATAACAATACACCGCAACTTTCCAGTTAAGAAACCACATATTAATTCACAAATTTGTTGCGATTTCTTAAGTAAAAATTTGTTTTTATTCAGATATTTATGATATTTGTATATTAAATTACTGTTAACAGACGATATACCGAGCGTAGTGGATAAATGGTAACGTTCTGGCCTCGCATCGGGAGGCCATGGTTTCGAATCCCCGTCCGGCCATCCAGGTTCTGGTTTTCCATGGTTTCCCCAAATTACTCCAGGCAAATTCTTTCCCATTCATAGACCGCTCTTTCCAGCCTCTAATGAGCTCGACGTCGACGAGGCGTAAAGCCAGAATCAAGGACAGAAGAAATGAAATTAAAGTTAAAATATGATTTGATAAATTCTGATATACTGAAAAAGTGATAGTGTGAAGCGCAGTGAAAGAGAGAAAGAGGAAAAATAAGTAACCGAAATTGAATATTATCTGTGTAAGTAGAATTTGTTTTTGTTTCTGCTTTCACGCCTCGTTGATGTCGAGATCATTACAGGCGGGTAAGAACTGGGACAAGGAACGGCAAAGAGTTCCGCCATGGCCTTTTGAAGGAACGTCTCCGGCATTCGACTAGAGTGATTTGGGGAGATTCGAACCCACGTCCTCCAGAATGCTTGGCCAGAATATTACCGTTCACCCACCACACTTGGTACGCTAGAAGAAACAAAAAAAAATTACGAAAGTAAATGGCAGATTAATTTTAATTGCATTATAAGTTACAAAATTGCCGGCCTCGGTAGCGTAGGGGCTAGAGCGCTAGCTCCACGTGCCGAAGGTCGCTGGTTCGAGTCCGGCCGCGGGCATGGGCGTTTAAGTGTTGTGAATGTAATGTCCGTCCTGTGGTGTGTCTAATTAACTGGAAAAATTTCATAGTGGAGATACTGAAAGCACTGAGTAACATAATTACTATTGCGTTGGCTATATCGCCTCAGATGCCGAAAGCCATTGGAAAAAAAAGTTACAAAGTTGTACTGTATTGTGAAATATTACATTCATCGAATAAAACAATGAGAGCTTAAAACGAAATTGTGTCTTCGATATGTCAGGATTTGACGGAGGTTGGATTGTTGGCAGTATTTCGAGCAATAGGAAGTGAACAGTCTTCCATTACATGCTGAAGAATCATTTTACCAGAAGGTCTTCAGAAAATGTCTGTTGAATGAAATGCAGCGCGTCAGCGGGAATGGGACTGCAAATCAGAAGGATGACGGCGGCTCCCGCTGATGCGGCTTGTTTCCGAACGGGTTCCTTTGTCAGTGGTCGAGTCTCTCACAGGCTTTAAGCCTTGTTCGATTTGTGCTGCCGGGCTGTCTACCAGCAGGCGCTTTTACGATGTCATATGACGCCCCCTGGAACGGCCGCACGGAATGGCCGCTCTATAAATCCTCACCACTTAATTCCGAATCAGTTAGAAACACGTTGCGCAATCCATTATCAGGGCTACACTAATAAGCAGCTCGTCCATGAAGCAACTTTCTCTATATAATTTAGCTACCACTGATTTAAATTAGAAGCAATTTTGTGCTTTAACTTCCTCGTAGGCCACAGTGTATTGTCGTCAACTAGATAATCACTTCTACCATTTATTATTTTAAGAATGAGAAAGAAACTAAACAATAATTACAGGAAAAATAGAATCATCTAGCATTACACAGTTTGTGTAGACTCGACTAAGTTGTCGTGAGTTATGTTTATTTATTTATTTAGCTTGTGGCTATTGCACAAAAATAATACAATCTAACATTAAATTACAATTAAAATTCAAAATTAACATGGTGTAGCCAATCTAAAGCTTCATTTGAAATGTTAATAAAATCTATCGGTGATCCCCTGAAGGCTCGAAGTGGGCAGTCAAATGTCACATGACGGATGGTTTGTGTTTCCTCACCACAGTCGCATCTCGGTGAATCTCTCATTCCCCATGTGTACAAAGATGAAGCAGATCTGCCATGACCAGACCTAACTCTGTTAAGAGCTGCCCAGGTCCTTCGAGGAAGGTCGAGTCCCTTTAGTGCCTGTTGACTGTCAAACAGGGAGTGCCATTCTGGTGGGGCTGAGGCTATCCACTCCAATTTCCAAGCTTCTCTCCCATTAAAATTATCAGATATAATCTGTTTTACAGTTTTTACACTTGGATTTCTCGATTTAAGTCTCACAAACATATTATCCATGTCGTCATGGATGGGCAGATCCAAGTTATCACAGATCTTATTATACTGGGCAATTAGGAGATTGTGTCGTCTTATTGTAGGCGGTTCGATGTTGCACAAAACAGGTAGCCAGTACAGTGGAGTGGTCTTAATACATCCGCTAATTATCCGCATTGTCTGGTTTAAAACTGTGTCGATCTTTTTGACGTGGGCGCTATTTATCCAGACAGATGAGCAGTACTCAGCTGCAGAATATACAATGCTCAGTGCTGATGTGCGGAGTGTAGAGGCGGATGCTCCCCAGGAGGTGCCAGTTAACTTCTGCAGAATATTATTCCTGGTTCTTAGTTTTGCTGCAAGGTTGTTTAGATGTTTATTGTACGACAAGGTGCGATCCATTACGACTCCCAAATACTTGGGGAAGGGGTTGTGTCGGATGGGAGTGCCATCAAGAAGAATGTCAAGTGAGAGATTCGCCACCCGATTGTTAAGATGGAAGACACTAGTTTCCGTCTTGCTGGAACTGGGTACGAGACGCCATTTCCGAAAATAGTTGCTCAGGGTTTTGAGGTCTGCTGTTAAACTATTTTCAATTTGCTGAACGTTATCAGATTGTTGTACTACTGCCAGATCGTCGGCATAAGTAAACTGTCTGGATTCTATTTGAGGAATGTCAGAAATATAAACATTAAAAAGAAGTGGGGCAAGAACTGATCCTTGAGGCAGACCATTATTCACTCTTCTTACTTTGCTTATCTTATTGTCTGAAACAACCTGGAATGTAACAAGTATTGATTCACTGAATGAAATTAAATATCACACAACCGACTTTTGGTAAAGGTTCGAGAGTATGGTTATATCAAAACTGATTTGAGAATGGATAAGACATTTTCTAATTGGTTAATTGTACCATGTCTTTGTTGACGGAAAAGCCTCTACTTAATCTAAATGTTACATTAGGCGCCGCTGAGAGCAGTGTAATAGGACTACTTTTTTCTTACTTTTTATAGAAGGTCTTGCAACAACGTTGATATTTTCAGATAGTTCACTGATGATGCAGTCACTGTTTACATTTAATTATAATCTCTGCAAGTCTCTTCATTTCCGTGAGCCTGTTGCAAACAACGCCTTCATCGTTTCTCTACTGTTTGTTATTATTGGTTGTGCTGATAAAACAGTCTAATTTTCTTTGCATGGGGAAACGAAAGAATGATTAAATTTACATTGCAAACAATACCACTTGTTTTGGATGGAGATAATATGCAGGTTTAGTCATAAATTCACCTGCGATATTATTAAGGAATTAAGGAATTCCATTGCTTAAAAATTCAATTTGATCTCGACGTTATATCGGCAGGATGAAGTCATTCGTAACTTACATTAAATTGTAAAAAAGTGCAAGGAAATGTTCATAATTAACAAAAATAATCCGTACAAACTGAACAGTACACTTATTTACACGGTGTATTCAGTGAAGTATAAGGCGTAACAGTGTAAAGCAAAATGACATGGGATCTGCAGAAAACTGCAATTGTAAGTAGAGCCAATTTAAATCTGCCATTCGTGGGTCAGATTTTGAAGAATTGCAAGGAACATAGAAAGGAGATAGTTACAAAACTCTCGTAGGCTACATTGGGATTACTTTTGTGCCGTCTAGAATCCGCATCGCAAGGGAAAGTACAGAGAATAGCTGCTCGATTTGTGACTGCTTGCTACAGCCCTTACGAAAGGGGCACAGAATTGATAAATAGATTGTGCCGGGGTTGTATGGCGTTGTATTCGCTTGAATTTTTTGGCAGTCATTCGAACAACACCTTTCGTTTACGAGTGCAATGAAATATTTTCTCCATCAACCTATTTGGGTGGGACAGGAGAGATAAGATCAGACAAATTAGGTCCCTTACTGATGCTTATTTTATTTCTTTCCTGCCTCGTGCTATTCTGAATTGTAGTAGACAGTGTTAGTTCTCGTACAGAGCTCTCTCTGCCTCATATAATTTTGAAAATTCCAGTGTATAGATATAGAAATTGAATATTTAAAACATAAAAAACTAAAATTCTTCACATTTGCACAGCAAGCTATGCCAAAGCTGACGGTCGGGTTAGGGGCCTTTAAAAATCCCAGCCAAGACCGTGATTCGAACCAAGGACCTTTCGATTTTCCGCCAGACATCTTAACCAATGAGTAACCGGAACACGGCGGAGTATTATGAATGCTGTCGATACCCTTCATCTAGTCCGGCCTCGTTGTGTGTCTTGCAGACTCTGCGGCCTGGTTGGACTAGCGTCGCGTCGTTCCGTATCGACCGATCTGGACCGGGAGCCAGGTAAGGAGGAAGTCAGATGCTCTCCGCAAATAACTTCCACAGCTCGCGCGCGGTGGAACAAAACTTCCCAGCTTCTACACGATTTGTCGACACTCCAAATCAGATACATTTCTTATCTCGGTCCACAGGTTTTACGTACGGTATTATCGTTTGTTTATTCCTGTTTTTACAATGAAGTTTTCAGTTACGATCTCATTTGAGCACCGTTCTAAAACCAGTTGCCAGCAGAAATGCCTTAAAAATTGGATGTGACTTAAATTGTAATTTCACTAGCAGTATCATTTAATCATTTGGTGATTTTATTTCACCTGCCTGTTGGTCAAGGTCAAATTATTTTATCCAAGGCTTCTTGAGGCTTCTCTTTCGCTTTAGTTTAGACAAACGAATTAATTTGGAAGTTATTCCTAGGCGATATTCTTCAATCTTATCAATCAGCGGGAAAGTACCGAGATCTTTTCTCATGTCTTCATTCCATCCAAGAATAACAATTCTTGTAAAAATATGACAAGTCTCGTGCTAGTGTTGTGACAAAATGTAAAGAGATCTTCTTCTGAGCCAAATCTAGCTCTACAGCACAATGGTTTCTCTCGGTGTTATAGATTTTATTTAGAATATATATAAATTATGGTGACTTGGCCATTGTGCATGCCATGTTTTAGTAAACCTATAAAAATACCTTAAATGCATTGCTTTATTAAACTTACAAATAAACAAAAGCCAAGATTAGCTCACACTTTATCTAATTTGACAAGCATATAATATGTCTTTCATTTCAATAAAAATTACGACTTGCATAATAGCCAAGTCAACATAATTTTTTAAAAAAAATTATAAATAGAACCTATAAGAGAGAAACAAAGTGAAGTGAATGCACACTGTAAAGCGTAGACTTAGCTCAAAAGAAGACCTCAACTTTTTGTCACTACACGATCACGAGACTAGACCTATTTTTACAAGAATTGTTTTTTTGGGATCTCATTTCTTTTGTTAATAGCTTATTCTGAATCGTCGCTCAAATGTAATGATTCCATTTGAAAATTGGTAAATAAGAACCTTTCAGAATTGTAGATATTAATCTTCGTTACCAACAATGCCCCACTCTTTGAAAACAATTGGTGTGCGCCGTATCCGATTGCAATGCAGAGTGCCGCTGGTTTATCTACCACCATAAGTAAATAATGAGAAACTTCTATAAGAACAAAGTAAAATTTAAAATTTTAGTGAAACTTACAGATCTTTATGCATTAAAGAAATCTCGGCATATAGCTTCGTCCAGAGCAAAGCAATTAATATGTGCCACATTTTTTCATGTTTGGGATTGTAATTAAATAAATACGGTGAAAAAATACAATATTTTTCTTACGATTGAGGGATGAAACCATACATGTATAACAAATTACTTATTTCTAGGATTACTGGAAGCACATTGGAAAATTGATGTCGGGGTGTCGTGATCTAGATAAAATTCTGAATTTCATTAATTTACAAAGTAAGGAAAGGAAAGAAGTAAAATTTAATATATTAGTTAAACACAGTAAGCTCACTCTCAAATGAAAATCTGAGGTATATAAAGTTATTAGGGTAGAAAGGGATTTCACGTTATTAGGGGTAGGTGAGAGGAAGATGTATGGAAATCTACGACTTTCGGACTTTTCTTATAATATGTGGGTAAAATGTTATCTGTGTACCAAATTTCAGCTATCTGCGACTACGGGAAGTACCTTAGAGTTTTGATGATCATCATTCAGTGAGTGAGTGAGTGACAAAATCGCTGAAATTTACGTATTAATAAAACCAGAACTAAGAACAATAACGAAATAAACTTTAGATTGTTTGCTAAGATTGCTGATACCTATACATAACAAAAATTTGAGACATATAGCATTAATGCGACCTTAGAAATTGAGGTACAAAAAATTATAGTTTAAATAACTAAAAACACGCCTTTGTAGCAATGTGGACTAAGAGGTTAAAAATAATCGTTAAATATAAAGCTTTTGTTTAACAAAGATAGAACGTGAAACAATTCAGCATAAATTATTTTTATGAATAAACTTAAAGTAAGAATAAAGTCGCTGATTAAAAAATTAAATTTAATGTAAAAAAAGCATGAGGTGCTAGATATCAGTTGTCTTATATTTTTTATCACTAGCTGTTTGTAAAGATAGAGTCATTGTAAAAAGTATGTAGAGAGCACCCCACGCTTTTTTACATTAAATTTATTTTTTTATTCAGTGATTTTTCTTACTTCAAGTTTATTCATAAAAATAATTTATACTGAATTGTGGGACGTCCTACCTCTGTTAAACAAAAGCTTTATATTTAACGATTATTTTTAACCTTTTCGTCTGCATTGCTACAAAAGCGTGTTCTTAGTTTTTTAAACTATAATTTTATTTTTAACTTTTTAGTTCGGATTTTTAAAAATGTATCTTTCTTACTGTTTGCGTTTTTTTTCGCTCATCTCTCTTTTTCTTTGTGTTGCAGTTTCAACTTTAATTATTATTCCCATGAGCAAGGGACAATTAAATGACCAACCCAGCAAGAGCTCTAATAGCAGGGTAAATATGGAAGAATACTCTTCTATAATAGTACGATCTAATTCAAAATGATGTTTCGATTACTCACTATTTAACATCACTTTAATAAATTGCAGAAACTATCGTCGACTTGGCGGGTGCACTGCCGTGTACCCAGATATTTTACGTTCAGAGTCATGAACGTTCATGAGTTCATGAATTCAATTCCTTTTGATATTTTAACTCAGTTCCATATCCAAAATATTGTACATGAGAATACAACTATTTCCATCTAATATAAAGCTGTAATTCAAAGGCACAAAGGCAATTATTTTGGTCTTGAATGTGAAGACTCTCGTGTTGTATTCTATTGCAAGCTTAAGTAGACAGTGCACAAGTGTACTATTGGATAACGACTTGATTTTCAGCGAATAAAATAGTGTTTAGACATTTTGAAGTGTTAAGTTTTACTCTTTTCTTCAGTAAGAGGTCCTATCTAACTTATAACGTTTTTTTTTTTTTTTTTTTTTTTTTTTTTTTTTTAATTTTCCAAAAAAATTCCGCTGTGAAGATCTACTGTGATTTCTACAGAAAAATTTCTAGTTTTTTACTTTGATTATTATCACTAATTTTAATTGTCATGAAGACTTATGCACCCGGCAGCCACTTCTTACGTACCTACTTATGCCCTAGCTCATTTTTATCTTAAAGTGTTTCACTGTTTGTGGTAAGTTGTTAAGAACTTCCCTGGATAAAATATATTAGTCACTTACTATTTTTCATAGAAGGGAAATATTCTTTCCCGCTTGTAGCTGAAATTAAGCTGTAACAGTGATCTCTTATCACGAAAACAATACTCAATATCCTTTTAAGCCTCATCGCCAGCGTTTGCCTTATACCGACCATTGTCTTGCAGTCGCACTGCATCCAATGAGGAACGCAGTCTTCTGCACGTTATGTTGCATAATAATCACAAATTGGATTTATGTTTATCGAGAGCTACGGCACGTGACACGTCGTAGAACCAGACTTCTTTTTTTTTTTTACTTATTTCATTACGCCTCGTCGACGTCGAGGTCATTAGAGGCGGAATGGGACTGGGAAGGAATTCGGACATGGACTTTTCAAGGCATTCGTTTCGAGTGATTTGGGGAAACAATTGAAAACCCAAATCTGGATGCCCGGACGAGGATTCGAACCGACATCCTCCCGAATGCGAGGCAAGAGCGTTAACCGCTCACCCCCCACTCTCGCTACTAGACTACTGAAAACCATGCATGAAACCCTTCCTGTTTGCACGTGATTATGGATACTGCAAGTGGGTCAGGTCACCTGCTTCCAACAGTAAGAGGAACTAAAAAGGTGATCATATCTAATCTGGAGAACAATCAACGGCTAAAGAACAAAGTTAACACTGTGAAATTGTCCTATGCCTCTTATGACGTCGACAAGGTGTAAAACCCCAAGTAAAAGAATAAAAAACTTACGTAATCTGCGGCTAACCCACAGGTATGCTTTTGAATGTTACGTCTTACCAAATCACGAGTAGAACACATTTTTGTGTAAAGACACAAATGTTTTTAGTTATCTGCCATCATTATAAGTACATCGGGACTATGAATGTTCCATTATTTTTCAATTTTGCTACAAATTACACGTTTAGTCTTAAGTTGCACAACTCACTTTCGTGTTAATCTAAAACATGGATGAATAGCTACCACTGTATAAGTCTATTAAGTAAAATCATTTTAGCCCAAGAGGTTGTGTAGTTACTGTACTGGTTTATTTAAATTAAGAGTTTTACCCCACAGCATCACTAAGAAATTAATTATTAATTATTAACAAATATTCTGGACCACTAGTTCACAGTCAACATCGTTTTTCATCAGATTGTTCTTTTAAAGTGATCTATTATACGGTACAGCTCAATATATATATATATATATATATATATATATATATGTATAGTAATGCAGATCACTTTGTCGTCGAGTAAGACTTATATTTCTACATTGAGGGCACATAATTTATACGTTTTTAAAACTGCAGCTGTACAAAGAAGGGAAGATCAGTGAACGTTTTTATCTGTTGGAAGTTGTCATAGAGTTAAGCATTTTACTGTTTTTAACAGTGGCGGCTTGTGGTTTTTTACTGGGGAAGGCTGCGAATCTTTTACCCCTGTGGTCAAAGTCTCGATGGCGAGAGTCCTACCGAAGCTCGTGTTCCAAATTTGTTCCCAGTAAATTGCAAACCGCATTCATATTTCACTTTCAGAGCGCCGGAAAGCTGCAGCTATTCTAAAAAACTAAAACAAAATTCACAGGAGTTCAGGCTCAAACGCACAACACACACACAAAAAGAAACTTCCAAATAACACACTTTCTCTTGCAAACACCTTTAGCAACTTGGATAGTAATACGTTTCGCGCACTTATTTCATCTAATCGTTCGACAAATTCTTGCTAGATGGTGAAACTTATATCACCATATTCTATTACACTCTACCGGAATGTTTACAAACTTAGTGCCTGTACTATATTTGATACAATGGCCAACGGCCGAAACATACAAGTATCTTTTACATTGTCAAAATATAAATATTTAACGTCAATTAATGACGCATGAAAGCATAGACTGGTGATACAGAGACAGGGATTCGATAGTTGAAGTTCAACCACTCTGCTGATTTCCCTACTTTTTAACTAGCGTTACAAGAAAAATCATGATGGGGTTGGTAAAACTGCCGTAGACTCTACAAGCTGAGTCTACTACAAGCCCATAAGAACTATACTCCGTAAAAGCGCTGTATATAAAGTTTACGAGGTTTATCGAAATTGTTTTCTCAGACAGTTTTCAATTTTAAAATAAACGCCAATGAGCTATTGAAATCTTTTAAGTAGGACAAAGAACCATTCCCTGAAAATGCAGCTCTTTATTTTTCCTCGGCACATACAGTTTGTTCTATTTTATGAGTTAGTAAACAAAATGAATGCGATTAGGAGAATGTTTTCAGGAAATTACAAGAAGAAAAAGATCCCGTGAGAAAGAGGTTTTCCCAATAATTGATCATTTGCAGGAGAAGCTAGTGTCGGCATTTGATTGAGAATATTTATAATTATTACAAACTATTCAAAGCAAATATCGGTTATCATAAGATACGCAATAATGCTAACGATAGTCTGGTAAAACACCGCAAAATGTCCTCTGGAATTAACGGGGAGAAAAGCTACTTGCCACTCCGGGAGCTATGTGGTGGGAAGAGGGTTCAAAAGAGGCCAAAATGGAGCCACGTATTTTATGGACGGTCCGTTAGCACTGCCGTCCGAAATTAAACCATTTTACTTGGCGACCGTGACAGGATTGAGAGCAATTAGCATCTAAGGTCGCGACGTTAAACAGTGTTGTGACTGTTATATGAGCGATGAGGGAATATTGAAAGACGAAGCCCGTGTCAGTTTATATTAATGAGGCGCGCCTGGTTCCTCTCGTCTGATCCCCAGCCGCCGCTGCTGCTGCCCTCTATCGATCTGTGGGCTGCAGCCCGACAGCTTAACGTACAGCCAGCATAGCTTACACCTGACACACGCGCTCTTATATAACAGATACATGACTTCTACAATTGGCAGTGATGGAACGAATTTTTACATCAGGCTATTACGAACTTCTCAAATAAACGGAAACAAGCCAGATAAAATATTTCTTATTCTGCCACTACCGGTGATACTGCCTGCGTAAGAATAGAAGCTAGGGCGACAACTAGGCTATTTATTAGCTGTGTGTGCGGCACATGTAATCACGATTACGGGAGAACGGGGGGGGGGGGGGATCCTTCTAAGGATTAAGTGAAATAAGAGTGCCTTAGATAAAAAAATTTTGTATCTTTTTCTAAATTTAGATTCTGTTAGGTCTAATATAAGAATTTGTGAAACAAAACGAAAACGGACCCTTCACTGAAGAGAAGAAAAAAGATAAAACAAATTGACTGGAACAGCTTTCATTAACCAGTCAACTGCGTTATGGGAGGCCCCTCCTCCCTAGGATAATGGGAGCCATAGCCAAATTAGTCCATGAAAATGACATAACTTTAGTTTTCTTAACAAAATTGAGAATTAATACAATTCTTTCCACTCTTGAGGATCTGCAAACTAATCACTTTTTGCACATTAGAAATACATTATTGTTTCCTAGCACAGCACTTACAAATCAAGGACGATTCATCATCACAATGTGCACAGTCCATATATGCTACATTTTTACACACTTCACAACATATGAGAGAGTCATTTGATTCTTTTTCTGTGAAGCAAAGCAAACAAACGGTGTTTGTACAAGAACTGTCACTTTCATGGCTAATTAAAATCGATGAAGATTGTGATAAACGTCTTGTAGCCCAAGATCTCAAATTAGGTGGTCTAACCCTCCTTGTATTCTCCGTAACTTTCCTATTTTCTGCAGCAGAAAATGCGGATCTTTTCTTCGGCTCACCGTTATTGCCGCCTGTCTTCTCTTTCTTTCGACTTTCCATTTTTTCATATTCTTGAGGGTGAAGCAGTGAAAATCTCCGAATGCTGTTTTTTACGAGTATTTTTTCGGGGATTGGTGGCCTAATTTTGGCGTAGGGAAAATATGGGGTAATCAGAGCCTAAGATTCAGTTTCCCCTTGCTCATGGCTCTCATTATCCCACATGTTAAAAAAATTTATAA
Source organism: Vandiemenella viatica (assembly GCA_031002005.1). Classification (NCBI taxonomy): domain Eukaryota; kingdom Metazoa; phylum Arthropoda; class Insecta; order Orthoptera; family Morabidae; genus Vandiemenella; species Vandiemenella viatica. The sequence continues at coordinate 72,420,895 of CM061914.1, forward strand.
TATAATTTTCCCCTCCCGTTTTACATAGAACCCGTTAAACTACATTAATCACGCAACGATTACAATATATTAAGATAACTTTATAAGCAATGTAGCAAACTCACCTGTTTAATTAAGATAATAGTAGCAAAAATTACAGTCGAACAGCCGAAAACATGCGGTGTCGTCTGTTTGGCAAACTTAGGGCGACTGAGCTACAACTTGTAATAAAGAAGAATGGTTCCCTCTTCGGAGCCTTCAACGAAACTGGCGAATGCCGGGATGCTTCCTTCAATAAGGCCATGACCGAATTCCTTTCCATTCCTTGTCCCCAATTCCATCCCGCCTATAATCACCTCGACGTCAACGAGGCGTAGAGCCATAAGTAAAAAAAAAAAAAAAATTAACGAAACTTGCAGGTTTCTAGCAGGGGGTATTCATATTATTCAGGACAGACTCCCATCGCCCTTAAGCTCCAATTCACCCGCTCTCCCAAATATCTTATCTGAAAGCAACAATTCACTTCGCTATAACAGTCATCAAATGAAGATTACACGAGAAACTCTTTTCTTGAACGCTAAACCTGTTTTTATGGTTCCACTTTCGAAATTATCGTCGTAACTGAAATATATACAACTAAAGGAATGAATAAACTAATACAAAAGGAGAAAAAATAGCAAAATCGAATTAGATGTTGAATAAGTAATGATACCTAACGATTTTGTTGATTCTTATTATAAGCACAAACAATGGTCTAGTAAATAATGTAATATAAAAGGTTCCCCAACCACTTTTCATTACCATCATCATCCAGTATGTATGAACAGCATAGTTGGACTAATAACTGACAGGATGCAACGGACGGCAGCTAGTCTCATTCTTCTCTTTATGACGCCGCACCAGATGCGGAGCGTAGGTGGTTGCCATGGAGGATGTTCCCCTCCCTTGTACAGATGAATTGAGATGGATTCCCGTTTCCTTCCCCAGAGTGTTATTGTAGGTATCGCTGACTGCGACAGTCCGTAATCTCCCTTGCTGCAACTGTTCTGTTTTGTACATCGAACCTTAATAAGTTAATGATTTCTGTTTCGGTTTTTTTTGATTTGTCCCTGGCGGTTGATGTTAATATGGCGACACCATCTGGAGCTGGTACTTAGAAGCACATTCATCAGGCTTTCAACATTTATATTTGAATTCAGTGTTGCCACTGTTCGCAAGACATAACGTGGGCAATATGATTCATGGAACGTCCGTCGCAGATACTTACTTTTTTATTTATTCAGCTAATGAGTCAGAAGTAAGTTTGAACAGTTCGTTTCATGTTTTTTTCTTCTGTAAAATCCCTATATCAGCTCTTCCTAACATAAAAACAAATATAATATCTTTTATCTCTGTTTTATTCTCAAGTCTGATTGCTGTATTTTATATTGACGTCGTTGAGTTTTGAGATGGAAGCGCGCAGTATCTTTATGTCCTGCAGTCAGAAATTTTACGTCCCTCTAAAGCCGGAATTGCCTCTAACAGACGGCATCATGCCAAAGACATACTTTACAGGAAGATTTAGGTAAACCTGCAGAATATTTCTTGTTCTTCAGAGGCTTTCTGCGATCTGTTTCTATTAGTATTTACAAACCCTTATTCCTTTGTGAAGTGAACTACCAAAAATTCTGTTCTTGAAATTTTCTTTGAAATTGGCTAACGATAACGTGGTTCGTATCCTGGCAGTGAAATAATTTTTCTCCATTTTGAACTTGGCCTACAGCGTAGGAGAGGTTTATTTATTATTTGTCGTATGGAAAGCAACTCGTCTCCATTTTGAACTTGGCCTATAGCGTAGGAGAGGTTTATTTATTATTTGTCGTATGGCAAGCAACTAATACAATAATAAATATATACAATGTCAAGAACGTTGGTAGCGTTCACAAGCTGATGTCCAATTCTTCCAGCCATTCTAAGAAGGAACTTGTAGCTCCAAAATCATCTTCATATGGTCCATCATACTTCCGTAGAGGGCATTCCCTGATATTATGCTCCACACTCTGGGAAGGAGCACCGCAGTCACATGCAGGAGAATCATGAAGACCCCACTTATACTAGATGGCGTTGCATTTCGCATGGCCTGTTCTTAGGCGATTTAGTTTGACCCACTGGTCTCTATTTAAATGGAATCCTGGAAGTCCAGTTGTTGGATCTTTAATATCTGAATGTTTTACAGATGCGGAGTTCCAGCTTTGTCGCCATTTTTCCATGACATCAAAGTCAAATACATCTTGCCATACCGAATTTCTGGAGTTAAGACGAGTGGGTGGTAAGTTATTTAGACCCTCGTGGATTGGGAGATCCTGTGGATGATCAGGATGGTGTAGTTTTATCCACTCACGTGCCGTTGCTTCTTGGCGTCTTATCTCTGGAGGTGGTATTTTGCTGATCAGGTGCAACCAGGGGACTGGGGTGGATTTTAGGGTGCCAGTTATTACTCTCATACACTCATTCAGGTGGACGTTGATTTTTCTAGTATGAGTACTACGTTGCCACACTGGAGCACAGTACTCAGCAACAGGGTAAACCATGGTGAGAGTGGTTGCTCGTAGTGTGTTCGCATCAGCTCCCCACGAAGTACCAGCTAGCTTCTTCATGATGTTGTTTCGTGTTTTCAGTTTCTGACTTGTGTTTTCGAGGTGTTTTTTGAATGTTAAGGAGCGGTCTAAGGTGATGCCAAGATACTTAGGATAAAAATTATGTTTCACCCTCTGGCAGAAGTTCACTTTGAGCTGCTGATGTGCTATTCTATTGCTCAAGTGGAATGCGCATACTTCTGTTTTCATTGGGTTCGGACAAAGTCTCCACTTTCTATAATATGTGTTCAAGGTTTCTAAGTCATTAGAGAGAATGCTCTCACCTTCCTCTAATGTGGCAGTTTGGACGGCGATAGCTAAGTCGTCAGCGTAGCAGAATTTATTGCCGGTTGTTTCTGGCATGTCACTGGTGTACAAGTTGAAGAGCAATGGAGCTAGTACTGACCCTTGAGGTAATCCATTTTTTATTGTAAATGACTTACTTGTCTTATGTCCGACGGTGACCTTAAAATATCGGTTGGTCAGCATATTCCTCAGGAGTGATGTTAGTTTCCTGCAGGGTATATGTTTTTTAAGTTTAAGTAGCAGTCCATCCAGCCAAACTGTATCATATGCCGCTGTTAGATCGACAAAGGTGTACGATTATAGTGTAACAGAGTTCTGGGATGAGTTCCAAACCTCTTCACAGTGTGTGAGGAGTGACATACTACGCTGTTAATCTTGATTGATTTGTTGGATTGGGTCGTCATATCTGATGGCCACAATGGTATTGTCGTAACCCTATCAGGCCGAATGGTTAGAACTGACAGGGAACACTTGAAGAAAGGTTGAACCTGGAAGTCAATACTGTTCGTATGGAAGTATTTATCACAGGAAAAATGATACTGCGTCATATTTGCATAGTTTACAGTATTTACAGAACTATTAAACAAACGGTTGAGCTGTAAGAATAAACGGGGGCGTTCTGGTGCTACGTACTGATTTTGCAATTAATACATGATAGGATACATGAACTGGTGCTTTGTTATACAGAAATTGACTGAATATAACAGTTTATTTCGAACGGCAAGACAGCCTGGCCTACGTGTTATGGACGTGCAACCTAGCCTTACCTATATGAGGCCTATCGGTTGCTCCCCTAACCAATCATCTTCTCCACCTGTTTCTTGCTGGTAAAGTCCATTGTCTGCTGACTGTATGTACCGACCAACATAAAAGGCTGCTGACAACTAGCTTCGGTGTCTGTTTTAACTGCCTCGTTGCTTCTTGATGTAGACGTTACACTGTTCGAGCTGATTACGAGTGGAAGAGAGCTACAGGAACCATTACACGAGGTTATAATTCCCTACCCTCCACCATCATTCCAATCTTGGCAGGTGCAGTTTCGACAAATCAAGAGCCCTGCCGATGCGGTCATCTTGGCCACTTAGGCTAAAGCGCAATATTCACTTTCTGTCAGCCTTCTAATTCGCCAGGGAATGACTGAAGCATACTTGCAGCACTGGATAATGGGTAATAGTTGCTTCTTGACGAAATACTTCTTGTAGTCATCAAGTATCTATTGGAAGAGTAGGCTGGATGGTGCTTTAATTTGTGTTCACTATTGATGATTAGGACAACATCGTCTGCATCAAACATCAATTTAATTTTTTTCTTTCCTGTCTAGTTTGCATACACTTCGGATTGTTTAACATGTGAAGCTGAATACCATTAAGCCTATACGTAAGAAATTCAATCACCAAGAGTTGCTGTCATGGTTATGAAAACCTGGGAATTAGAAAATACGCCAAAGAATCCAAATATGTATTTTCTAAAATTATTATTCTGATTCAAGTTCGAAGTAATTGATTGTTTTAACTCAATTTGAACTTTCCAACTTACTCCGTTAAAGTGCTAGAGGTAAACGATTTTTTTTCAAAGTGTTTAAATTTCTATTTGTTATTTTTTGCAAAAACACGGTACATGGAATCAGGAAAAGCAGTGCAATTGCGGGAGAACTCATTCTTTTAAACAGATAAAACGTTTTCACATTTCTCCCCTTTTTTTAAAAAAGAAATTACACTGGCAGTTTGTTTCTCGTATAATCATATAAAAAGTTTGAATGTTTCTGATCTTTGCAAAATAATCCTCCAAACTACTGAACCGATTCTTATGATTCTTTAAAAGTTGAAATGTTTACTTTTCAGTTTGACGGAAAACTAACGAACTTGAATGTTTTTTGAGATAGTGAGAATAAAAGCAAAGGACGCACCATATCCTTTCAGTAAATTTCAAACAATCAAACAGCCATAAAATAAATACTAAAACTATATTTAGAAATTTTGGAGTACTAATCATTGTTTCTAAAAGAATTAGGTGCCAAATGTCTCCAAACTGGATAATTTACCTAGAATTAGTCTTTCAATATTTTTATTTTTTCTGTTTAGGGACAGAATTTTAAAAAAACATAGTATAGTGTTGTCTGTCTTGAACCTGGACAAAGAGTTTTATTGTGTGCCACATTATGTCACTAGAAAGGATAGAATCAGATACGAAAACATCTATAGATCACATGTTGCGTTAGAAAAACATTAGTTTTCTCTATACACAATATAACATTAAATAATTTTAAACGTAACATTCGTTTTTTTTATCAACGTTACACATCCCTGTAACATAAAAATTTGAAATTTCCGACTTACTTCGTTAAAGTGCTAGTGGACTGTATCAGAAGAAGAACGATCAGCGGAGCGTCTGCAATAATGTTCTGTTTCCCGTTGGTTACTGAACTCTAAAAATTGATTCCCGTTACTTTGTGTAGACCTTAAACTAAAATAACAATTATGTATTGGCTCAAAATAAGTGCTCAATATCTGTGCAACGGCAAGGGATCAGTAGTAAAAACGCAGAGTCAAAATGCAAAGATTCCTCCAACACATTAGCTTCCTGGAGTGTTATTTTTACTTTTAACTAAAAATAAATCTAAGGTAAAAGCTAATAATCTTTTATAATAAATCAAACTTGTTAATATTCATCTCATATATAATCGTATCTCGTTTTGTCCACGGTCGGCTACAACCAAATTTTGTACAATACGCAACCATCAACAAAAGTATTACATCCATTCGGTCGAGTGGCGTGCAATTGCAATACACGTTAATCATGCAAACATTAACGAAATCTTCTGACGTATTCGAGGTAAGTAATTGCTCTACAACCTCGTAGTGATACCAGTTCAGGAGTTGAAGTAGGTGCAAAGAAGTGCAGCTAGATTTGTCTCTGGAAATTTCTGTAGAACACAATCAGTAACTCATATAATAAAGGAGATGGAATGGGATTTATTGGTAAACAGGTGGATGGTGAAGAGAGTCACTGGAGTGTACGAAACGTATTTTGGTGATGAGGCGTTGAAAGACATTACTGGAAGAATCAATAATAGTGCATGGAAGGGAAAATATGACCATGAACACAAGTTAGCACTTGATTTCAGGCATAACTAAGTGAGAAAAGTTTCTTTCGTAGGTAAGGGAGTCAGAAGTTGGCACAAATTACTGAGGGAATTGATGAATAATTTACGAAAAACTTGAAAGAATTAAAATCAAAATTCGTAGAGGGCGAAAGTAGGCAGGAACAAGAAATGGGAAAATGAGTGTGTTGGTAAATTACCACCAGACCATGCGTTCCTCCGCAATTAAATTAATCTTTGGAACACTACTGGTGAATGTAACCTCGTCCTTGGTTAGACCGCTCTGATTGCAAGGCACAGTATATAGGTCACGCCTGCAAGTGAACGCAGACGAGTACCACTCCACTGCATACAACCGATATTGATTTATTGCTTTTGAGCTGTCCCGCTTTGATCTCTTCACAGCGGACAGACAAAAAGTCAGAGAAGAGTGTTGCTAGTCAGCGTCCAAATTGCATCAACTTGTAGACAATCTGTTGAATTCTCTTCCTACCGAGGTATTCACAATAGTATTACCGCACACCACTGAAATTGTTGTAACCAATATGGTACCCGGCAATATTCGAGATGTGTCTACAATTCTCAAAACCAATGTTACAGTTTGCGTTGCAATTATGAGATGATTCTGTGATAAGATTTTTGAGAATGGGTTAGTATATCTTACTAGTTTCAGCAAGGGTTCACATGTGGCATAGCTTGCAATGTGTATACGGAGTTCGTTGTAGCACTTCCGTCGTTTTTGATTGCACGGTGAATTGTGGAATAGGATTGCGGGGTGCTATTAAGCAAAGGCCACGATAGTGGCATATTGGACGATCATTTAAACACTCAAACTACCGTTCCTAGTCTCTAGATCAGTAATGACATTCGTAGTTATTCAGACTGAATAAAATAATTTATTTCAGTATGTAAAAAGCATGTACTTCATGGGAACTTTCGATTATGTGTACTCGAAAGACAAAATTACGGTTGTAATTTTTTTTATCACCAATTGAAGATAGTATTACTTTGTGTTTGTTTCCTAACAGTAGTTTGGATTAGTTTTTTGCAGCAATCATATGAGAAATTATTGAAACTTATCTTTATTTCAAATTTAATTTGAACCATTTGGTCATACAAAAGAAAATCTAAATGTTACATAAAGAGTTTCCTAGGAACTTTCATATGTCGGGGGTTCTTCTAGCTCCCTCAAATGTTTGATATACGTAGTCAGTGCAATTTAGCGTACTAAATTCCAGAAAACTGTTAAAATGAATAATCAGAGTTACTTAGGCAACAACAGAGTCATCAGAATCCAAAGATTCTGGTGTATATCTTTGATGCAGCGTTATCTTTGGTAGATATCTGCTTAGATTAAGAAAGGTGTTTTTATCTTTGATGTAGTGTGACCTTTGCCGCCTATCTGTTCGGGTAAATAAGAGATTATGATTTATTGGTCCGTCCACCCTTCACGTGGAGTCATAATACATACCGCAGTTTTTAAGTTAGATCCTTTGTTTCAAACTGTGAATACCTGATCCACATCGGTTGAATAGGTTTTGTGAGATACTTTAAGAAAGAATTCTCTAGGAAACAGTGACCTGAAGATTGTACGTATTGATAATGTTTAATTGAGATAAATTTACATCGACTGTTCGTGATGCAACAATTGTTGTAAGCCTTACAACTGTGGAACATAATACCGATGTGAGTGTTGTGTAATTACGCCTGATATCGCAGGAGAGTTTATGTAACCTGTGACTATAGTTTTAGTTAATTGCCATCTGATATTCGTCCAAAATATTAATTTTGAGATATATTTCATCATTGCAGTGTGGGGAATCCTTAGTACCTGTAAATTATTATTGCACGTTTCGTATAGAGCATAGATGTATTAACGAAAGTGTGTTGTGAATAATGGACACTAATTATCTTTCTCTATTGAAGGGCATTCGGAAGACGTGAGTTCGAATCCCCATCAGAGCATCCGAAATTGGATTTTCCATGGTTTCCTCAAATCATTGCAAGAGAAGCCGGGATGGTTCCTACCAAAGGCCTTGTCAGAAATATTTCCTACTCCTTGTTCCCAGTCCTTTACCGCCTCTAATGACCTCACCGAGCGTGGTGGGTGAGTGGCTAACGCTCTGGCCTCGCATTCTGGAGGACGCCGGTTCGAATCCCCGTCCGGGCATCCAGATTTAGGTATTCTTTGGCTTTCCCAAACCACTCCAGGCGAATACCAGGATTCTTCCTTCAAGAAGGCAATGGCAGAGTTCCTTCCCGTTCCTTGTTCCCAGCCTCTAATGACCTCGACGTCAACGAGACGTAAAGCCAGAAAAATCCATTGAGGGAATGAAAATTTATTTTGTTGTAATTCCGATAATGCCTCAAAATTCAAAAGCTCTTTACCTTTTTTTTTTACCTCCGCCAAATGTTGTTTCGTTAAGTACAACATGTGCGGTTGCTGAATCATATTCCATGTTAATTCGTTTGTTTCCTACGCGAGGTAGGATTACTGGGTTACGTTGGCTTTGCAAGATGCGAAATGAGTGGCGAGTTAAAAGTAAGTCACAAGACTGTTAAGACCATGTGAATCATAACTTGAACGATAAGTGAAGATAATATATTTTGGTTACGTATTACGTGTGTTGGGTGGTCCGTATCGCTCCTGAAGGCTGGGTCTGTATTCCAAAGCCGAGAATTATTCTCCGAAGCTGATCGTCGAGAACGGCTGCTCAAGACCACCCAGCCTGCTGTCCAGAGAGTACGGAGAAGGGAACACCCCAAGCACGTATAGAATAACTTGAGCTTGTGTTGACCACATCGCCTAGTCCTCATTGTCGAATGCGTCAAACACAGGGTTTTACCTTCAAACGCGTTTCACCCGCCGGCCCATTGTAACGGGCAGGGACATAATCGGAAGTACCTAGAGACTAACCCTCCTATCCTTCATATTCCACTAGACAACAAAGCTTTCTGTCACTAAGAGGCTACCCTAGCAACGTTTGATGAGTCACCGTCGGGGTTACTTTTGTAAAACTCCTATCGAACATCTAAGGCTACGGCCACACTGGCGCGTTTTCACGCAGAATTTGTGCGTGAAATCCTGTCGAAAATATGAACTACATACAAGTTTTTGGGACCGGCCAGACAGACGTGATTTCACGCAGCGTGAAGTGGGAAAAGGCGCGTGTTCAAGGTCGCTCGCAGCAGCATGAGCCCGGGCCCATTCGTCAGCGGGATATGACGCTGTAGTGAGTGGCCACATCGACGGAAAACACCCCACCGTGTCTAGCTCTTGTTTCTTGCGTTTTCGTTGTTTTATATTCACTGATATTATGGAGTGCTTAGATAGTGAATTTATAATACTAGAAGTGCAAAAACACCCTTGTTTGTATGACCCAAAACACTCGGATTATAAAAATAGAATTAGAAGACGACTGAACATTTCTAGCGGGAAAAACTGCTGGTGTGTGCACGCGCGGATAAGATAGGCGTGATTTTCACGCGCGGGAAGAACACGCCAGTGTGGCAATATCTGCAGGATTTCCGGCTCGCGTTTTTTCCCCGCTAGGTCTCGGCGTGAAAACACGTCAGTGTAGCCGTAGCCTAATGCTACTGGTAACGCCCGTTACCCCCCTAGAGGTACGTTCCCACGGCGTGTCCTTCGTCGCGTGCTAGGGAACGCCTGTCATCTTTGCCGCACATGTTAACAGACGGCGCGCCTCCACCCGCCGCCAGGCGGTAGAAGATGAAAGGCGCGTACTGCCAGCCACGCGCCGTGGGAACGAGCGTTAATGGGGATTGGGTAGTCTGCAAGCAGCTTTAAAGGTAAACACCTCGCGGTCTGCCCACGGCTTGTATCGGACACTAGAACCAGGCACGCCCGGTAAGTACCAACACCTCAAGCGACTTCCCTACGGCTCAGTGAGATCGCACCCACCCCCCTCTCCCCATCCCTAGTGATAACACTTTGTTCTCTTGTTAGCAAGACTTCCCTGGCAGAGTTTTGAAGAGTCACCGCAGGGATTACTTACGTCATTCCCTCCCTCCCTACCCTGCACATCTAATACATACTGACAAGCATCCGTTGCACAGTACTTGGGATTGGGTGGTTGCTAACACCTTTGAGGGTAGACGCCATGCAGTCTGCAGGGAACTAGTCTCGTATACTAAGGTTGTGTGCGTTCCGACACCTTAAGGCGCGTTCCCACGGCGCGTGGTGGACAGTACGCACCTTTCATCTTTTACCGTCTGACGGTGGGTCGGGGCGCCCCGTCCCTGCTAGCATATGCGGCAAAAATGAAAGGCGTTCCTTACCACGCGCAAGAGGGACGCGCCGTGGGTACGTGGCTTAAGCCGCGTTCCCAAGACGTCTTGTAACAAAGGCGGGACGGGACAGGATTCTTTAGCCGAAGTGTAGGGACGAGCGCGCACCGTAGGTTAGCCCTCGCTTACCTCACCTCCACCTCCCCGCCACGTTGCCTAGTGTCGTTTGGCACAGAGCATTTTACAGCAACAGAACGGGTGCGCACCGCTGCTGCAAACCGATGACAACAGCTTACCGCTACACACGCCTGTGATGTTTACCGACACAGAGTGGGTAGCTGCGTCTCGTCCTCGCTAGTAGAGGCGACCCCGTTCCCATGGCGTGTTGTTGAGTATTCGTCCCTTCCCGTCCCGCCTTCGTTACAAGACCACGGCTTTAAACGACTGCTCCTCGCGCCTACCCAGATCGCAACAAAAGATAGGATTATTCTTTGAAGTTGATCGTCTTGAGTGGCTCCAGAGAACCAAGGAGGAAACTCCCCTTTATAAAGCGTTCCCTTACTAGCCAGCGCTTGAGTTGTTGGATATATTATTCTTTGGATAATTTTTTGTTCCATTTCCTTACTTATAATTGAAGCCGATGAGTATGGTCCCATACAATTGCTTATGAAGATAAACTAATAGGCTAGCTAGAATACAAGAAGTGTGAAGCTATCGTCAAGACGTTATATTATAGTTCATAAATTCTGAGAAGATAAAGAATGGTTTGAGCTGGCGTTGACCGCATCACATCATCTGATACTCATTGCCGCAGGTCGCGAATGGACGATAGGATTTCTACTTTCGCAAATTATATCAAATAATCCTATTAGGTGTTGTTGTGATTGATGGCCCCGGCTGCCTGCTTGGAGACTGACCTGTGGCTGCTGCGACCGCCCGCCTGTCCCGCTCGCGGTCGCGGTGGCGGCGCTGCTGCTGGCCGCCCCCGGCCGGCGCCGCCCCCGGCTCCCTGCGCCCCGTGCTGCTGCCCCCGCGGCCTCTCGCGGCCGACTGGCTGAGTGAGCCGGGACGAGGCCTCTCGCGCGGTCGATCGTGCTCCCGGGCAGCGCAGCATCCACCGCGCGCCGTCAACACAGCGCTGGCTTAACTTCACCCCTCACAGCTTCCACATTAGTAACAACTGGCTGAATACTGCAGATTGGCTTTAAACCTCACAGACTGTCTTGCGTCACACAGTCACCGCTCCAAGACTGACTGCACTTATGCTGGGCTCCTAGCGTGCACAGGTGGACAGTGCAAACAAAAGGGCGACGGTGCTGCTTAGGTATGAGACCTTGAGGCAGGTCGCCCAGGAGCCGTTAGGGTGAGGGGATAGTACAGTAGACTGCCAGCTGGGTGGTGGTTTGCGTCGCCAGCCGACCGTACAGAACATGATGTGCGGCGACTATCATTAGCAGGATCTGTGGTGGTGCTCTATATTGCATGTCATCATCGGAGTGGATGAGGCCGACCGACGACCAGCAGATGGATCATCGCCTGGGAATAAGTGCCCAAAATAAGTATTCATCTCCACACATTAGAGAACACTTTTGGTTAGGGTGCATCCATAAGCTACATAGGTTGGTGTACGGGTTGGGAGGGGTTGGGTAGAATGCTACGCTGGGCTACGTGGGAGGGGGAGGGGACAGGGGTCCCAGCCAAACCACGTAGCTTTTCATCCATATTACTTGTCACAGTTAAAATAAGGTACAGAATACACAACAGCATGTGAATATTAATTTCCGTCATTTAACTATCTCCGTATTGAAGCGTACAACTTGTACTCCCTCTTTTTATGAATTAAATTACCTTTTAATTTAATAATTTTACCAATAAAAATGTTATTATTGAATGAATTTCTGAGAAAGGGAATTGGGATGTTACTTACATGTTGGCAACACCGTTTCACGTGCGTTTGACATTAACATTTTTAGAGATTTACTTTTCAATTACAATTTAACAATCATCTTGTAATACAATAGGTTCAATATCTACCAGTTATCAGGGGTTTCATTATAATACCGTTCATTATGCTCAGCAGGGGGATGAGAGTCTCTAGGGCGACATTGGGTTTATCAATACAACAACTCTTTGCGGTGATTATCAACATCTCTGTGTAGTTACCATTTTGCAGAGGGCGCCAAGTCTGCTTCCAGTAGTATTCCCAGGCGATGATCCATCTGCTGGTCGTCGGTCGGCCTCAGTAGGTGGATAAGGATGGACCTGGTGCAAAAGATCTTAAGCCGGCCCCGGAAGAGACTCCACTCGTCCGCGTGACGTCCGGAAGACACTCCACTCGTCGGTCGTTAGTTCATTTGGTGGCCGCTAGGGGGGGCAGCACCGGCCGCGTTTGCGCAAACGATAGTTCCTTCACCGCCCGCCCAGATGGAAGCACAAACCTCAATCTGCGCAGACATTCCATGGCTCGCGTAACCTGAATTTATCTGAGTATTCTGTGGAGCTTAGTCGGGCGCATACCCCCGCAGGCGACAACGGTTGTTGCTATTCCCAGCGCGCCACAGATGACGCGTCGGTGAGCAACGGGATCCCGTTATACGGTATTCCTGGAGTGCGTAGTTTCCTAGCGCAGCGCTATTTTCCGGGTGTACTGTAACTCGGCGTGGGTGACGCGTTGGCTCCCGTTAGCCGCTATTCCTGGTGTGATCGGACTGGGCCTACATTCCACAACACAATTTGCCGTTCGTGACAGAGTATAAATTCTGATGCGAATCACTCTAAAATATGCAATACATACGATCGTTTTATGTTACGCATTTTCTAAACGAAAATCAAAATTTTAGTTTCCATACTGAGAGAGTGTATAACCTGTTTGATTTACTGTAACTGAATTAAAGTAAGATACACTCGTTTCAAAAGCGTAATTTTTTTGTTATAATGTGATAATGGCATTACCATGGATACTCTGGGCAGTTCACATAGTCAAAATTAATAAAGGGTGGGGGATTCGAATGTGAGAGCGGTTGCTTGCTGTTGACAATTGTTATTGCCAAACCTGTATTTTTTCCCTAGCATTTTGTAATGTGTTGTTGATATATCAAACTATTATAATTATTTAATTGCTTAGGTACCAAAAATTAACTTCTAAAAATAACTTTTTAGCAGACTGTCACCACTTTTTGATCTATAACACTGAGCTGATATCCTCTGATTGGTCAGACAAAGTTATTCTTGAGACCATCCTACAGAACCAACATTAACATACAAAACAACAATATGATATATTTATTTTGTATTGTGTGGTGGATGAAATGAAACAAAAATGAATTAAATACGATATTTTTTTATTTATTCTTCTCACGTACAAGTAGTACCATCAACACCCAAATTTTCTAATTACTATATTATTAACCTCATCAGATATTAGTAAATTTATTATAAGCAATAAGTTATTTTCTTAGAAGCGTGTAGTTGAATGATGAACTGGGAGTCCATTGAGCTACACGAACATTATTAATATGCATATCAATCAGTTTTTGCACTTAGCACTTTGCTAGCTAAAATGTCCACAAACTCTGTATATCATCTCGAAACTAGGTAGCCCTACTTCTTCTTAACGATCAAGACGCCGGTCACTGCGGGCTGCGCACTGATGAGGTTCCTTTAAGACGAATCGCCTATGAATCTAGAATCAGTATTGGGGAGGAGATGGGTTCGACTGTACGTCAGGCCATCATGATTTCGGTTTTCCATGGTTTCCTGAAATCACTCCACGTGAATGCAGGGAAAGAGATCTTTAAAAGCCCATGGCCGAATTCCTCACCATTCCTTGCGGTACATCCTTTCTCACAGATCATGACGATGGTATCGAAGGAGCAAAAAGACCGAAAAAAGGCTGATATGCTGGAAATACTAGAATTTTGGATGGTCGTTGAAATTTCACATGTGTAACGATAGCAATGTGCTAGTAATAATACACGGTAGACGGAGAAGTCAGCGATAGCCGCGACAAATTAAAAATTCATTCACAGACAAAGGTATGGAAAAACAACCATTTTTCGAGTTCTGGAACATGATATATACTGCGTCGATTCTCTCAAGTGATCCTGAGACAGCGAATACTGTATGCTCAGAACAGCGTGATGCAGGTCTTAAAATCTGGTAGAAGTATATAGGAAGCATAAGAGCCCACTTGAAAATATTTGTGACATGATTAACAAAGCCTTTCCCACACCAGCTCCAAGGCTAGACAAATCAGTTCCCAGTTTGACCATGGCAAAAATTATTAAATGGAACGAGGGAAGAAAGATTTCATATCAGCATCAGTGCCACACCTTATTTCACTAACCTTATCTCTGATGTCATTGGTATGAAATATTTCATTGCACTCGTAATTTTTGCAAACAAGCTCTAACCTATACCATCTGTCTACTCAGACCAATCTATGTATCAGTTCTGTTATGCTTTCGTAAAAACTGTGGCAAGCAGACACAAATTGAGGACCCTTAGCTGTACTTTGTCTAAAAATTCAATCAACCCCTTGGTAATTGTAAAGAATACACAGCAAACCTGATGAGGAGGTGTACACACTTTTTCTATAGTTTCACTCACTATTTCTATAGTATCATTATCCCTGGAACTAGAAAAAATCCATCAGTAACAGCTACCAGGTACCACACTGTTCACATTAGTATCGCCTCGCCTCTCACACACATGAGCCATCTTTGCCATCTAGTAGCATGTGCACAAGCATGAAACTGTTCACATCAGCATCATCTCATATCACCCACATAACAACAAGCCATCTAGTAACATGTGTCCCTTGTACCACAAAGGCATGAGTAGATTCAAGAGCATTTCTTAACACAGGCTGCAATGTCGTACTGTGGATCCTCACTCACAGCTACATACGTCACAAAACACACACTGACACACATTAGTGGAGGAGATGAACCGCACATCCTACATCCAGACAAACGAGTTAAAGGAAGGTCTGACCATATTTACGCATACATACGCAGAGAGAGACAACACTGAAAGACGCACACACACACACACACACAGACACACACATTAGGAGGAGATTAAAGGAAGGTCTGACCATATTTACGCATACATACGCAGAGAGAGACACACACTGAAAGACACACACACACACACACACACACACATTAGTGGTGGAAATTAACTACACACACTACACGCAGACAGACGAGTGAAAGAAAGATATCACCATATTTACACTCTAGCTACCGTCCCTCGCAAACAGCATTTCAATTCCAAAAACTGTGGACTTCACATTAACAATGTAACCAGAAAAAGCCATCGGTAACAGCTACCCCGCAGGTACCAAACTGATTACATTAGCATCGCCTCGCCTCTCACTCAACTCAGCCAACTTAACCATCTAGTAGCAAGTGCACAAGTACGAAACTGTTCACATCAGCATCATCTCATATCACCCACATAGCCACAAGCCATCCAGTAACATGTGACCCTAGTACCATAAAGACATGAGTAGATTCAAGAGCCTTTCTTAACACAGGCGGCAATGTCGTACTTTTGATGCTCGTTCACAGCTGCATACGTCACAAAACACACATTAGTGGTGGAAATGAACTACACACACTACACTCAGACTGGCGAGTGAAAGAAAGGAATCACCATATTTACACTCTAGCTGCCTTCCCGTGCACACCGCATTTCAAGTCCAAAAACTGTGGATCCCACATTACACCACTACATACAAGCAAGGTGACTGTGGTTTTGTAACACAAGTTCTTCCTTCTCTGGTACATCCAATCATCACGATTTTTGCCCCGAAGGACATATAGTGAACAACCTGATAAAAACAGTTCGTACCCCAAAAATAACGGCAGCATCAGAAGCTGCTTTTAACAAATGACTTTGACCAAACAGTGTACAAGAGTTTAGTTCCAGTAGCCATCTATAATTATTGCACATGAATTCAGGTGAGTGTGGTGAGCATTGAGGTGTATTGTAAAGACATGCTGTCCTCTGACCATCCTGTAACATCTCAGTCTGGACGTGAAGTGTGGAGTTCCTTTCCTCCAGTTACTTGTATGTTTGTGGTAACATATAGAATTGTGTGTGTATGCATGGACATATGTGTGTGTGCATGTTCCTATGTGGTTGTGTGTCTAATTATGGTGATAGGAGTCTACTCCATATCGAGATTTCCATCAGTGACCATCAGTGTTGATGGTGGACGTAATCAGTTGGGTGTGATGAGCACTGATGTGTGTGACAAAGACATATCATACTTCACACATGCCGCCGCACCTATTCAGTCTGAATGTAGGGTGTTCAGTCCCTTTCCTCGAGTTACCTGTATGTGTGTAGTGATGTATGGAATTGTGTGTATGCATGGCCATGTGGTTGTGTGCTTTCTATGTGGTTGT
>CM061914.1:72438561-72573442 GCA_031002005.1 Vandiemenella viatica
CAAGATTTTGAGATTGCAATTTTAAATTGTGAGCAAAGTATGCACTGTGCATAAAGACTGCGCCGATAGTTCCATATTACGGTCTTTTAAGTTTGAATTTAAATCTATTATCATACAAAATAGGAGCTTTATTTCTTTTCAATCGTTGGTTTATGCCAATGGTTGCAAGGAAATGATTCATAATAACTGACAATTTAATGACTCAGTATCACTATATGCTGCGAGTTTAACAAGTATCCTAATATAAGGAAAAGAATAAAAGAAGCAAAAAACCGTTGATAAATTTAAAATTCCTAATTTTTTTTAAAAGATCCGTAGGTCTACAGATAAATTTGTAGGGCTGGCAGCACTAGTTCAAATAGTGAGTATCAATCCAAAAAACGGGGATTCCTTCTCGTGCAACCTAGCCTATTCGGAAAATCCCCGTTCGTAAAAGAATACTTCAGTCAATGTTGCCAATATTTTTGTATTTTTTTTTCTACTGAACCAGAAAATTATACGTAGTAGATTTAAAAATTAAGATAAGTATTTAGTATAAACTCTAAAACAGTCATATTAAACGATAAATGCCTTAAACATATGAAATTTAGTAGTTATGAAAAAAAAACATGTCCCAGAAAAAAAAACATGTTTTTTTCAGTTTTTTTACATGTTTTTTTTTTTAAGTCAGAAAAAAAACGTTTTTTTACAAAACTAGTCCGCCAATACGAACCCGACATTAAACATTTTACAGGCTCTGGTGGGTAAAGCTTGTTTCTGGATGTAAACATTAATCTGTGAAAAGGCCGAAACATAACTTCGTAGCCTGATTGTTACGCTCTTCTCCTTGTCCCTGGGGACCCACAGGATCACGAAACACTAGCCACCTGTTACACAGGCGACCAGGGTGGGAGGACATGTGTCCTACCCGTGTTTTAGAACCGGCATCAGGAGTCTTCACCCATTCGAGGACTGTGAGTGTTGCCATCTATCTGCCAAACGTAGAACTAGTGTTCTGTATGATAAGCGTACTTTTTCTTTTTTTTCTGTATAACTATTAATGATACTCCAATGCAATTGAATTTTATTTCATTTTTTTGCCGCTCGCGTTTCACTCCATTTTCAGAACATCTTCAGTGTTATTTGTACATTTTGTCAGTTACATTTCATTATGGAAACAATATGAAGCGCATTTATAATTAATTTTACTGACATGTGATCCTCTTTCATGATCTCAGAGTCAGTGTTTGCTATCATTCTGAGTCTTCCCATGATTTCTCTTAAATGCATAGCACCGCACTGACCTAACTACACAGTATCACCATTAATTTTAGTATTAGTGTCGAGTTCAAAACCACATGTGAGGGTACACCACACCGTGTTCTCCACTAGTCCATAGAGTGTATGTTTTTTATGTTTCAAGTTTCATTGTGTTGGATTTTATACTCTACTTTGTGTTAACTTCGATGGTAGGCGGGCATTGAAATGGTTGATTTCCTTTGTATATATTTATTTTGTTTTTAATTTAATATCGCTTATATTGTTTGGTTGGTCAAGTTTGTGTATTCATTTATTATCTGTTTTCTTTTAAATAGTGCTTAGTGGATTTGATAATTTTTCTTGAAATGTGAATGTCTGTAGTTTGTTATTATTTACGGTGAATATTAGCATATCTCTGTGTTGCAGTTTGTGTTCTAGGTGTACTGCAAATGTGGAGTGGTTGGAGTATTTCAGTGCTCCTAAGTTCTTTTGTACCTTGTTTCGAATATTCTGCTTGTCTGACCGATGTATTTTGCTCCACGGTTTTGACGAACGAGTCTGTATACGCCAGAATTGTAGCATTTGTTTTATTGAGCTTTTATCTATGGAATTATTGGTTCCAATCACGATGTTGAGTCCTTCTTTCCTTCTTTGTTTTTTGTGTGCACTTTGTTGATATAAGCCAGAACATGCCATTTTTCTTTTTGTACTTGTGTGGGTAGTATGTTTTCTGATACTGAGTTTGAGTAGGTGTTATATTTGCTTGATGCGGTGTTGGAGAGTGGGTTTTATGTTGTCTTCAGGATTTTATTTTTTAATGTTGTTGTTCATTTGGTTTTATTTACATCAGTTTATGATGGCTATTTGTATGATTGTGTTTAATTCTGATTTGTAACATCCCTAAACAAAGAAAATTACAAATCAAAATTCAACACAATCATACAGATAGCCTTACGATATGTATATAAAGAAAACGAACATGCATACATACTGCTTATAAACATGCATAAAATATTGTTCATATGGGAATTAAATAGTATCAGCTACTGCTAATCCCTTCAGCTGCCGCTACGAGAACGACTGTTGTGTACGGCGGGTTGCGACTCATCTTCGCAGGCGCAGGCCACGAGTGGACTCACAGTTTTAACTTAATTTTTAAATAATCAATGCGTTGAATGCTATGTCAGAACACTATGAAAAATCCTATCGGCTCTAATTCAGCGTTGTATGCATTTTATTAGTTGAGAAAAGGGATCTACATCAACATCTATACTCTGCAAATCACAAATACTGTGGGTGGCAGAGTGTGCTAAGCACCAATCCTAATTCTGCGCATTCCAATCCCGAACAGATCGAGGACAGAAGGAATACATAAATGAATCAGCACGGCATCTTATTTCTCTAATCTTATCCCTCCTGTCATTGCGACCTAAATAGGTTGGCGGAAGAAGTATTTCGTTGCACTCGTAACTTAAAGATTTTCGCATATTCTCCAGCAAATTCAAACTAAAACGACGTCGTCTGTCCGCCAAACATTCCCGGCCTAACCCACGTGTCAGCTCTGTGACACTTACGTAAGGACTGTAACTAGCAGTAACGAATCGAGCGGCTCTTCTCTGTACTTTCTCTAATGTGTCAATCAATCCCTTGCGATACGGATCCCAAATTCCACAACAGTATTCCAAATGCGGACGCACTAGTGTTTTGTACGCTATTTCCTATGTATGAGCCTTACAACTTCTCAAAATACGTCCTATGAATCGTAGTTTGGAATTAGCTTTTCCTACAACGGAAGTTATGTGCAAGTCCCATTTCATGTTGCTTTGTACTGTTACGCCTAGATACTTCAGGGAATCTACAGTGTCAACAACTGAATTGTTAACTTTGTACTCCAGAGCAAGCGGGATGATGGCAACAGAAATAAAGGATAGCATTATGCATCGATCTATCTTCCATATCAAGCCATCACAATGGCTTGGACCACCTGTAGTTGGAAATTAATGATGAAATTAATTTTGCTGTTTTCACATCTGTAACCCCGGTACGCACCAGAAGTTTTATGTTTTTCCCGTAACGGAGATCGTTCTCTGTAATAACTCAACCTGCAAGGCAGGGTCTGTACCTCCCTAGGCTATATCTGTGCTGCGGGGCCTTATATATATATATATATATATATATATATATATATATATAAAGCAATCACTTACTATTAAATTAATAAACCTTTTGATACAAAATATTGAATAATGTAATGACAGTAAAAATATACGACGATAACTTAATGAAGAATCGAAATGTCGGAACGAGCTTTCTGTATCGTTTCCGAAACTGAAGTGAACGATGTTAACAAGTGATGCTCGCACGTTCAATTCGTTGACTGATGATCGATAGATGAGGTACTGCCTATTTTAGTGCTGTTGTTGCAACCAAACGCAATCAGCAAAAGCCCGCAAAAATTACAAACTGAGAAGTTTTAGTAACAATATAACACAATAGGCTTACATATTAAAATAAAATATATGAAGATTTACAAAAAACAATACTGATTATTCATAACTCATGTCAACAGGATGACAGCGACTAATATATGTTTATTTTATGTTTATTTTTGCATGTAGTACGGGCCCCTAGGCTACATCATAGGTAGCCTATGCCAAACTGCAGCCCTGCTGTAAGGAGTTATGCAAAGAACGTTGTCTTCGTTCTTCTGATGTTATCCGTATCCTGTTCACGGAATTCTAAACAAAGCGAGGGTAGCAACTGGTGTATTAATATACATGTACGTATTATGATTCATCTACACATATCAACAGTTAAGTAACTTGTGATATGTTTAACTGTGTGCGTAAACACGAGACACAGTACAAGCTTATACGCAAAGTCTCGCAGCAGTAATATACAGGGAGTTACAAAAAGGTACGGCCAAACTTTCAGGAAACATTCCTCACACACAAACAAAGAAAATATGTTATGTGGACATGTGTCCGGAAACGCTTACTTTCCATGTTAGAGCTCATATTGTGGACGGCTGTGGTACAATACGCCATTCTCCAGGGCTGCATCAGCGCATCAGGGATTCCATGCGACGGAGGGTGGATGCATGTATCCTCGCTAACGGAGGACATTTTGAACATTTCCTGTAACAAAGTGTTTGAAGTCACGCTGGTACGTTCTGTTGCTGTGTGTTTCCATTCCATGTTTAATGTGATTTGAAGAGAAGCAATAAAATGAGCTCTAACATGGAAAGTAAGCGTTTCCGGACACATGTCCACATAACATATTTTCTTTGTTTGTGTGTGGGGAATGTTTCCTGAAAGTTTGGCCGTACCTTTTTGTAACACCCTGTATATACTCGTTGTTGGGATTCTCCAAACCTCTGTGGTATGTCCGCTCACTTAATCCACATCGCCCCTCTCCTTCAGAATATTATTGACGCCGATTCCCCAAGCACCATATAGCTGTAATATTCCACCGCACTCTGTGCCTGTGTGAGCAGGGCTCAACGCCTGACAGGTGAATAACATCCGATCCGCTTACAGGTTTATCCGGACAAATCCCCAGTGGTAGCCCAGTTTCCCGATAACTGGTCCAAGAAGGTGGTCCAAGAAGGTGGTCCCAGACTAGTCTGCTTACAGCCCACGCATAGGCTACAATGTTGCCACCTTACGAAAACAAAAGTCGCTAGACCTGGTCTCAAAACTCACTAGATTACGGGATATTTAGAACAAAAAGAGTCGCTAGAAATCGCTAAATAAAATAAAGGAAAATTGTAAGGTAAGTAATATAAAAATACTTTAATAATTAGTATTTTCATTAAATTCAACATAATATTTTATTAAAAAACAACATCAAATTCTTCAATCGGTATTTCTTTTTCATCTTGGTCTATCGTTGGAGTTACAAAACTTGTAGATGTGGAAGGATGAGATGAATCGTGTCTTAGATTCAAAAGAGTATTTAACATCTTTACTAACTGCAGCAATCACTTCAGCCGGAAGCTCGTAAACTGTAGCAGTTTTTTTCACAATTTTTAACTTTTTTTTTTTTTACTTATTGCTTTTCGCCTCGTCGACGGCTAAGGTCATTAGAGGCGGGATGGGACTGGGACAAGGAACGGGAACGGATTCGGCCATGGCCTTTTTGAAGTAAGCATCCCTGAAGTGATTTGGGGAAATCATGGAAAAACCAAATCTGGATGCCCGGACGGGCATTCGAACTCGCGTCCTCCCGAATGCGAATTTTTAACTGATTCTTTATAAAAAAAAAGAATGCTATTAAGAGTATTTACAGCCATCCTATTTCTCTGAGGCAATCGAGTGAGGAAGTGATAAAGCCTATATGGCTAAATTAAATAACTCCAGAAAGGTGTTTATTTCAGCAGCATTCTTGTATTCCTCGAGTATCAGCGCTCTTCATTGGTTCAAATGCTAGAAATGCAGATATAACTGTATTTTGCGTGCAGCTAAAATATCTAATGACTATGCCCAATAATTTTGATACACTGAGGTCAGTAAATTCAGTTAAAAGGGCACTATACTTTTGAGAACTAATTTCATCCAAAACCATCTGTTTGAAATGAGAAGCTAAAACATTTTCGATTACCACACTGCATTTATTTGTGTGGATTTTCATATTCATTACAGACTTCGAATCAGTAATACATTTCGTCAGAGCTTCTGACAAGTGGTCACTGTGCGTTATGGATGTGTGTTCTACAGTAAACAGCGACGGCGTACCTTTCAACTTTAACGGAGTCCATATTATCTTTAGATGCTGGCGAGAATTCAATCCGTCTGTTTTTGAAAATTACTTTACATTTGTCTTTGTGTTTTTTTGTTTCAGAGTGTTTCTTTATATCGACAATTCTGGGGAATATTTCACAGTGACAAAAGGTACTAAAAGTTCTTGTAGGATCGTTTATCACAGGCCGTAACCACATTCTAAACTCTTCTTTAGTTTCCCACTCTTTCCGATATTTTTGTGTATACGCAGTCTTCTTTTTCAGTGGCACTTCCATAGAGATAGATACCACTTCGCACAACACAGAAGCAGCAGAAATGTATTTGTATAACTTTCGCGAACGCTTCGACGCTAACTAAAACTCAGAGACAATATCTAAAACTGAAACAGCCTAACTAACTCAAGGCAGACACAGCTAAAGACGTATAAAGTGTTATATCTGTTGTTAAATATTTTTTCTGTAATTGTCTTTAGTCCTTGATACCTGGCAGTGCTTTATACTAGTCATGACATTGCAGTCTTACAAGTATATTTTTCGAAACTCTGCAAGATTGAATATCACTAAAAAATCACCAAATACTTTTTTAGCGATAACATATTTAAGAATATCGCTATCGAACCTCAAAAGTCACCAAATTTAGCGACAAAATCGCTAAGGTGGCAACATTGATAGGCTATCATACACACAGTCAGATTAAGCAAGTAGGGGAGTATGGTCGCGCTCGCGCTAAGGTGAAGGCCTTACTATGTATGAATGGAAACGCTATAGTATAATTGTGAATACCATCGAATAATTTGGTGAAGTAGAAAAGAGCATTGTGAGGATCTAATGTTATGAGTTGCAGCAAGTTTAGGGAATAAAATAAATATTACGAAACAATATGTAGCTTATCAGTAACAATAGCACCTTTTGAAGTGAACTACACTTAATGGTTCCTTGAGGTCTATTACTATGTACACAAAACACTGGTAAACAATAACAAATGTGGTACAGTTAGCGGATGACCGTCGAGAAATTTAGCCTGGTCCTGATCCGGGGTAGAGAGACGGCTTCTACTTCTCGCGAACTTCCGGTGGTCTTCTGTAGTTGAAGCTGGTTCCGCGGTCAGGCCGGAACTGGCGGTGGAGCGGCCGGCTACGCTTATATAGGCGGCCTGGCGCAGGAATTCCGTTGTGTGGTAGTACGGCGACCTCTGTAAGAAATAGTCCCACTTAGCTTCTAGATGATTCTATTTGTTTTCCTGGTTTGTTTCGATGTCTCTGCGCCTGTTTGGAGTCGTATATGTATCCCGGCGTGCAGGCGCGTTGTGTGTGAGGTCTGCCTGGCAGGGGCCTTTACTGGCAGACTGAACATACCTCCCTCCCGGGGGGGGAGGGGGGGAAGCGATGTCTGCGACGTCTGCGAGGTCGTCTGCCGCGGCGCCCTGGAGCAGACTATGAAGGCTACCTCCAGGGGAGTACGGAGCTGTTCCCCTGGCGATGCGTGCCGACCTGCGTCGTGGTGCAGGTTGTGGTGGAGGTACTTGTGGAGCTAACGGCATCGGTTCGTCGGCGTCGATGGCCGGGGGCTGTACGGGGGGCGCTGAAGATGGTCCCCGCAGGTGGTCGAGAGGCTGCGGCTGAAGGGTGTCGGAGCGACCGACAGGTTGTGGCGTCGTTGGTGGCGCTGTAACTGTCCCTGAGCAACGGTTAGACGGCAGGAGTGGTGGAGGTGGCAGGGAAGGAGAGGAAGAAGTGGATGGCCGTGCCGTGGTGGAAGAGGACGGTGCCGTGGGGTAGCGGGGACGTAGTTGGTTTCGATGGCGTCGCACTATCCGGCCATCCAGGCTGACGTCGAACAGTTGGCGGCCCCGGGGCCGCTGGATGACCCCCGGAAGCCAACCGGCCCGGGAGCCAAACCCGCGGGCCCAGACTAGGGAGCCCGGGGTGAAACGGAATGGGCCCGAAGGTACCTGTACTTTGGGCGGGGGTAAGAGGAGATGGAGGAGAGTGCGAGGTTGGCGGCCATGCAGCAATTCCGCCGGGCTTTTGGCCCCCACTGGAGTGGTTCGATAGGAACTGAGGAAGAGTGTCAATGCCTCTTCGAGTTTGTGACTTGTGGTGTATTTGGTCATTTGGGTTTTGAATGTTCTGACTAGCCGTTCCGCCTCCCCGTTAGATTGGGGGTGGAAGGGCGGGGTGAGGAGGTGTTGGATATTGTTGGCGGTACAGAAGGATAGGAATTCCCGACTTCGAAATTGCGGTCCGTTATCTGTGACGATAGCGTATGGTAATCCTTCGATGGAAAAGATCTTCGTGAGGGCTGAAATGGTGACCTCTGTAGTGATTGTGGAGCAACGGACGACATATGGGAAGTGGGAAAAGGCATCCGTCACTAGGAGCCACTGGTGGCCTAGGAATGGGCCAGCGAAGTCGAGGTGAATGCGTTCCCAGGGTCCGGACGGTGCCGGCCAGGAAAGGAACTTTTGAGGGGGGCGGGGCAGTTGTTGGGCACAGATGGTACAGCGCCGCACCATCTTCGTGACATCCGTGGTAAGGCCGATCCAGAATACATGGCGTCTGGCAAGGGATTTGGTGCGGGCAATTCCCCAGTAGTCCTTGGTGGAGCAGTTTGGAGGATTGTCGGTTGTAGGGATCTCGGAACGACGACCCTCGGGGTGGAATTTGGTTCTGTGCGGAGAAGCACTCCCTCTACTACTGAGAGCTGGTGGCGGATGGAGTAGTAGAACTTGAGGTCTTGATGATGGCGTGGAGGGGAACGTGTTTGCCACCCGTGTTGGATGTGGTGTCGGATGACACGGAGGAGGGGGTCCTCCCCTGTGGCTGCCGCGACTTTTGAGGCCGTGACTGGAAATGTCTTCAGTGCTTCTTGTATGTCATCGTCGATCTGGAACACCAGAAGTTCCGACTTGTCGAAGGCAAGGTCTGGTCCCTGCGGTAGTCTGGATAAGGCGTCTGCATTGGCATGCCTGGAGGTGGTACGGAAGTGCATGGTATATCTGAACTGGGACAGGAATAGTGCCCAACGCTGGATGCGGTGGGATGTTTTGGTAGGCAGACGTGTGGACGGATCAAATAGTGATAGGAGTGGCTTGTGGTCGGTAATGAGATGAAAAGAAATCCCATATAAAAGGGAATAGAATTTGGAGCAGGCAAAAACAATAGCTAGCGCCTCTTTCTCGATTTGAGAATATTTAAGCTGAGCAGCCGATAGGGCTTTGGAGATGTAAGCTACGGGGCGTTCCGTGCCATCTGGTAATTTATGAGACAGAACTGCCCCCACACCGTAATCGGATGCATCTGTGGCAAGTATCAAGGGGAGGTTTGGAGTGTATGGCATGAGGCATGCTGCGGACTTGAGCTGCTGTTTAAGGGTGTGGAATGCGGTCTCGCAAGCTGTGGTCCAACGGAACGGGACATTCTTGCGACAGAGGTGGTACAGGGGTGCTGCCACTTGTGCTGCTGAGGGTATAAATTTTCTGTAGTATGAAATCTTGCCTAAAAAAGATTTCAACTGATGTAGATCCTGAGGCCGAGGTAAGTTGGAAATAGCGTCCACATAGGAAAATGCTGGGGAAATGCCTTCCTGAGCGATGATGTGACCCAGGTAGGAAATGGATTGTTGAAAGAATTGACACTTGGAAAGGTTGCATTTCAATCCTGCTGCACGGAGGCGGAAGGAAGAGTAGGCGGAGGTTGGTCATGTGTTCGGCAGCGGAGGGTCCCGTGACGACTATGTCGTCGAGATAGTTGATGCATCCCGGAATATCCTGGAGAAGTTGTTCGAGATACCGTTGAAAAATCGCTGGAGCACTGGCCAAGCCGAACATGAGCCGGTTGAGTTGGAAGAGGCCAGAGGGAGTGTTGATGACTGTGTATTGTCGGGACTGGATATCCAAAGGGATTTGAAGGTATGCTTCTGCCAGGTCAATTTTTGTAAAGTAGGTACCTCCTGCTAGTTTACGGAAGAGGTCGTCCGGTCTCGGAAGTGGATAGTCGTCTACCAGCAGATGCGGGTTGACGGTGGTCTTAAAGTCACCACAGAGACGTAAGCGGCGTCCTGGCTTCTGAACTATGACCAACGGCGTGGCCCAGGGGCTGAACCGCACCGGCTGGAGGATCCCTTCGTCTTGGAGACGTTGAAGTTCTTCCTGAAGTGGTTGTTGAAGCGCTACGGGTACCTGGCGTGCCCGGAAGTATCGAGGCCGTACGTCCGGCCGGAGTTGGAGTGATGCTTCGAAGTCCTTTGCACAGCCGACGCCTGGTGAGAACAGGTCCTGAAACTCGGTGCAAAGGGCGTCCACTTCAGGAAAAGGAACATGCTGAGATACGAGGTGTATGTTATCCTCAATTGAAAATCCGAATAAGCGGAAAGCGTCCAGTCCAAATAAGTCTGCTGTGAGAGAACTGTTAACTACTAAAAAGGGGACTGAACGATGTACAGACTTATACATGACGTTTGTTGTATGTCAGGAGGCGCTTGGGGGCCGGCGAGAGGGGGGGCGAGCCAATTTGCACATAAGTAGTATAATTAAGCAATGAGACTGCTGCTCCTGTGTCGACTTGTAGGCGCAGGGGCTTGCCATTGACCGTAACGTCAATAAAAAGTTTGGATGCTGTGGAAGTGTCTACCTGATTGATATCCATAGATGCGCCGCTCAACCTGTCTTGGTAAGACCCTGGGCGGCGAGAGCCGGGATTGGCATTGGTGGTGTTGGTGCGGCAGACGGACGCCAGGTGTCCTTCCTTGCCGCAACGTGAGCATTCAGCCCAACGATCCGGACAATTTTCCCTCTCATGTGCTGAATAACAGGCGGGGCAGGAGGGTAGGTGGAGCGGGCTGCGGCGTCGGCGCTGCGGGATCCGCTGCTGCTGCCGAGACTTGGTGCCCCTGCCGGAACGGGCCGGTTCGATGTCCTTCTGAGGAAGCGGTCCCCGGTTGTGGTGTCGGGAGGAGCGCGACTGGGAGCTCTGGATGGCGGCGACGTCCTGTGTGTCCTCTACGTCGGTTCGGATTGCGGCCACATCCGCCCAGGACTCCAGGCGGCGATCTGCGGCCGTAGATATTTCGAATTTGTAGGCAAGTTCGATGACCTGCTCCAGGGATGGGTCCTCTAACTTGAGGGCGTCATGCCGGAGTGCGGCATCTGGTGCAGCCTGTATGATGTGATCACGCACCATGTCGTCGGCGTAGGATTCGTGGGAACAACGAGTTTGAAACTTACATTTTCTGCTAAGGCCTTGGAGTTCGGCCGCCCACTGGCGATACGTCTGATCGGGCTTCTTCCGGCATTGATAGAATTCGACGCGGGCCGCGACGACATGGTACCGGCGTCTGTAGTATGCATTCAGTGTCGTACAGATGGTCGTGAAGGTGAGGGTGTCGGGGTCTTGTGGCTGAAGTTTGGTGAGCAAGACATACATCTTTGATTGGTTCCAGGAAAGGAAATATGCACGCTGGTCTTCTTCTTTGGATATGTGATGAATTGCGAAGTGTTGTTTTATGCGCTTCTCGTAGGTCTCCCATTCTTCGACGTCGTCGTTGAATGCTGGGAACGGAGGCGGGGCCGTGGGTTGGCGGAGATTCCTGACTTCCGCAATCAGTTGTCTCTGAGATTCGAAGAACTGATGTAGAAGTCCTTGGAGGAACTGTTGCCATTCCGTAGGTGCTGCTGGCGTAGCCATGATGGTCGAGAGTTCTTATCCCAACCTTGTCGCCACTGAAGTGAACTACACTTAATGGTTCCTTGAGGTTTATTACTATGTACACAAAACACTGGTAAACAATAACAAATGTGGTACAGTTAGCGGATGACCGTCGAGAAATTTAGCCTGGTCCTGATCCGGGGTAGAGAGAGACGGCTTCTACTTCTCGCGAACTTCCGGTGGTCTTCTGTAGTTGAAGCTGGTTCCGCGGTCAGGCCGGAACTGGCGGTGGAGTGGCCGGCTACGCTTATATAGGCGGCCTGGCGCAGGAATTCCGTTGTGTGGTAGTACGGCGACCTCTGTAAGAAATAGTCCCACTTAGCTTCTAGATGATTCTATTTGTTTTCCTGGTTTGTTTTGATGTCTCTGCGCCTGTTTGGAGTCGTATATGTATCCCGGCGTGCAGGCGCGTTGTGTGTGAGGTCTGCCTGGCAGGGGCCTTTACTGGCAGACTGAAATCATTCGTAACTTACACTAAATTGTAAAAAAGTGCAAGGAAATGTTCATAATAAACAAAAATAATCCGTACACGGTGTATTCACTGAAGTATATTGGCGTAACAGTGTAAAGCAAAATGGCATGGGACCTGCAGAAAACTTCAGTTGTAAATAAAGCCAATTTAAATCTGCGTTTCGTGGGTAAAATTTTGAAGAATTGCAAGGCACATAGAAAGGAGATAGTTACAAAACTCTCGTAGGCTACATTGGGATTACTTTTGTGCCTTCTAGAATCCGCATCGCAAGGGAAAGTACAGAGAATAGCTGCTCGATTTGTGACTGCTTGCTACAGCCCGTACGAAAGGGGCACAGAATTGATACATAGATTGTACCGGGGTTGTATGGCGTTGTTTTCGATTGAATTATTTGGCAGTCATTCGAACAACACCTTTCATTTACGAGTGCAATGAAATATTTTCTCCATCAACCTATTTGGGTGGGACAGAAGAGATAAGATCAGACAAATTAGGTCCCGTACTGATGCTTATTTTAATTCTTTCCTGCCTCGTGCTATTCTGAATTGGAATAGACAGGGTTAGTTCTCGTGCAGAGCTCTCTCTGTCACATATAATTTTGAAAATTCCAAGGTATAGATATAGAAATTGAATATTTAAAACATAAAAAACTAAAATTCTTCACATTTGCACAGCAAGCTATGCCAAAGGTGACGGTCGGGTTAAGGGCATTTGAAAATCCCAGCGAAGACCGGGATTCGAACCGAGGACTTTTCCATTTTCCACCGGACATCTTAACCAATGAGTTACCGGAGCACTGCGGAGTATTATGAATGCCGTCGATACCCTTCATCTAGTCCGGCCTCGTTGTGTGTCTTGCAGACTCTGTGGCCTGGTTGGACTAGCGTCGCGTCGTTCCGTATCGACCGATCTGGACCGGGAGCCAGGTAAGGAGGAAGTCAGACGCTCTCCGCAAATAACTTCCACAGCCCGAGCGCGGTGGAACAAACTTCCCAGCTTCTATACGATTTATCGACATTACAAATCTGATACATTTCTTCTCTCGGTCCACAGGTTTTATGTGCGGTATTACCGTTTCTTTATACTTGTTTTTACAATGAAGTTTTCAATTACGATCTCATTTGAGCACCGTTCTAAAACCAGTTGCCAGCAGAAATGCCTTAAAAGTTGGATGTGACTTAAATTGTAATTTCACTAGCAGTTTCATTTTAGGATTTGGTGATTTTATTTCACCTGCCTGTTGGTCAAGGTCAAATTATTTTATCCAAGGCTTCTTGAGGCTTTTCTTTCGCTTTAGTTTAGACAAACGAATTAATTTGGAAGTTATTCCTAGGCGATATTCTTCAATCTTATCAATCAGCGGAAAAGTACCGATATCTTTTCTCATGTCTTCATTCCATCCAAGAATAACAATTTTTGTAAAAATATGACAAGTCTGGTGCTAGTGTTGTGACAAAATGTAAAGAGATCTTCTTCTGAGCCAAATGTAGCTCTACAGCACAATGGTTTCTCTCGGTGTTATAGATTTTATTTAGAATATATATAAATTATGGTGACTTGGCCATTGTGCATACCTTAATTGCATTGCTTTATTAAACTTACAAATAAATAAAAGCCAAGATTAGCTCACACTTTTTCGAATTTGACAAGCATATAATATGTCTTTCATTTCAGTAAAAATTACGACTGGCATAATAGCTAAGTCAAAATTCTAAATAGAATCTATAAGAGAGAAACAAAGTGAAGTGAATGCACACTGTAATGCGTAGACTTAGCTCAGAAGAAGACCTCAACTTTTTGTCACTACACGATCACGAGACTAGACCTATTTTTACAAGAATTTTTTTTTGGGGATCTCATTTCTTTTGTTAATAGCTTATTCTGAAACGTCGCTCAAATGTAATGATTCCATTTGAAAATTGGTGAATAAGAACCTTTCAGAATTGTAGATATTAATCTTCGTTACCAACAATGCCCCACTCTTTGAAAACAATTGGTGTGCGCCGTATCCGATTGCAATGCAGATTGCCGCTGGTTTATCTACCACCATAAGTAAATAATGAGAAACTTCCATAGGAACAAAGTAAAATTTAAAATTTTAGTGAAACTTACAGATCTTTATGCATTAAAGAAATCTCGGCATATAGCTTCGTCCAGAGCAAAGCAATTAACCAACAATATGTGCCACATTTTTTCATGTTTGTGATTGTAATTAAATAAATACGGTGAAAAAATACAATATTTTTCTTACGATTGTGGGATGAAACCATACATGTATAACAAATTACTTATTTCTAGGATTACTGGAAGCACAGTGGAAATTTGATGCGGGGTGTCGTGATCTAGATAAAATTATGAATTTCATTAATTTACAAAGTAATGAAAGGAAAGAAGTAAAATTTAATATATTAGTTAAACACAGTAAGCTCACTCTCAAATGAAAATCTGAGGTACATAAAGTTATTAGGGTAGAAAGGGATTTCACGTTATTAGGGGTAGGTGAGGGGTAGATGTATGGAAATCTCTGACTTTCGGACGTTTCTTATAATATGTGGGTAAAATGTTATCTGTGTACCAAATTTCAGCTTTCTGCGACTACGGGAAGTACCTTAGAGTTTTTCTGATCATCAGTCAGTGAGTGAGTGAGTAAGTGACAAAATCGCTGAAATTTACGTATTAATAAAATCAGAACTAAGAACAATAACGAAATAAAATTTAGATTGTTTGCTAAGATTGCTGATACCTATACATAACAAAAATTTGAGACATATAGCATCAATGCGAGCTTAGAAATTGAGGTGCAAAAAATTATAGTTTAAATAACTAAAAACATGCCTTTGTAGCAATGTGGACTAAGAGGTTAAAAATAATCGTTAAATATAAAGCTTTTGTTTAACAGAGATAGAACGTGAAACAATTCAGCATAAATTATTTTTATGAATAAACTTAAAGTAAGAATAAAGTCACTGATTAAAAAATTAAATTTAATGTAAAAAAGCATGAGGTGCTAGATATCAGTTGTCTTATATTTTTTATCACTAGCAGTTTGTAAAGATAGAGTCATTGTAAAAAGTATCTAGAGCACCTCACGCTTTTTTTACATTAAATTTATTTTTTTATTCAGTGACTTTATTCTTACTTCAAGTTTTTTCTTAAAAATAATTTATGCTGAATTGTGGGACGTCCTACCTCTGTTAAACAAAAGCTTTATATGTAACGATTATTTTTAACCTTTTAGTCTACATTGCTACAAAAGCGTGTTCTTAGTTTTTTAAACTATAATTTTATTTAACTTTTTAGTTCGGATTGTTACAAATGTATCTTTCTTACTGTTTGCGTTTTTTTCGCTCATCTCTCTTTTTCTTTGTG
Organism: Vandiemenella viatica; assembly: GCA_031002005.1. Classification (NCBI taxonomy): domain Eukaryota; kingdom Metazoa; phylum Arthropoda; class Insecta; order Orthoptera; family Morabidae; genus Vandiemenella; species Vandiemenella viatica. The sequence continues at coordinate 72,454,088 of CM061914.1, forward strand.
TTGCAGTTTCAACTTCAATTATTATTCCCATTAGCAACAGACAATTAAATGACCAACCCAGCAAGAGCTCTAATAGCAGGGTAAATATGGAAGAATACTCTTCTATAATAGTACGATCTAATTCAAAATGATGTTTCGAGTACTCACTATTTAACATCGTTTTAATAAATTGCAGAAACTATCGTAGCTGCTTGTATGAAGTTATCGTTAAGTGCGGATGTGTAAAAAGTTGCGCAACGAAACCAGTTTTCTGTTGTTACTGTCAAAGTAATTAGAATACCAAGAAATAGATATGAAATTATTGTATTGTCATCGGTTCTTAATACTTGTCAAAATTTTACACAATGCGTAATTTTTGGAGGTGGATGAAAATTGAACTGAAATTTTTCATTACATTCAACCACTTATAAGTTATTACTGTTAACGTAGACGTAGTGGCAGTGAAATTATTGGTTCTTCATCGGTTCCTAATAAGTGTGCAAAATTTCAAACGATTCAGACGTCAGGAAGTAGGTGAACACTAGATGGTGAAACTTATATCACCGTATTCTATTACACTCTAGCGGAATGTTTACAAACTTAGTGCCTGTACTATATTTGATACAATGGTCAACGGCCGAAACATACAAGTATCTTTTACATTGTCAAAACATAAATATTTAACTTCAATTAATGACGCATGAAAGCATAAACTGGAGATACAGAGACAAGGATTCGAGAGTAGAATTTCAACCACTCTGCTGATTTCCCTACTTTGTAACTAGCGTTACAAGAAAAATCATGATGGGGTTGGTAAAACTGCCGTAGAATCTACAAGCTGAGTCTACTACAAGCCCATAAGAACTATACTCCATAAAAGCGCTGTATATAAAGTTTACGAGGTTTATCGAAATTGTATTCTCAGACAGTTTTCAATTTTAAAATCAGCGTCATTGAGCTATTGAAATCTTTTAAGTACGACAAAGAACCATTCCCTGAAAATGTAGAAAAAAAGGTGAAAGAATTGCATAAAAAAATGCAGCTCTTTATTTTTCCTCGGCACATACAGTTTGTTCTATTTTATGAGTTAATAAACAAAATGAATGCGATTAGGAGAAATTTTTCAGGAAATTACAAGAAGAAAAAGATCCCTCGACTGTACGTGAGAAAGAGGTTTACCAATAATTGATCATTTGCAGGAGAAGCTAGTGTCGGCATTTGATTGAGAATATTTATAATTATTACAAAGTATTCAAAGCAAATATCGGTTATCATAAGATACGCAATAATGCTAACGATAGTCTGGTAAAAGAAAACAGTGCAAAATGTCCTCTGGAATTAACGGGGAGAAAAGCTACTTGCCACTCCGGGAGCTATGTGGTGGCAAGAGGGTTCAAAAGAGGCCAAAATGGAGCCACGTATTTTATGGGCGGTCCGTTAGCACTGCCGTCCGAAATTAAACCATTTTACTTGGCGACCGTGACAGGATTGAAAGTAATTAGCATCTCAGGTCGCGACGTTAAACAGTGTTGTGACTGTTATATGAGCGATGAGGGAATATTGAAAGACGAAGCCCGTGTCAGTTTATATTAATGAGGCGCTCCTGGTTCCTCTCGTCTGATCCCCAGCCGCCGCCGCTGCTGCCCTCTATCGATCTGTGGGCTGCAGCCCGACAGCTTAACGTACAGCCAGCATAGCTTACACCTGACACACGCGCTCTTATATAACAGATACACGACTTCTACAATTATTGGCAGTGGTGGAACGAATTTTTACATCAGGCTATTACGAACTTCTCAAATAAGCGGAAAAAAGCCAGATAAAATATTTCTTATTCTGCCACTACCGGTGATACTGCCTGCGTAAGAATCGAAGCTAGGGCGACAACTAGGTTATTTATTAGCTGTGTGTGCGGCACATGTAATCACGATTACGGGAGAACGGGGGGATCCTACTAAGGATTAAGTGAAATAAGAGTGCCTCAGATACAATTTTTTTGTATCTTTTTCTAAATTTAGATTCTGTTAGGTCTGATACAAGAATTTGTGAAACAAAACGAAAACGGATACTTCACTGAAGAGAAGAAAAAAGATAAAACAAATTGACTGGAACAGCTTTCATTAACCAGTCAACTGCGTTATGGGAGGCCCCTCTTCCCTAGGATAATGGGAGCCATAGCCAAATTAGTCCATAATACTGACATAACTTTAGTTTTCTTAACAAAATTGAGAATTAATACAATTCTTTCCTCTCTTGTGGATCTGCAAATTAATCATTTACTTTTTGCACATTAGAAATACATTATTTTTCCTAGCACAGCACTTACAAATCAAGGACGGTTCATCATCACAATGTGCACAGTCCATATATGCTACATTTTTACACACTTCACAACACATGAGAGAGTTTTTGTACAAGAACTGTCACTTTCATGGCTAATTAAAATCGATGAAGATTGTGATAAACGTCTTGTAGCCCTAGATCTCAAATTAGGTGGTCTAACCCTCCTTGTATTCATCCGTAATTTCCTATTTTCTGCAGCAGCAAATGCGGATCTTTTCTTCGGCGCACCGTTATTGCCGTCTGTCTTCTCTTTCTTTCGACTTTCCTTTCTTTCATAGAGTTTTCTTGAGGGTGAAGCAGTGAAAATCTCCGAATGCTGATTTTTACGAGCATTTTTGGGGGTCGGGGATTGGTGGCCTAATTTTGGCGTAGGGAAAATGTGGGGTAATCAGATCCTAAGATTCAGTTTCCCCTTGCTCATGGATCTCATTATCACACATGTTAAAAAATGTATAATATAATTTTCCCCTCCCGTTTTACATAGAACCCGTTAAACTACATTAATCACGCAACGATTTCAATATATTAAGATAACTTTATAAGCAATATAGCAAACTCACCTGCTTAGTTAAGATAATCGGCGCAAAAATTACAGTCCGACAGGCGAAAACATGCGGTGTCGTCTGTTTGGCAAACTTAGGGCGACTGAGCTACAACTCGTAATAAAGAAGAATGGTTCCCTCTTCGGAGCCTTCAACGAAACTGGCGAATGCCGGGATGCTTCCTTCACAAAGGCCATGACCGAATTCCTTCCCGTTCCTTGTCCCCAGTCTCATCCCGCCTCTAATCACCTAGACGGCAACGTGGCTTAAAGCCATTAGAAAAAATTATTCAACGAAACTCGCAGGATTCTAGCAGGCAGTATTCAAATTATCCAGGACAGACTCCTATTACCCTTGAGCTCCAATTCCCCCGTTCTCCCCTACATCTTATCTGAAAGCAATCATTCACTTCACTATAACAGTCATCAAATAAAGATTACATGAGAAACTCTTTTCTTGAACGCTAAACCTATTTTTATGGCTCCACTTTAAAAATTATCGTCATAACCCAAATATATACAACTAAAGGAATGAATAAACTAATACAAAAGGAGACAAGATAACAAAATCGAATGAGATTCAAGGTAAGTAATGATGCCAAACGATTTTTTCGATACTTACTATAAGCACAAACAATGGTTCAGTAAATAATGTAATATAAAGGGTTTTCCAACCACTTTTCATTACCATCTTCATCCAGTATGTATGAACAGCATAGTTGGACTAATAACTGACAGTATACAATGGATGGCAGCTAGTCTCATTCTTCTCTTTATGACGCCGCACCAGATGCGGAGCGTAGGCGGTTGCAATGGAGGATGTTCCCCTCCCTGGGAACTCTCTTGTCAGGGGCGCAGCTACTATGGGGCTAGGCGGTGCAGTGCACCGGGCCTCCTACTCTCAGGGGGCCCCCAAGCATACGTCATACGTAAAGGGGCCCCAAAGCGCATCTCTGGGGGGCCCCAAGCGCAGTTTAGAGGGCCCACGAGCCCTCTCGGCAAACTGGCGACCTTTTTTTTACCTCTACCGTAGTCTAAAGGGGCCCCTGAGACACAGGAAGACCCCCACTAAGGGCCCTCGCTGCTCAGGGGGCCCCCAACCACTGCTCAAGGGGCCCCTAAGGACAACTCAAGGGCCCCCTCAGCTCAGGGGGCATATACCAGTACACGAAGGTCGCCCGTCTGGCCTGAGGGCCCAAAATAAATTTTTTGCACCGGGGCCCGTGTTGACCTAGCTACGCCACTGTCTCTTGTACAGATGAATTGAGATAGGATCCCGTTTCCTTCCCCAGAGTGTTATTGTAGGTATCGCTGACTGCGATAGTCCGTAATCTCCCTTGCTGCAACTGTTCTGTTTTGTACATTGAACCTTAATAAGTTAATGATTTCTGTTTCGAGATTTTTGAATTCTGTTTCCGAGATTTTTGATTTGTCTCTGGCGGATGCTGTTAATATGGCGACACCATCTGGAGCTGGTACTTAAAAGCACATTCATCAGGCTTTCAACATTTATATTTGAATTCAGTGTTGCCACTGTTCGCAAGACATAACATGGGCAATATGATTCATGGAACGTCCGTCGCAGATATTCACTTTTTTATTTATTCAGCTAATGAGTCAGAAGTAAGTTTGAACAGTTCGTTTCAAGTTTTTTTCTTCTGTAAAATCCCTATATCAGCTCTTCCTAACATAAAAACAAATATAATATCTTTTATCTCTGTTTTATTCTCAAGTCTGATTGCTGTATTTTATATTGACGTCGTTGAGTTTTGAGATGGAAGCGCGCAGTTTCTTTATGTCCTGCAGTTAGAAATTTTACGTCCCTCTAAAGCCGGAATTGCCACTAACAGACGGCATCATGCCAAAAACATACTTTACAGGAAGATTTACGTAAACCTGCAGAATATTTCTTGTTCTTCAGAGGCTTTCTGCGATCTGTTTCTATTAGTATTTACAAATCCTTATTCCTTTGTGAAGTGAACTACCAAAAATTCTATTCATGGGAGGACACTTACTTTTTTTTTGTTAATATTCTTGAAATTTTCTTTGAAATTTGCTAACGATTACGTGGTTCGTATCCTGGCAGTGAAATAAACTTTCTCCATTTTGAACTTGGCCTATAGCGTAGGAGAGGTGACAGTGTACGGGGTAGTATAACAGAGTTCTGGGATGAATTCCAAACCTCTTCACAGTGCGTGAGGAGTGACATACTCCGCTGTTGATCTTGATTGATTTGTTGGATTGGGTCGTCATATCTGATGGCCACAATGGTATTGTCGTAACCCTATCAGCCCGAATGGTTAGAACTGACAGGGAACACTTGAAGAAAGGTTGAACCTGAAAGTCAATACTGTTCGTATGGGAGTATTTATCACAGGAAAAATGATACTGCGTCATCTTTGCATAGTTTACAGTATTTACAGAGCTATTAAACAAACGGTTCAGCTGTAAGAATAAAATGGGGCGTTCTGGTGCTACGTACTGATTTTGCAATTAATACATGATAGGATACATGAACTGGTGCTTTGTTATACAGCAATTGACTGAATATAACAGTTTATTTCGAACGGCAAGACAGTCTGGCCTGCGTGTTATGGACGTGCAACCTAGCCTTACCTATACGAGGCCTATCGGTTGCTCCCCTAGCCAATCATCTTCTCCACCTGTTTCTTGCTGGTACATTGTCTGCTGACTGTATGTACCGACCAACATAAAAGGCTGCTGACAACTAGCTTCGGTGTCTGTTTTAACTGCCTCGTTGCTTCTTGATGTAAACGTTACATTGTTCGAGCTGATTACGAGTGGAAGAGAGCTACAGGAACCACTACACGAGGTTATAATTCCCTACCCTCCACCATCATTCCAATCTTGGCAGGTGCAGTTTCGACCAATCCAGAGCCCTGTCGATGCGGTCATCTTGGCCACTTAGGCTAAAGCGCAATATTCACTTTCTGTCAGCCTTCTAATTCGCCAGAGAATGACTGAAGCATACTTGCAGCACTGGATAGTGGGTAATAGTTGCTTCTTGACGAAATAATACTTGTAGTCATCAAGTATCTATTGGAAGAGTAGGCTGAATGGTGCTTTAATTTGTGTTCACTATTGATGATTAGGACAACATCGTCTGCATCAAACATTAATTTAATTTTTTTCTTTCCTGTGTATTGTATAACATGTCGTCAAGTGAAGCTTAATACCATTAAGCCTATACGTAAGAAATTCAATCACCAAGAGTTGCTGTCATGGTTATGAAAACCTGGGAATTAGAAAATACGCCGAAGAATCCAAATATGTATTTTCTAAAATTATTATTGTGATTCAAGTTCGAAGTAATTGATTGTTTTTAACTCACTCCATTAAAGTGCTAGAGGTAAACGATTTTTTTTCAAAGTGTTTAAATTTCTATTTGTTATTTTTTGCAAAAACACGGTACGTGAAATCAGGAAAAGCAGTGCAATTCCGGGAGAACTCATTCTTTTAAACAGATAAAATGCTTTCACATTTCTCCCCTTTTTTAAAAAATATAAATTACACTGGCAGTTTGTTTCTCGTATAATCATACAAAAAGTTAGAATGTTTCTGATCTTTGCAAAATAATACTCGAAACTACTGAACCAATTCTTCTGATTCTTTAAAAGTTGAAATGTTTACTTTTCAGTTTGACGGAAAACTAACGAACTTGAATTTTTTTTGAGATAGTAATAATAAAAGCAAACTACGCACCGTATCCTTTCAGTAAATTTCAAACAATCAACCAGCCATAAAATAAATATTAAAACTATATTTAGAAATTTTGGAGTACTAATCATTGTTTCTAGAAGAATCAGGTGCCAAATGTCTCCAAACTGGATAATTTACCTAGAATTAGACTTTCAATATTTTTATTTTTTCTGTTTGGGGACAGAATTTTAAAAAAAACATAGTATAGTGTTGTCTGTCTTGAACCTGGACGAAGAGTTTTATTGTGTGCCACATTATGTCACTAGAAAGGATAGAATCAGATACGAAAACATCTATAGATCACATGTTGAGTTAGAAAAACATTAGTTTTCTCTATACACAATATAACCTTACAAAATTTTAAACGTAACATCGTTTTTTTTTTTTTTATCAACGTTCCACATCCCTGTAACATAAAAATTTGAAATTTCCGACTTACTTCGTTAAAGTGCTAGTGGACTGTATCAGAAGAAGAACGATCAGCGGAGCGTCTGCAATAATGTTCTGTTTCCCGTTGGTTACTGAACTCTAAAAATTGATTCCCGTTACTTTGTGTAGACCTTAAACTAAAATAACAATTATGTATTGGCTCAAAATAAGTGCTCAATATCTGTGCGACGGCAAGGGATCAGTAGTAAAAACGCAGCGTCAAAATACAAAGATTCCTCCAACACAGTAGCTTCCTGGAGTGTTATTTTTACTTTTAACTAACAAGAAATCTAGGGTAAAAGCTAATAATCTTTTATAATAAATCAAACTTGTTAATATTCATCTCATATATGACCGTGTCTCGTTTTGTCCACAGTCGGCTACAACCAAATTTTGTACAATACGCAACCATCAACAAAAGTATTACATCCATTCGGTCGAGTGGCGTGCAATTGCAATACACGTTAATCATGCAAACATTAACGAAATCTTCTGACTTATTCGAGGTAACTAATTACTCTACAACCTCGTAGTGATACCAGTTCAGGAGTTGAAGCAGGTGCAAAGAAGTGCCGCTAGATTTGTCTCTGGAAATTTCTGTAGAACACAATCAGTAACTCATATAATCAAGGAGATGGAATGGGATGTATTGGAAAACAGGAGGATGGTGAAGAGAGTCACTGGAGTGTACGAAGCATATATTGGTGATGAGGCGTTGTAAGACATTAGTGGAAGAATTAAGAATAGTGCATGGAAGGGAAAAGATGACCATGAACTCAAGTTAGCACTTGACTTCAGTATGTGAGGAAAGTTTCTTTAGTAGGTAAGGGAGTCAGGAGTAGGGACAAATTACTGAGGGAATTGATGAATAATTTACGAAAAACTTGAAAGAAATTAAAATCAAAATTCGTAGAGGGCGAAAGTAGGCAGGAACAAGAAATGGAAAAATGAGTGTGTTGGTAAATTACCACCAGACCATGCGTTCCTCCGCAATTAAATTAATCTTTGGAACACTACTGGTGAATGTAACCTCGTCCTTGGTTAGACCGCTCTGATTGCAGGGCACAGTATATAGGTCACGCCTGCAAGTGAACGCAGACGAGTACCACTCCACTGCATACAACCGATATTGATTTATTGCTTTTGAGCTGTCCCGCTTTGATCTCTTCACAGCGGACAGACAAAAAGTCAGAGAAGAGTGTTGCTAGTAAGCGTCCAAATTGCATCAACTTGTAGACAATCTGTTGATTTCTCTTCCTACCGAGGTATTCACAATAGTATTACCGCATGTCCGCATACCACTGAAATTGTGGTAACCAATATGGTACCCGGCAATATACGAGATGTCTGTCTACAATTCTCAAAACCAATGTTACAGTTTGCGTTGCAATTATGAGATGATTCTGTGATAAGATTTTTGAGAATGGGTTAATATATCTTACTAGTTTCAGCAAGGGTTCACATGTGGCATAGCTTGCATTGTGTATACGGAGTACGCTGTAGCACTTCCGTTGTTTCTGATTGCAAGGTGAATTGTGGAATAGGATTAGGGGGTGCTATTAAGCAAAGGCCACGATAGAGGCATATTGGACGATCATTTAAACACTCAAACTACCGTTCCTAGTCTCTAGATCAGTAATGACATTCGTAGTGATACTTTTATTCAGACTGAATAAATTAATTTATTTCAGTATGTAAAAAGCATGTACTTTTTTGAATGAGAATGATTTTCTTCAAGGGAACATTCGATTATGTGTACTCGAAAGACAAAATTACGGTTGTAAATTTTTTTATCACCAATTGAAGATAGTATTACTTTGTGTTTGTTTCCTAACAGTAGTTTGGATTAGTTTCTTGCAGCAATCATATGAGAAATTATTGAAACTTATCTTTATTTCAAATTTAATTTGAACAATTTGGTCATAGAAAAGAAAATCTAAATGTTACATAAAGAGTTTCCTAGGAACTTTCATATGTCGGGGGTTCTTCTAGCTCCCTCAAATGTTTGATATACGTAGTCAGTACAATTTAGCGTACTAAATTCCAGAAAACTGTTAAAATGAATTATCAGAGTCACTTAGTCAACAACAAAGTCATCAGAATCCAAAGATGCTGGTGTATATCTTTGATGTAGTGTTATCTTTGGTAGATATCTGATTAGATTAAAGGTGTTTTATCTTTGATGTAGTGTGACCTTTGCCGCCTATCTTTTGGGGTAAATAAGAGATTTTGATTTATTGGTCCGTCCACCCTCCACGTAGAGTCATACCACAGTTTTTAAGTTAGATCTTAAGTTTTCAAACCGTGAATACCCGATCCAAATCGGTTGAATAGGTTTTGTGAGATACTTTAACAAAGAATTCCTAGAAAACGGCAACCTGAGGATTGTATCTAGTGATAAATTTTAACTGTGATAAATTTACATCGACTGTTCGTGATGCATCAATTGTTGTAAGCCTTACAACTGTGGAACGTAATACCGATGTGAGTGTTGTGTAATTACGCCTGATATTACAGGAGAGTTTATGTAACCTGTGACTGTAGTTTTAGTTAATTGCCATTTGATATTCGTCAGAAATATTAATTTTGAAATATATTTCTCCACTGGTACTCGTACAGAGCGTAGTTGTATCAACGGGAATGTATTGTGATAAGGGGCACTAAACATCTTTTTCTATTGAAGGGCATTTGGGAGGACGTGGGTTCGAATCCCCATCCGAGCATCCAGATTTGGATTTTTCATGGCTCAAATCACTGCAAGAGAAAGCAGGGATGGTTCCTACAAAAATCCATTTCCGAATTGCTTCCTGTTCCTTGCCTCGGATTTCCCGCCTCTAATGACCTCACCGAGCGTGGTGGGTGAGCGGTTAACGCTCTGGCCTCGCATTCGGGAGGACGCCGGTTCGAATCCCCATCCGGGCATCCAGATTTGGGTTTTCTATGGCTTTTCCAGGCGAATACGAGGATTCTTCCTTCAAAAAGGCAACGGCCGAATTACTTGCCGTTCCTTGTTCCCAGTCCCGCCTCTAATGACCTCGACGTCAACGAGACGTAAAGCCAGAAAAAATCCATTGAGGGAATTAAAATTCATTTCCTTGTAATCCCGATAATGCCACAAAAATCAAAAGCTCATTACCTTTTTATTACCTCCGCCAAATGTTGTTTCTTGAAGTACAAAAGTTTGCAATCGCAGACTCATATTTCATGTTAAATCGTAGGTTTTCTATGCGAGGTAGGATTACTGGGTTACGTTGGCTTTGAAAGATGCGAATTGAGTGGCGACTTAAAAGTAAGTCACGAGACTGTTAAGACCATGTGAATCATAACTTGAACGATAAGTGAAGATGACGTAATTTGGTTATGTACGTATTGTGTGTGTTGGGTAGGCCGCATTTCTCTCCTGAAGCTAGGTCTCTATTCCGAGAAACTGATCGTCCAGAAACGCTGTTCATGACCATCCAGTCTACTGCCCAGAGAGTATGGAGAAGAGAACACCCCAAGGACATAAATAATAACTTGAACTTGTGTTGACCACATCACCTAGTCCTCATTGCCGAATGCGTCAAACAGAGGGTTTTACCTTTGACGCGTTTCACCCGGTGGCCCCATCGCAAGAGGCAGGGTCATCATAGCAGGTACCTAGAGACTAACCCTCCTATCCTTCGTACTCCATCAGCCAACAAAACTATATGGCACTAAGAAGCTTCCCTTGCAACGTTTGATGTGTCACCGTCGGGGTTACTTTCATAAAACTCCTATCGAACATTTAAGGCTACGGCAACACTGGCATGTTTTCACGCAGAATTTTTGCGTGAAATAGTGTTGAAAATATGAACTACATAGAAGTATATTGGACCGGTCAGACAGGCGTGATTTCACGCAGCGGGAAGTGGAAAAGACGCGTGTTCAAGGTCGCCCGCAGCAGAATGAGCCCGGGCCCATTCGTCAGCGGGATATCACGCTGTAGTGAGTGACCACATTGGCGGGAAAACACGTCGCGTGAGTAGCTCTTGTTTCTTGCGTTTTCGTTGTTTTATATTTACTGATATTATGGAATGGTTAGATAGTGAACTTATAATACTAGAAGTGCAAAAAGACCCTGTTTGTACGACCCAGAACACTCGGATTATAAAAATAGAATATGACTAAACCTTTCTAGCGGGAAAAACTGCTGGTGTGTGCTCGCGCGGTATAGGATAGACGTGTTTTTCACGCGCGGGAAGAACAATATCTGCAGGATTTCCAGTTCGCGTTTTTTCCCCGCTAGACCTCGGCGTGAAAACACGCCAGTGTGGCCGTAGCCTAAATGCTACTGGTAACGACCGTTACCCCCTAAAGGTACGTTCCCACGGCGTGTCCTTCGGCGCGTGATAGGGAACGCCTGCCATCTTTGCCGCATATGTTAGCAGGGACGGCGCGCCTCCACCCACCACCAGGCGGTAGAAGATGAAAGGCGCGTACTGCCAGCCACGCGCCGTGGGAACGAGCCTTAATGGGGATTGGGTAGTCTACAAGCAGCTTTAAAGGTAAACACCTCGCGGTCTACCGAGGGCTTGTGTCGGGCACTAGAACCAGGCACGCCCGGTAAGTACCAACACCTAAAGCGACTTCCCTACGGCTCAGTGAGATCGCACCCACCCCCCTCTCCCCATCCCTAGTGATAACATTTTGTTCTCTTCTTAGGAAGGCTACTCTGACAGCATTTTGAAAAGTCACCGAAGGGGTTACTTATGTGATTCCCTCCCCCCCTCCCCTGCTTAGGGGCATCCACAAATTACGTGAGATGTTTTTCCGGATTTCTGGACCCCTCTCCTCCCTGATGAGATTTCGTGAGATCTGGCCGGACCCCCCCCCCCTCTCTGGTGAGATTAGGTCCTTGAGAACCCCCCCTGGAAACTTTTGTAGACCTTTTTTTTTTAGGTTACACCCTAACTTTTTTGACGAAATACCCTCCTAAAATCGACTTTGGCGCAAATTGTAGACCTTTTTTTTGGCTCTACTGTACCCAAATTTTTCGCAAAATCTCACGTGAGATTTCCGCAGACACCCCCCTCCCCCTGGTGAGATCTGATGAGATTTCGTCGGACCCCCCCCCCTCTGTTTCACCTCACGTAATTAATGGACGCCCCCTTATCTAATACACATACAAGCATGCATTGCACAATTCTAGGGATTCGGTAGTTGCTAACATCTTTGAGGGTAGATGTTCAGTCTGCCAGTAAAGGCCCCTGCCAGGCAGACCTCACACACAACGCGCCTGCACGCCGGGATGCATATACGACTCCAAACAGGCGCAGAGGCATCAAAACAAACCAGGAAAACAAATAGAATCATCTAGAAGCTAAGTGGGACTATTTCTTACAGAGGTCGCCGTACTACCACACAACGGAATTCCTGCGCCAGGCCGCCTATATAAGCGTAGCCGGCCGCTCCACCGCCAGTTCCAGCCTGACCGCTGAACCAGCGTCAACTACAGAAGACCACCGGAAGTTCGCGAGAAGTAGAAGCCGTCACTCTACCCCGGATCAGGACCAGGCTGAAATTCTCGACGGTCTTCTGATAACTGTACCCACATTTGTTTATGGTTTACCTGTTGTATTGTGTACCGAGTAATAAACTTCAAGGAACCGTTAAGTGTAGTTCACTTCAGTGGCGACAAGGTTGGGATAAGAACTCTCGACCATCATGGCTACGCCAGCAGCACCTACGGAATGGCAACAGTTCCTCCAAGGACTTCTACATCAGTTCTTCGAATCTCAGAGACAACTGATTGCGGAAGTCAGGAATCTCCGCCAACCCACGGCCCCGCCTCCGTTTCCAGCATTCAACGACGACGTCGAGGAATGGGAGACCTACGAGAAGCGCATAAGACAACACTTCGCAATTCACCACATAACCAAAGAAGAAGACCAACGTGCATATTTCCTTTCCTGGAACCAATCGAAGATGTATGTCTTGCTCACCAAACTTCAGCCACAAGACCCCGACACCCTCACCTTCACGACCATCTGTACGACACTGAATGCATACTACAGACGCCGGTACCATGTCGTCGCGGCCCGCGTCGAATTCTATCAATACCGGAAGAAGCCCGATCAGACGTATCGCCAGTGGGCGGCCGAACTCCAAGGCCTTAGCAGAAAATGTAAGTTTCAAACTCGTTGTTCCCACGAATCCTACGCCGACGACATGGTGCGTGATCACATCATACAGGCTGCACCAGATGCCGCACTCCGGCATGACGCCCTCAAGTTAGAGGACCAATCCCTGGAGCAGGTCATCGAACTTGCCTACAAATTCGAAATATCTACGGCCGCAGATCGCCGCCTGGAGTCCTGGGCGGATGTGGCCGCAATCCGAACCGACGTAGAGGACACACAGGACGTCGCCGCCATCCAGAGCTCCCAGTCGCGCTCCTCCCGACACCACCTGCGGGGACCATCTTCAGCGCCCCCCGTACAGCCCCCGGCCATCGACGCCGACGAACCGATGCCGTTAGCTCCACAAGTACCTCCACCACAACCTGCACCACGACGCAGGTCGGCACGCATCGCCAGGGGAACAGCTCCGTACTCCCCTGGAGGTAGCCTTCATAGTCTGCTCCAGGGCGCCGCGGCAGACGACCTCGCAGACGTCGCAGACATCGCTCCCCCCCCCCCCCCCCGGGAGGGAGGTATGTTCAGTCTGCCAGTAAAGGCCCCTGCCAGGCAGACCTCACACACAACGCGCCTGCACGCCGGGATGCATATACGACTCCAAACAGGCGCAGAGGCATCAAAACAAACCAGGAAAACAAATAGAATCATCTAGAAGCTAAGTGGGACTATTTCTTACAGAGGTCGCCGTACTACCACACAACGGAATTCCTGCGCCAGGCCGCCTATATAAGCGTAGCCGGCCGCTCCACCGCCAGTTCCAGCCTGACCGCTGAACCAGCGTCAACTACAGAAGACCACCGGAAGTTCGCGAGAAGTAGAAGCCGTCACTCTACCCCGGATCAGGACCAGGCTGAAATTCTCGACGGTCTTCTGATAACTGTACCCACATTTGTTTATGGTTTACCTGTTGTATTGTGTACCGAGTAATAAACTTCAAGGAACCGTTAAGTGTAGTTCACTTCAGTAGACGCCATGCAGTCTGTAGGTAACTAGTCTCGTAAACTAAGGCTGTGTGCGTTCCGACACCTTAAGACGCGATCCCACGGTGCGTGGTTGGCAGTACGCGCCTTTCATCTTTACCGCCTGGCGGTGGGTCGAGGCGTTTCGTCACTGTTAGCATATGCGCCAAAGATGAAGGGGTTCTTTACCACGCATCGAGGGATGCGCCGTGGGTACGTGGGTGAAGCTGCGTTCCCCCTACGTCTTGTAATGAAGGTGGGACGGTACAGGATTCATTAGTCGAAGTGTAGGGACGAGCGCGCACCGCAGGTTAGCCCTAGATTTCCTCGCCGCCACCTCCCCACCACGTTGCCTAGTGTCGTTTGGCACAGAGCACTTTTTCAGCAACACCGCTGCTGCAAACCGATGACAACAGCTTACTGCTACACATGCCTCTGATGTTTACCGACACAGAGTGGGTAGCTGCGTCTCGTCTCCTCTAGCAGAGGCGGCCCTGTTCCCATGTCGTGTTGGTGAGTATCCGTCCCGTCCCGCCTTCATTACAAAGACGTCGTGCGAACACGGCTTTAAACGACTGCTTCTCGCGCCTACCCATATCGCAACAAAAGATAGGATTAGTCTTTGAAGTTGATCGTCTTGAGTGGCTCCAGAGAACCAAGGAGGAAACTCCCCTTTATAAAGCGTTCCCTTATTAGCCAGCGCTTGAGTTGTTGGATATATTATTCTTTGGATAATTTTTTGTTCCGTTTCCTTACTTATAGTTGAAGCCGATGAGTATGGTCCCATACGATTGCTTATGAAGATAAACTAATCTAGGCTAGAATACAAGAAGTGTGAAGCTATCGTCAAGACGTTATATTATCGTGCGTAAATTCTGAGAAGATAAAGAATGGTTTGAGCTGATACTCATTGCTCATTGCCGCAGGTCACGAATGGACTATAGGATTTCTACTTTCGCAAATTGTATCGAATAATCCTTTTAGGTGTTCTTGTGATTGATGGCCCCAGCTGCCTGCTTGGAGACTGACCTGTGGCTGCTGCGACCGCCCGCCTGTCCCGCTCGCGGTCGCGGTGGCGGCGCTGCTGCTGGCCGCCCCCGGCCGGCGCCGCCCCCGGCTCCCTGCGCCCCGTGCTGCTGCCCCCGCGGCCTCTCGCGGCCGACTGGCTGAGTGAGCCGGGCCGAGGCGTCTCGCGCGGTCGATCGTGCTCCCGGGCAGCGCAGCATCCACCGCGCGCCGTCAACACAGCGCTGGCTTAACTTCACCCCTCACAGCTTCCACATTAGTAACAACTGGCTGAATACTGCAGATTGGCTTTAAACCTCACAGACTGTCTTGCGTCACACAGTCACCGCTCCAAGACTGACTGCACTTATGCTGGGCTCCTAGCGTGCACAGGTGGACAGTGCAAACAAAAAGGCGACGGTGCTGCTTAGGTATGAGACCTTGAGGCAGGTCGCCCAGGAGCCGTTAGGGTGAGGGGATAGTACAGTAGACTGCCAGCTGGGTGGTGGTTTGCGTCGCCAGCCGACCGTACAGAACATGATGTGCGGCGACTATCATTAGCAGGGTCTGTGGTGGTGCCCTATATTGCATGTCATCATCGGTGTGGATGAGGCCGACCGACGACCAGCAGATGGATCATCGCCTGGGAATAAGTGCCCAAAATAAGTATTCATCTCCACACATTAGAGAACACTTTTGGTTAGGGTGCATCCATAAGCTACGTAGGTTGGTGTACGGGTTGGGAGGGGTTGGGTAGAATGCTACGCTGGGCTACGTGGGAGGGGGGGGGGGACAGGGGTCCCAGCCAAGCCACGTAGCTTTTCATCCATATTACTTGTCACAGTTAAAATAAGGTACAGAATACACAACAGCATGTGAATATTAATTTCCGTCATTTAACTATCTTCGTATTGAAGCGTACAACTTGTACTCCTCTTTTTGTGAATTAAATTACCTTTTAATTTAATTATTTTACCAATAAAAATATTATTATTCTGAGAAAGGGAATTGGGATTTTACTTACATGTTGGGCAACACCGTTTCACGTGCGTTTGATATTAATATTTATTAGAGATTTACTTTTCAATTACAATTTAACAATCATCTTGTAATACAATAGGTTCAATATCTACCAGTTCTCAGGGGTTTCATTATAATACCGTTCATTATGCTCAGCAGGGGGATGAGAGTCTCTAGGGCGACATTGGGTTTATCAATACGACAACTCTTTGCGGTGATTATCAACATCTCTGTGTAGTTACCATTTTGCAGAGGGCGCCAAGTCTGCTTCCAGTAGTATTCCCAGGCGATGATCCCATCTGCTGGTCGTCGGTCGGCCTCATCCACTCCGATGACGACATGCAATATAGAGCACCACCACAGACCCTGCTAATGATAGTCGCCGCACATCATGTTCTGTACGGTCGGCTGGCGACGCAAACCACCACCCAGCTGGCAGTCTACTGTCTCTCCCCTAACCCTAACGGCTCCTGGGCGACCTGCCTCAAGGTCGCATACCTAAGCAGCACCGTCGCCCTTTTGTTTGCACTGTCCACCTGTGCACGCTAGGAGCCCAGCATATCGCAAATATTTCCGTGTAGTGTGGCGATACACTACAGTATGTAATTTACAATAGTCTGACAAGAGAAAACAATAAAAAATGTCTCCTGGAATCAATAGGGAAAAATTGTTACGTGCCACGTGGAGGGGGGGGGGAGAAGAGGCAAAAGTCACGTCAGGCTACGTGGGGGGTGAGGGGGTGGACGAGGGAGGTGGGTTCACAGGAGGCCAAAATGGATCTATGTAGTTTATGGACGCTCCCTTATACGGAACAATACCTGATTTTCCGCGGCTGGATCACTGAATACAATGAATGGCGTCGCTTTGTTGGTCAGCGAGGAATCGCGCTTCTGTACTATCTCGGATGACCATCGTAGGTGACTATGGTGGTGACCTGCAGGACAGGTCTCATTCTTCCAATGTTGTGGAGAGCCATAGAGGTGTTACTACTGGCGTCATTGTGTGGGGAGTCATCTGGTATGACTTCAGGTCACGGCTATCAGTGATTGAGGTTTGTCACGGACATCCAACTTCCTCATGTGATACCTCTTTTAGCTTCAGTATCGTGATGACATTTCCCAAAGCGACAACGCTAGTCCACACTCGGCGCGCGTCTCTATGAACTGTCTGCGTGATGTTGAGGTACTCCCTTGACCAGCAAGATTCCCAGATCTGTCCCCGATAGTACATTCGTGGAACCATCTCTGACGTCAACTCCGTCCCAGTGCCAGTAATCCAGAATATCAAGGACCAGTTACGACAGTTGTGGGCCAACTTGCTTCAGTAGAGGATACAACGGTTTTATGATACCCTTCTCAACCTAATCAGTGTATGCATCCCGGCCAAAGGGGGTGCAATGTCATACTGATAAGTGGTCCCATACTGCCAAGTTACTTGTAAATTTGACTTACTTTTGTATTCACTGGAATAACACCTCATGCTCTCTCAACCCCTGAAGTTTGCTCTTCCCTTTTTGGGTGTATCCTTTTTTTTGTCATGCAGTGTATGTTTAATGAAAAATGCCAGTTTATTCATTAATTTTTAATAATTCAACCACTTTTTTATTTCTTTTTACGCTACCACCAATCGCAGATTCAAAACTTACCTTCAGATTGCAGCAAAATTACAAACATAGAAAACTGTTTCAAATTCGAATAAATACTAATATTCAAGAGATTATTATTTTAAAAAAAATATGTTTTCTTTTCTTTCATGTTTTTAAAAAAAATAAGCGTTCACTCCCTGTAATAACTTTAGGAATTATGTCATTTATTCTTTAGGCATTTAAATGGTCACGAATGAGTAACCTTTATACGACTTCGATAACTAAGTCATCTTCAGATATTACAATTCACTCGTTACATCAGTGGCTTCTAATTCCGCGATTAATTTAGAAAATTGGTACGTCAAGTGGTAGAATACGGTGAGAGTGCCTTAAGTAAAGAGGTTCGCGATAGCTCGTCCACTTACAAGAGATCCTGTTATCAATTGTCTACAGGCAATGCTATATAGATCGCACTGGACCAAACCTTTCCAAGTGAGCAAGCGAATAATGAAGGTAGTCTACATGACTCGCTGAAATAGTAATATTAGAGGCATTGCGTAAATCGAAAAAAGAATTACATCAAGACATTAATTACCTCGATATTGTTACTGAAACGAGGGAAAACACAGGAACAAATAGAGGGAATAATTTATATCTTTTCTGTGTTCTGTTATAAATCTGCAAACGAGCTGCGTGTGTCTGAGATTTTGAAATGGCGTCAACCAAAAACTGCAGCAGTAATATGGATGGTGTCTTCAAATTCTGAGAGCTTATGGGCTAACTTTGAAGTCTGGGCAAATATCTTATGACTCTTAATAAAGTCCTCTCGAGTGACTAACCGAGTGAGCAGGGTGTTTTAACACGATATTTCGGCGATCGGAATCTCTATAGCCATCTTCTGACCACCCGAGAGGACTTTATTAATTCCCAACGCCGAGAGAAATTTCTATTTTATGTATCTTATGACTCTATTTCCTTGAGCAACGGAGCAAGAAATTATTACGGATAGATTAGGTGCCACAGATAACTCTATATTTCAGATGAGCACTCCTTTAAAGAAATATTCACAAAAGATCACTCTACCTACTCTTTGGATTCTATTTTACTTTTTGACTTCGGTTATTTCTTCAGTTTTCTGAAATGACCACAATAAGTATACGTAGTATCTAATTTACCGTAAACATCTTTGTGCTTTAAGAGATATTTATTAAAGATTACTACTCTCTGGATTCTGTTTAATATTTTTGACTTTATTTATTTGTTTCCTCAGTTTCTGAAATGTAGTAAATTAAACAAAATACGTTACTGCTTTAAGGATTAACACTTTAATATACGTAACGGAACTGTTGTATTCAATTTAGGGTAAACATCTCCGTGCCTAATATCGATATTTTAGGCACTTGATAGCTGGTTGTCGTTAGTCAAACAACTGCGTTATAAACTAAAACTTCAATAAGAGTATGAAAGTGTGATATTTAATTCTCTGTAAACATTTTTGTGCTGAATTTATTAAAACCTGATAATATTTTGCTGTTTTATTCCGTATCTGTATTTTACAATGTGATATTTTCTTTGTTAACTCTTATGGAAATGATATTTTTCGTTGTGACCGTGGATGTAATGCCAACGAAAGTTTATGCGTAGTGATATAATACATTACTTCTTCCTGGGTTATGATAATGCTAATATACAACAAGCATCTCTACGTATTAATATGCATAGTAAAACGAATCTAAGTTAATAACTAACAGAACGGAGAGATTTTTTTATTCTCCACGTTGATATTTCATGTTAGTATAAAAAGGGGTAAAGCATTTCTACACACACGACGGTCCACGCGCATGCTAGTTGAATATGCTCATACTGGCGACAAATCTGAATTTTTACCGAGCGTTGCAGTTGTAGGCTTCGCATTCGGCCGCCCTGATTTCAGTTTTCCATGGTTTCCCGAAATCACTCGAGGCGAATTCCAGGATGGTTCCTTCGAAAGGCCTCGGTTGAATTTCTTTTCGATCCTTGGCCCAAGCCTTTCAACCTGTAATAACTTCGACGCCGACGAGACTTAAAGCCATAAAAGAAACCATCTCTGAAGACCACTACAAGCAAAAAACATCTTAGTCCTTTACATAAAGAACTATAAGCACATTCTGAGATGAAAAAATATAGGTCTAGAGCAGGGGTGGCCGCGGCTTGCGTTGATTATTTTTCCAGTCTGCGAGAATCTTCACACTTTTAAAAAATATATTTATTTTATAATGGCCAAAGTACTGAAAACCAATGTATTAAGAAAATACATTATTTTTGCGTCCATATTTTCAAAATTTATTTCATTTATATATCGTTTTTAGTATCATATATTTCTTTAAAATGTGCGTTTTGTACCATTATTATTATATTACTTATGGTTACATGTAAGAATAATAGTAAACACAACAATAATAACTCGTTAAGTTTAAATTTTTTACTCGAAAAAATGTCTAGAGGGGGTCTAAATCTAATATGGGGATATATAATTTTATATGCGGCCCGCCGAGATATGTATTTCCAAAGTGGTCGGCGAGATCATTTGGGTTGGCCACCCCTGCTCTAGAGTCTAACAAGTTGTGTTATCACACGATCAATTTTTCCTTCGCCATCTTCTGCTGAATCAGCAACTATCGTATTTTATATAATACATGTGTCGTATTTTCTATGATTATACTCCTTTTTAATGCTGTATTTTTATATATTCTTCTTATAGTGTGGGAGCTGGGATACAAGATCGTTTTGAACTCGTGAATGAGTGAACTTTCAGCTTAATGCTTATTAGTTTCTTCCTTCATATTTGAAATAAATAGTAAAACTTCTATGACTTCATTCTCTTTAATTAAAGATCCGTAGATATACAAGTCCTTTGCTAGCAGCAACTTTTAAAACTCAAAGCGAACACACGAACTTTTTTACCACGCTCATTTGATCTTATTGCTATCCTCTATTTTTCACAACGTTACCATAGCTACCAATTTCTTTCTAAGAGTAATTATTCTTATTCTTTTCTTTAGGTAATCTGTTACACCATACAACGGAGATTTGGATCGCTGACATATCGTGTAGAAACAACTTTTTCCCTCTGGTAGTTACCCGAAAACATTGTATTAATAGTCAACGCTGAGAAAAACTTTGTTCTTATACAAAAAAATATTATTTTCGATCCCTTTAATTTCATGAAACCTCACAAGAATATAATTTTACAGAATTATAGATACGATATTCGGCTTTGGTCAACGATTTGAAGTAAAAAAAATAAAAAAACATAACACTTATTCTTTTTAAGAGTCCAGGGCTCAATTTCCCGTAGGGTTCAGACTACGGAATACTGTTTCGCTACATGATGCGCAGCTATTCTGTAGTTGAACTACCTCCTCGTACATCCCTTGCAGCCTCTCTTTCGCACACCACTCTCTGTACTCGTATGCTACCCTCTCGAGCTGTCTCTCTCCCGTTTTGTTCAGGAAGGCCTTTGCAACTGACAGCGCCTCTGTTCCAGAGCGGCAATAGCTCGAGGCTGTGACGAGAGGAAACAGAGGCCCAAGTTCCAGCTAGGGCAAAAATAACATCCGGTAATATCCTTTTTTG
This sequence comes from Vandiemenella viatica, assembly GCA_031002005.1. Taxonomy (NCBI): domain Eukaryota; kingdom Metazoa; phylum Arthropoda; class Insecta; order Orthoptera; family Morabidae; genus Vandiemenella; species Vandiemenella viatica. The sequence continues at coordinate 72,475,442 of CM061914.1, forward strand.
TGCTGTAAATAATATACTGCAATTAAATACGATCTGCATTCGGTAACAAGTTGTATAAATAGCCTCATACTAGGATTATATCACTTTATGCATGAATTGATGACAGGAGGTGTAAGGGTGCCATGTATTATATTGTGAATCTCCCCCTTATGGTTTCATTAATGTAAATAAATTGTATTTATTTTCCTTTTCGTGGTATCGGATTTCAATAGTATGTATTTCCCGGTCATGTCCGATTTCTGGTTTACTACCAACGCTGTAATTTACCTGAAAATAATAACGTTAATATTTTAGTTTGGCATCAACGAAACAATTGCTTACTCTACATCAGTGGTTCCCGAACTATAGGTCGCGGCGTGTGTTTTGATGGATCGCGGAACAATGACGCTTTTCCACAAAAATATATCTTTTATTTAATCTATTTCTTGCTCCCAGTGTTCCATATTTTCATACAGTTGGTTGCAGTAAAACACAGTGATAAACCTACCAATAAACCACTAAAAGCGACTTGGCAGACCAGTTGCATTTTAATATGCTGATCGAGTTACTTCTAATCGTGGAATTTCAGCAGTCAGCTTAATGAGGTGAAGTGATGGTTTGTGCAGCCACCTTCCGGTCTATGATATGTTTTATGTATTATGAATCCTTGTTTTTGTTGATAGTATATCCTTTGTACGAAAGTTTGCCTTTTCGTAGAATAGGATAGTCGATAGCGTATCGAGGTCATACAACATTTCCCATTCTGATACTAGATAGACTCTCATATTAGGTGGGTCGCGAAATTTTTTTTACTTAAAAGTGGGTCGTGTAACAATATAGTTTTGGAACCGCTGCTCTAAAGTCTTTTCTAAAAAAACTGCAATGCTTTTATAAACTCCAAATCAAGTGGCTTATTCATGTTTTACAATTTTACATATTTTATCGATTACTTACTCTTTTATTTGATCTGAATACACATGTCTTTGTTCAGACACTAACAACAATTTATTAATACAATTGTACTTCTTCATGCCTCCATGCATGTACTTACAAATACTACAGCAGCCTACTCCACCCAAACAAAATCAATTTTCAGTCCTTCTTCCAACATTCGAACGTCTTTACTTATCTTTCACTATTTGTTGAAACAGGAAACCATAGGTTCTATCTTTCCTTTCGTTCGACACTCTTTGGCCCTTTAAGCTTAAGTAGCATAATCAGTTTATACAATCACAAATGTTTGATATATGTACAAATATGATTTTAAGATTAATTTCTATTAAAAGTGAGGTCATGTACCTTACAACGATCACGAGCATATTATCCAAGTTGTCTAAGCGCTTATCAACTGAATTTTACTAAGTGCTTTGATCTATATGAAACTACGGTCGATTGAATGGAACATGGCTTGATTGAAATGTACCCCGTTGTAAGGCACCCTATCAGTGACTACCTTTCATCCCAAGATGTGACAGTTTTATTTGTTTCAATAGTTCTTTCTTTTTCGGCAGTTCTGGCTTACAAGTTCACAACTATATTCGCCTAATTGGAAACCTTCATTAAATTGTTGTATTAAGAACCAGTATCAATACCTTTAGATCTTCAAAACGAATATAAATTCGAATTTACGAAATTATTTGTTCTATTAGCTGGGAGTTACATGTGGAGTGCAGGACAACAGGCAAGGTGGCTTTTGAAACAGTGGTGTTTGTTAACAAAGCAAGTAACTATCTTCACACAACTACAATATGAAAAAACTAGCTTAGTCCTCAACCGGAAGGCTGGTTGGATTCTACAGATCCTGAAGGAGATATACTAAGCCATTGTGTCAGAGGTAGGACGGCCAGTTCCTTTCCTCTGGGACCTACAGCTTAACGTGGAATCCGAACTATGGAACATCATGGAGTAGGTCTTAAAAATTTAAACTCGGGATCTTACCATGAAAAAGTAAAAAAGTAGTCTTTGAGCTATAAGACAGCTCAGCTCAAAAGAATATTTCTACTTTGAAAGTGAATATAAAATTTTTGCTTCCATTTTCATTTGGTTAAAAGATTAGTTTCTGATTACTTATTTTAAAGTCGATATAACATAAACATAATAAAAATAAGTTAATGTTGCTGTACGAAATAAGTCGTATGGCTTTTCAATCAGCACCACAGTCTCAGTGGATTTTAGTAAATAAGAGGATGCATCTAAAACTATCGCCAAGCTGAATTTGTGAACCTCGATTGACGGGAAAAGAAGAAAAATACTGTAGTAAAGAAACAAATCATTCAATAAAAGCGGAAAGCAACCCTCCTCATTAGTTTTTGCCAGGAAATTTTTGCTAGTGGAATGTTTATTAATATGAAAATAAATAAAAATAATCGATTGTTATCACTTTATTCAGAAGGAGCAAACCGAATGTAAAATCTAACAATGGTTAGATTAAATTGGGTTGACTTGAATTTTTTGTCCATATCCATACAATGCTTTTCGGGTTTGACTATGCCTCCTGATTTCAATGTTCAATGGCAATAATGGTAGGAGACGCCTTCTTAATGTTGTTGTAAGAAGTGGCAAACGCTCATGTGAAAACTGATCTAAAATCTACCTCCGATACACTGCAAACCATTAATGAACTGAATTAAATTAGAATTAGAGAGTATTACTATATCATTGCAATTACTTCATTGTCTATCGGTGTTGAGTGCGTCAATACCTTAAGACATTATTACACTAAATAAAAATCGTTTTACAGTTGTTTCACCGAGCCTCGATAACTCTCAGAAGGACGTGGGTTCCAGTCCTGCCATCCAGATTTTGGTTTTCCGTAGTTTCTAAATAATCATTTCAGGTGAATAATGGGATGGTTCGTTCGAAAGGCCATGACTGAATTCATTCAAGTTCCTGGCTCCCCTCCATGCTCTCCCGGATTTAATGAAATCGAAGTCGACGAGCCAAAAATAATTAAAAAAGATCCAACTATTTCATTCTCTTCCCAAGTTGACACAATTAATCATGGTTCTTACTTTCAGATATTGAACTTCCAGGTTTCGTTAAGAAATCTCTGTACCTTTCTGTGAATATTTATTCAGTTATGTGAAACATATAAAGCTCCACAGCTTCTGCATACCGCATGCAGAATTTAACCATGCAGTAGAAAGGGACATGCGCGAGGTGACAAGAGGGTTGCTAACGGGACAGACGAATAACTTACAGTGCAGTACTAAAACACAAATATATATATATATATATATTTTTAAAGTTGCGTCGTACGCCCTTAAAACGAGGCTTATGTTATTCTCTTCGGGACTTTTCCAACGTTTCCCCTGACGTCCATACGGTTAAAATGAATCTTGTCCCATCTTTCTACGATAAATTTACTAATTTCGTGACAGACAACGCAGAACAGATTTTTGATAGTGGTAAGATAGAATCCGGTGAAGGTTGATGACTAAAATCATCTATCATGTGGTCACGTGGAAAGGTACCAGCTTGAGATCGGCTGCGCGGAATTTTGTCGAAACCAATCGAACACCAAGACGTTGACTTTTTATGTGTACGATGTTAACTGCCATTAAGATCCCATTTCCGGATACAAGGTAAACATGCAGATTGAGGTATTTAACTGAAAAGTGCAAGTTAATGTCGGTTGCTAACTACGAACGAGTTGTGTAACTTGAGTAACGACAAACCGAGGCAGTAAAGTTTGTACGGGAAAACTAGAAACAAAGTTGGAGTGTAGAACAAATTAGACTCTTTGTGGATCGGTCGGCCGAACTTCCTTTCTGGTTTCTGCTAGCACAAACTTCCCTTCAGTCGCCGCAGACTGACGCAAGACAGACACAACTTTAGTCGAGAACTTTCAGCCAAGACTGTGCATACAATACGTCAAGTTAAGCAGTTCACGACTTTCATTTATGCTATGAAATAATTTATCATCATTATTGGTTGAGAACATGGGAATGTTCAACTTCTGTCGTTTATTAACTTCATCGAATAATAACACAAGTTCAAGGAATACATCTCTGTGTTAGTTAACCAAGGATATTAACTTCTTATCCCTACTTATCTTATCGAACTAACTTACATAGAAATATTCACCGCTAATTTGAGAAAAAATACACAATTTTCTGGACGTTATTCTAATAGATTTACGATTGGGTGAGTCGAAATCCCGCCACTTGCGCACAGACGCTAGAGATTGCAGTTTTCCATAATAGTCCATGGAAATGTTGCTATGGTTCCAATTATAGGCCCAAAACTTAAAAAAAAAAGCTTAAAAAACTAAAAACACGCTTTTGTAGTAATGTGAGCTAAAATGTAAAACTAATCGTTAAATATAAAGATTATGTTTAACAGCAATAGTGCATCCCTACAATTCAGAATAAATTTTATTTTTTTTGAAAAAGCTTAAAATAAGAATAAAGTCACTGATCAAAAAAATCACTTTGAAGTAAATTCTAAAAATTTTAATGCTTAAGATCTGTCAGGTCAAAGAAGGAAAGCCTTTTCAAATTAATATAACTATGAATAAGATAAGCATATGACGAAACACTATCACTATTCAAACGTCGATATATTTAATGACTCGCTGCAACTATTATGAGTACGAAAAGAGGTAAAGAAAGATCCCCGATTTACTTCATCCTCTTCCGAAAAGCACTAACAAGAGAGAACGGCTTGATCTCGATGAACGTTTCCATTTACTTTCACTCAAAAGGGGCTTTGTTGAAGTGTGACGGTAACCTTCTGAAAAACAGCCTGTTACTTCAAAATTCTGTTACAACATCAGTTTTATCGTGCTACTAAAGTACGTATGTCCTGACTAAAATTTCTTGCACAAACTGGATTCCGGATAAACTGTCAAACACATGCATGAAATGCTCTCGGGTGACTAACAGAGTCTAATAAGTGTTATTATTACACTATACTTCGGCGACACCACACACTGTCGCCATCTTCTGGTGAAGTGCCGTATGCTCGGCGGTCGAGAGCGTGCGATGTTGTTGAGCCAACCAAGACCCTGTTGCCACGCTGCTGTGCGGTTAGCGGCGTCGCCCTAAGAGTATAATTTATTTTGGCACGCTTCTTGAAATTTTTCCTTACATTCTTTTGAGTACTATTGGAAAAAAGTCATAGAAAAAAAGCACAGGATCCGTTTTTTAGGGCTGTGCTGCAGAACCCTTTGTGTAACGGATCAGCAAAAATGTTTTTCAGCACATTAATGAAGTACTTGAGACCCGTGTGAAAGTTTCGCGAAAAAAAACAAAATAAATAGCAAGGTCGGTTGTTTGTAGTAGGTTGAACAAGAACCCGCTCGTTTGTATCAATATGGGAGCGTTCATAAACTACGTGGCTCGGTCTAGGGAGGGAGGGGTTGGCTAGAAGGCTACGCTGCACTATGTGGGGGAGGAGGGACGGTTTCTGAGCCATGCCACGTAGCTTCGTATTCATATGATTTTTCACGGTTAAAATGAGGTACAGAACAAACATCAGCATATGAACATTTATTTCCTTCATTTAATTATCTCTGTATGTAATTTAAAAGCTGACAAGCTAAAACAGTACAAAATGTCTTCTGGAATCAAAAGAGAGAAAAGCAACGTGCTACGTGGGAGGAGAGGGGTGGGGGGTAGGGTCAAGAGCCACATTGGGCTACGTGGGGGAGGAGGGTGGTTCACAGGAAGTCAAAATGTGGCTACGTGGTTTATGGATGCTCCCTACCTTTCTTATTTCTTCTGATGTATGTTATCCTGTAGCCCTATACTTTGACGTAAATGTCTGAAGCTATCCCTTCACGGAAGCCGAATTGTCGCAGATCTCACAGATATACAACACACACACAGTATATCGATATCTCTTTGATACACGGTGCTGCTCTCTAGCGGCAAAGTAACCATTCCTTATCGACGCCAGCGATGCCTTGCGGCTGGATTCTGAACTGCCTCATACGTATGACCTTGATAGTTGATACTTTGCTCCAGTTTGAAATATGGCACTCCTACCCAAGTAATATGGAAAAAGCTACGGTGGTTTAGGGGTGACCGAATGGAATCCACTTGGATCACAGCTGATAAAGATACGGCTGAACAATTCTTAACTGCCTTCTCCCCCGCCTTTGTACCAACAGAAAATACAACCAATACATACAGCGACCCAGCCGGAACGCCCATTGGCAATGATGAACCTGTATTCCAACCATCAGAATTGGAATGGGCCCTAAAAAGAGAAGACACCGCTCCAGGCATGGATGCAATAACATATTCTATGATCCAAAACCTACCCCCAGAGGCAAGGCAGGAATTGGTTAATCTGTTTAATGACATGATAAAAGCAAATTTTGTTCCAGAACAATGGAGAAATGTCTTAATCATACCCGTGCCGAAACCCCACAGGAGAAAGGATGATATTACATCTTATAGACCAATCTCGCTCATTTCATGCATGGCTAAGTTAATGTGTATAATGATTAAGAATAGGATAGAGTGGCATATTGAACGCAACAACATACTAGACCGGCGAACCATGGGATTCCGAAAGGGTTTCAGTACCATAGACAACATAAGTACCCTAGTAACGGACATCCAGCTGACCTTTGTTAGGAAGAACTACCTACTGGCAGCTTTTTTGGACATCAAAGACGCCTATAATAATGTACAAATCGATATATTGAGGGACATCATGATCAACTGTGGCATCCCGAGTAATCTGTGTCGATGGTGCCATAACTATTTGGCAGTCAGAGTGAATAATGTTTTTACAAGTGGAGGAGAAAAGACCTGCAGGCAAGTCTTCCAGGGCCTTCTGCAAGGCGACCCAATGAGCCCTGCTTTATTCAACCTGTATACCTTAGGGACAGGTAAAAAAATGAGGAGTATGCTTTCCTTTCTACAGTATGCTGACGACTTTGTTGTGTACATATCCCATCCTAACAAGGAAAGAGCAAGGAAGCTGCTCGAAGAAGAGCTGAATGACATACAAAAACAACTGCTAGACAAAGGTTTGGAAATTTCACCGCAGAAAAGCAAAATATGTGTCTTCACCCAAAGACAGTACCAAGAAGGCGACTTCATAATAACTATCAATGGAAATAAAATGGAGATGGTGAAAGAAGTTAAATTTTTGGGCATGTGGTTGGACTCCAGACTATCCTGGAAGAAACATATCGAGGAGCTAAACCAATCATCATTGAAGCGCTTAAACTGCTTAAAGGCACTGGCAACGCCTAAGTGGGGTGCAGATCCAAGAATTCTTAGCACCGTATATCGGAACGTATTAAGAAGCAGAATGGAGTATGGAGGCTTCCTATATCAATCAGCTTCCAAGTCAAGCTTGTCTAAACTGGACCGCATTCAATCTGCGGCCCTACGAGTGGTTGGTGGATTTCTCAAAACAACTCCCATTCAAGTGATGGAGGTGGAAACAGCAACCCCGCCTCTTAAACTCAGACGTAAGAAGATAGGACTCCAGTTCTGGACCAGAGCATGTTCCATTAGTCAACATCCGCTGATAAGGAAAGTGAAGACCCTAGCCCACGAGACCGGCCCCAAAAAACGGCAACAACATACAACATCTGCCTTAGTAGAATACATGCAAATGACTGAAGCGTGGAACATACACAAACGAGAGATAAATAATATGTACCAGGAAGATGAAGTATGGCAAAGATGCAACTTCTCCAGACACATTTATACCTACCTCAGGAAGGAACTAACAGGAAAGAAAAATCACATTCCAGAAGAACTCAAACAAAATACGTTAATAACCTTAAATGAAACTTGGAAAGGCTGGAGAAAGGTGTACACCGACGGTTCAAAGTCAAGAGGTCAATACAGCTCAGCAGCATATGTGGACCTGGAATACAAAGCATATCAGGCGTTTACGGTACCTACGCAATTTTCAACCTTCTCAACGGAGTCTTATGCGATACTAATGGCACTGGAGTACATACAACAAACTGGCCAAACGAAAACAGTCATATGTACAGACTCCAAAGCGGCCCTCCTTGCGGTTTTGGGAATACCGAAGGGGAAATGCAGGAACTACTTAACTTACGACCTCGCTAAAGAATTAAGGAGCAGCGCAGCAAAAGGGATAGATATCAAGTTGCAATGGATACCTAGCCATGTTGGCATAGTGGGCAATGAAAGCGCGGATACAACGGCAAGGAAACAACTAAATTCCATAGACAAGGAACATATCCCCGTCCCATTTATCGACTATAAGGACACAATATATTCCTACGCTAAATCAGAATGGGAAAAAATGTGGTGGGAGGATAGGCAGGAAGTGGGAAGATGGTACCGAGCAATAGTAAATACAATTGAGGACAAACCTTGGTACGACCGTTTGGACCTCAACAGAAAGGAGATAATCTGCATAAACAGGCTGAGAGCCGGCCATGCCCTACTAAACGACAAAAGATTCCTTATGAAACAAAGTGACTCCCCAATGTGTACATCCTGTGCAGAGAAGGAGGATATATATCATTTTATGCTGAGATGTATCAACTATCAAGCCGAAAGACAGGAGTATTTAGAAAAAGGTCTACAGATTAGAGATATACAAACCCTTATGCAGGTTCTCGCCCACCCCAATAAAAAATCCTGTAAACTACTATACAAGTATGTGTCAAAAACTAAAAATCATATATAGAATACATATGTTCAAATAAAGGATAGCCAAATTATTCCTATGTTCCTGGCTAAATTAGCCCTAGGCTAAAGCCAAAAAAAAAAAAAAAAAAAAAAAAAAAAAAAAAAAAAAAAAAAAAAAAATAGTTGATACTTTTGCCCTTTAAGGGCTTAATTTCGAAAAATTCCTTTCTTAATTTGTGATGTTACTGAAGTGGAGACCTCAGTCATTAAAATGATACCTCATTCGTTGATTTCGCTTAGATATGAACAAACTAACAAAGATAACTGACTCGTCAAAAAAAAAAGTTTTGTAAGTAAATATTCGATTAATCATTACGAGGGAGTTATAAACGAAATAAATGAGACACGACATATATTGCTATTTGACTATGAAAACAAAACCTTCCGTGATCTACCTACACTTCCGTTGCCTGACGATGAATTTATTTCGTATTACTTTATCTACCTCGTCTTTATTCATTCGAACAAGTTGGTGGCCTGTAACGTTCGGACATGGAACTCCGGAGCACATGGGTTCACATCCCTGTGCAGCCATCTTGATTTCGGTTTCCCGAAATTACTACAGGCGAATGGCAGATGGTTCCTTCAATAGGTTATAATTTATGATTTATGACTTAATTCTTTCACGTCCCTTGCCCCCTTTCTCTGCTTGCTCAAATGTCGCCGCTCTGGTAAAGCCTGAATGAAAAAAAATAATAATCATCCATTCCATTAAAACACCAGTTTGACTCAGTTATTCTGTTTTTCACTCACTCACTAATGCCATGCCCTTTAGTTTACACATTGTTCTTATGTTTTCAGCCCCTTGCCTGGTAGTGTTTTCAATCACTAGTTTCCAATATTTTTTTTTCGTTTGGTTTGAGTTGTACCACTTCAGTATATATCATATAAGTATTGCTAGTTCATAGATTATTGACTTATCCACATACATATATATTTATTTTTCCAAATAGTATCATCTGTTCTTACTGTTCTGGTTACCTATTGTTTCACTACTGTTGCAGTGTCTTACCATATACAGTGATTTCAACGCCTAAGTATTTAAATTTAATTTCCCATGTATATTATTTTTTCGTTCGTTTCTGGTATTACGTGTTATGGGTATTCTAGATGAGGTGATTCATTTGTTTTTAGAAACATATGTTGTAGTACTGAACAACTGAACTGTACTGTTGAATACGTACGAGAAAAATAATTTTTGGAAACCGTCTTCATGTTGTGCCAATAACACACAGCACAATGCCACAACAATCTCCACTGCCCAGCTTATTTCATTTTAAATTACTAATTTCCTTTTCTGTCTAGAAATTAAGAAGAAGTGAATTAACAATCTCCCTACCACATGTCTTTTTACACTGAAATTGATACACAACAACTCTTCCTTGTACTTTGCTGATGGTGATTATATTTTCTGTTAGTTGGATTAAGTTTTTTGTTGTTTTTCTATTCTACAGAAGATTTTTAACATCTTTCAATACAATGACCGAATAAGAATTATTACATCAAAATAGTGGGAAAATTCCGACCCTGATAAAAGCGGGTTAAACATGAGGATACATTTATTATTGACCAAATATGCGAGATCTGTGAGTTAGCTCTACGTAATGTGGTTTATGAGCCGCTGTGGAGTTCTTGGCGTGACTGTTGTTCACTCCCGCCGGAGGTCACATTCTTTACAGCTTTCTGGCTATCTAGGTTGACCTCTGAGACGAGTGATGCTGGGTAGAACCATTTAGCCCCTCACAGTGGCGGTGCTAATTTACAGCTCTGCAAGCAGCGCGCGGCAAGATGTGTGGATGAGCCAGAGATTGCGGGAGTATCGGGGATCAATAACCCCACAGCATCCCAGCCAGCGCTTAACAGGCGGCGGGTCTTACCTACTGTGCGGGCACGCTAACTGCCAGAGGAACCTGTCCTCATTACTACGAGTAGCACTCTGTTGCCAGTGCAGATTTAACGCAAATCAAACAAATTAATATTAACTTAAAAGCACGTTAACTTTACTTATAGTAATAGCAGTTAATTTATTGAAAGACGAACTAACTGTTAATCAATGTTAGTGCTCCTTATAATACACAGAAATGTGCCCTTCCTCCTTATAGACAAGTACTAGAGGTAAGAAGCATTTGAAATTTTATGTACCTCACGATTACGATTTACATGGTGATTATAATTAAAGTTTAAGTTTCAAAACGCTCTAAAAAACGAACCACTGATTAGAATGACGTCAAAATTGAACGGCTTATTATTGAAGAAGGGGGAAAGAACATGAATGGAAGATGGCGCTCCTCCGCACATTGCAAATCGAGTGAAGCAGTTGTTGAGGCGGCATTTCGGAAATGCTAGAATTATCAGTCGTCATTTCTCTACAGCCTGGCCGACTCGATCACCTGATCTTAATCCGTGTGATTTCTGGATGTGGGATTAGCTGAAAGATGTTGTGTTCAGTACTCCGATTGCCAACGTAGCTGAATTGAAGACACGCATTGCGCAACACATTCTGAACTTGACCCCGGTGACACTTCGATCGGTTGTGGAACATGCTGTTTCCCGATTTAATCATGTTGCACACAACAGTGGACAGCATATTGAACATGTTTTGCGCCAGTCTCGCGAAACTTAAAAACTGATTGGATGGATGCTTTTTAAGCGGTTTTTGGCCTCAGGACAAATAAAAACCGTTTGGATGGATGTTTTTTTGGTTCATGTTATTTCCCCCTTCTTCAATAATACGCCGTTCAATTTTGAAGTCATTCTAATCAATGGATTGTTTTTTAGAGCGTTTTGAAACTTAAACTTTAATTATAATCACCCTGTACTTCACGCTTGCCTGATAATGCGCATTTTTTATTTGCAGACTTTTTCAATAAATTTGAGTAATTCCAAAAAGCAAGATACGTAATTATAGGAGGTAAACTAAGGTGATGGTATTTTTTTCAAAATGGCAGCAAAGAAAGTTCTCGTTGCTCAGACAGATGTCATTAATATTCTGCTATTTTAATAAACTATCTTAAAATGCAATGACTTACGGTGTTCCGTGAAAATTTCAAAGATAGAAAATTTGGACGACGTTACAATTTATATTCCGAAGACAGTAAAAAAGTTTATCTCGTAAAATTTAGAAGACAAATATATATATAGCTAGATTTGGGTACACCTGCAGGTTAAATGAAAACAATTGAATGTTCTAAATCAATTTTTCTTAAATTATATATTTATATCGGCCAATACATTGTTATTTTTATCTTTTGGATTACATAAACTGTAATTACCGTATTATTCAAATTTAATGTCATTGCAATGCCCTGAGATATTCAGCGTTTTGGCGATTTTATTCGGCATAAATACAAACAAATTCCTTGGTTTTCCTACACGCGAGCATGCAATGTATAATTGTCGGTGAGATAATTTACCCATTTCCAATATCCAATAATTTTATATCAAAAGTTTCTGCAGAAAGATAGTTTTATAATTTAAAACGCCCGTTTGTTGTCAATGAAAATTTATTAACATCTCTCCAAAAATATGATGCTTTTAAACATACACTGGTGTGCGAAACGTAAGAACGAGATGGATAAGTATCATAACATATTAACTTCTAGGTGGAAATGAATGAAAGTGCGGTAGCATGTTACCAGGTGTCACTCATAAGTGCACAGAAACTTGGATGTTATATGACATGAGGTCAGCGTGACTATAGCATCAATTGTGCCTGATCCCGTAACACAAGACAGTGTGTGTCAATCACCGAGCTGATACGGTACACTAAAGTGATGATCTTCATTACAACATGGCTCAGGGACAACATTTGGATGACTTCAAAAGGAGAAGAATATCGGGAAACTGGAAGAAGGACGAAGTGTTATGAGAGAAGCCCAGAGTGTGTTATTGTTCACAGCATTGTTTCACTTCTACACAGAGCATTCCTAAACACAGGCACTGATGCCCGAAGGAGAGGCGGTGGTCAACCAGCGTTTACTGCAGCAGCAGATGATCACTACATTGTGAAGCAGGGAAGAAGGGAACGACGTCAAACAGTGGGTGCAACCGTAACCACATTTAACAGGACTGCAAGGCACTCAATATCCCGCTCTACACTGACTCCGCGATTGGGTAGGGTTGATCTGTTTGCCCGACGACCATTACGTTGTGATCCATTGACGCTGCACGATTTGTGATCACGCTAAAAGCATCAGGACTGGACCGATGAGGAGTGCGGTCGTGTGCTCTTCTCAGATGAAAGCAGATTCAATGTACCCAATTAGCGAGGGTTAGTAACACGCAATTCACAAGATCGTTTTGGTGGTCCAAGTGTTATGGTGTGGGGAGTATAATGTCGGATGGGCGTATCAACCTCCAAATCTTTGAAGACTGTACATTCACCAGTCAACATTATTGCGACACTGTACTTCTTCACCATATGTGCCTTTCCAGGGGTGCATTCGGCCCTGACTTGATTTTATGGATGGCAACGCGCGCCTGTATCGAGCAGCTCACATGGAGGAAGTCTTGGAACGAGAGGATATTAGGAGAATGGACTGGCCCGCCCGTTCCCTAGACTTAAATCCCATTGAGCATTAGTATTTTTTGGAGAGATATTACAGCACGCCCACATACGCCAACGACCTTCCAGCAGTTGTCAACCACGTGAGTAGAGGAATGGAACGCCCTATCGCGAGGACTACTCACCATCATTTGGTCAACATACGCACGCTTCAGAACATGCATTACTGTCTGCAGTGATCACATAGCCTTTTAAGCACCATGTCCCTCCTTTTTGTAATGTCCGGGGGACCATTATGGGTCAACTTGACTTCAGTGTATAATACTTTTATTTCTATTCGTCTTATCGCGTTCTTCTTTCAGTTCTCTACCATACCATACACCAGCAGTGCTATCTACGCACGCTATGGTTCAAGGTTCGTCAATCTATGTTACTTGACAGTGACACAGCATGCAAATGTTATTTCGTCCTTAAGTTTTGCACACCAGTGTACATTTAGTTCATCAGCTGGTGTTGAACACAGACTAACCGGCAATGTATGTAGAAAATCACCCTCTAAGAATAATAGCAGTGCACCCCGAATGGCTGTTCGTTTCCGACTAAATCTTGCAGTGTCGATCCTTTGCTTCCAATGTTTTTTTTAGACGCTTTTCTACATTCATCCTGTATGGAGTAGTTTACTCATTCCTGATATTTTTGAAATGTTGCTTGTTGGTATTTCACCGTTTTGTAAATTCAATCGTAATTTAAATTCGCTGTTCGATAAACATCCAAAAGAGTCGGTGCAATTCAATATGATGTTTAAATCACATCTATACTCTACAATTCACAAATATTGTGGGTGGCAGAGGGTGCTAAGCACCAATCCTAATTCTGTGCATTCCAATCCGGAACAGAACGAGGAAAGAAAGAATACATAAAAGTATCAGTACGGTATCTTATTTCTCGAATCTTATCCCTCCTGTCATTGCGAGCTAAATAGGTGATTGTCAAAGCGATATTATAATGTGCACGTATGGTTGCCAGTACCATTGAAATAAGAAATTGTTTTCTTGTGCCACCGAACGTAAGCACTGCACCAGTGAGTGATGGTTTCTTACTACTGGTCAGATCGAGGAATTAAATAGCTGAACTCTTCTCAGAACAACGGGGCTCATTTTACAAAAACTGCGCGTAAATTGGTTCAGTAGTTTTATTAGTCTATAGCGGACACACGAACATTTACTTTTTGTATATATAGATTCTTACGCATATTTATGTTCGTGTGGTAGTACAGACGATGAAACACCTAAATAATGAATTAAACATTGATCAAATGAAAATTTAATCACGGTTAAGAGAATTTGTTTTCTTTATGGCTTTGCGCCTAGTCGACGGCAAAGGACTGGGGGCAAGGAACGGGAAGGAATACGTCCATGCCTTTCGAAGGAACTATCGCGATACTTGGCGGCCCAATCAGTATTCACGCTTTCAGAACACTCAAAAGTTTTTTGAAACAATACTTTGAGTGGCAACTACACTATAAATGACTGGAGGCAGAAGAAACAGGTCGGCATACTTTCACTGATGAACTGTGAGTGATATCTCTTAATGCGTGGTGTAGTGACAAATAGTGATCTTAGTGTCACGCATGACAAGTCAAGCAGATAACAATGCTATTGCTTACTAACATCCGTATTTGCTAAGAATAATTATCGCAGTGCACATACACTGTAACTTAACTCTCTTTCTTACACACAACTTGAATTATTGATGTCATAATCACCAAGTAGTGGTGTGATAAGATATGTTAAGGCCATTAATGAGTGGTTGATGTAACGTCGTAGGCAGCTATCAATTTCTGAAGTGAAACTTCCTTTGCAGTTTTCGGACGAAACTCTTAGGAGTATTAAAATACATTTCAATAACATTTTGCATTATAATGACGTAATAAACCGCTATTTCCCTATTATGCTTTTAAATTCAATTCATGGCCTTACAATAGCAACGTGCCAGCTGCCAATAAAATTATGCTGATTTCTGTTATTTTGTTTGTAAATGTAATGTTTGTTCGTTTGAAGTGCATATAAACTTCAGTTTGAATAAAATAACAACTGACAGAAAATTTGGCGTCAATATAGAGGAGGAAAATGTGTATAACGTTAAAGTGTGGTTGCTTAGAATGTAACTGCATCGTTAACTTCGGGCTCCCTTACAAAGTTACACATAGCCAGTTCTTAACGTACGTAATACAGTAACTTAATAATGCAATCTCATATTAGTACACTTGACTTGTTAGCGAATCATAGTGGTCACAACATATTGCAACGTTAAGATATCTAACTAATAATTATTCACCGTACGTATATTGAACTGTCGCGAGTGACGAAAACATATCTGAATACAACTGTCAATTACAACATAGAATGTTGTTTACCACCAGCTAAACTTACTGATAATAAAAATTAAAACAGAAAAAATTTTGATGCAGTTCGTAGTTATATCTCAAAACGAAACTTTCATGGAAATTTGGGTAGCAAACCATTCATATTTATATCAGAGGTCCGTTGCTATTTTTGTTGGTAGAGCGCAGCAGAAAAATAATTTGGTGGTACTATCTTGGGGATTTGGGTTACAATTAGTCTATATCTTCTACGTTGCCACATTTAGTCAGTATAGATTTTTCCCTTAGAGGCTGTGGTTGAACTTTGTCCGAGGTATGGCGATGTTGAAGTTTCTCGACAGACTGTTGTCTTCGTACATTGATTTTAAAGGCAGATTTAAAACTACTTCAGTTTAATTACGATTTTATGTTTGATACGACTATTAGGTTCCACCAATTTTTGCCTAACTGAGAAAGTCGTTGTAGGTCTACAGTATAGGATCTCTTAGGTCTGTGCCATAGTGTATTGCAGTTTCGGCTGGCTGATCCAGTTGTAAATTCTCTATTACGTCATCGTGAAACTTAAACTAAATTGCTACACATTCGGCTGATGATGTTCAGCACCTCATTGTCAATTGAACAAACAAAACACATTCGGTATTTTAGTAATAATGATAAAAACAAGGGAAAAATAATTTTTATATGTAAATTTAGAAATTGAGATCTCAAATAATACAAAATTTTATGTTTACAATCAAATAACGTTCTCTTTCATTTAGTAGTCCACAACATACAACTCAAAAAAGGTTTTTCGCTTCCAATGTGTGATACCATGTAATACCACATTGTCTTTTTTTTCTATAGAGTGAAACCATTAAATATTTTTCTTACTTATTTTAATGTCGTATTTTGGTCTTGCAGTTGATATTTCGTTTAAAAACACGACTGAAAAAATTAACAGTGAAACAATACAACCCAACTTCGATTTCGTCGGATGGTTTTAGACTTCTTAGAATACATAGCTCTGAAAAAAGAAATAAAATTAAAAATATATTGAAATTTCGCTGCCTAAATTCACACTGACGTTGTCATGTAGATATCGAGTACTTTGAGAGATTCAGCTGTAATTGGTCTTGAGCGAAAAATTTTCCACTCCAGTCCCCGTGGTGCTCTGAAAGTGCCATCAGTATGCGAGTATTGGATTTCCCTGGGGCCCACCCGACCATCCAATTACTTTCCGGCCTCTTACACAACATGTTTGTGGACATCATTCCCGCCTTAAACAGCACTGCAGTTCCAATATTTGAAAGTATTCCTCACCGAAGAGAGTCCACGAAGACAGTAACTAGCTAAAAATGGTACCCAGATGCTTTTCTAATTAATTCAGTTTCAGGTAAAAATATAACTTGTTACGTTCTGTAAAACTGTCTGAAAGATTTGAAAAGATGAATTGAAGTTACGAGGGTAATTACAGCAACGTGGTGTTACTGGAAGATTCTTGTCCAAAAACAAGTAGGTGTAGGAATTTTATTATCTTCTGCTTCCAATCTATATTCCGACACGACAAAAGTAAATCACTACAATACAATCTATACTAATATTATAAAGCTGAAGAGTTTGTTTGTTTGTTTGAACGCGCTAATCTCAGGAACTACTGGTTCGAATTGAAAAATTCTTTTTGTGTTGAATAGACCATTTATCGAGGAAGGCTTTAAGCTATATAACATCACGCTGCGACTAATAGGAGCGAAGAAACAATGGAAAATGTGGAAAAAACGGGGGAAATTATTCATCTTTGAGGGCTTCTGTTGCGTGCGCTGCGAAAACGGTTCATTCGAATTGAAAAATTCTTTTTGTGTTGAGTAGACCATTTATCTAGGAAGGCTTTAAGCTATATAACATCACGCTGCGACTAATAGGAGCGAAGAAACAATGGAAAATGTAAAAAAAACGGGGGAAATTATTCATCTTTGAGGGCTTCTGTTGCGTGCGCTGCGAAAACGGTTCAAGATACCAAAAAATATGTATGAAAGGATTATTCCTCTTGAAATGATCTAAAAAAATGTCCGCGACAGTATATGTCTATCTTTTGAGATTAACTCACTAGAACCGTTTTTATGGTAATCAAATTTGGTCGAAATTAATGCATTATTACCAATTATTTGTTAGAGTTCTATCAACATAATAATATTAATCTTTATCCAAATAAATGTGTTGTTGATTAAGAGTATTTAATTGTGAACAAAATTGTCTTTGGCATCACTTAATTTCAATGAACATCTTACAAGATATTACGCGCGGTCGGCTCCCTTCTGAACGGTTGTATGCAGCGAATGCGTAATGAGAATCAAGATATGACATTAACATACAATAATGATATATACAATGATGGACTAATCATAATTGAAGATAAAATTCATGAGATTTGCGATAAATCACTAACCGATTTTGGGCTAACCTGTATCAAAAAGGATTAATTCACTTAATCATCTGGATCCGTTAGAAGTAGCGTTGCGAAAACCGTATGATCTAAATGAATTAAATGAGTATATTACTCAAAATGAACCAAAATTAGTTAATGACCAGGTGACCGCGTATAATTGTGTTATGCGAAGTGTTCGTTTTAATGAAGGAAAAGTATTTTTTTTGGATGCTCCCGGTGGAACCGGCAAGACCTTTATTACTAATCTTATATTAGCAAAAGTAAGGTCTCAGGGAAAGGTAGCTTTGGCAGTAGCGTCGTCAGGTATCGCTGCAACTTTATTAGCAGGTGGACGCACAGATCATTCCACTTTTAAACTGCCCCTAACTGTTTCTTTACAGAAAGATAGCGTGTGCTCTATACGTAAAAATGGTCCTTTGGGAAAAGTTTTACAAGATGTCAGTTTAATAATCTGGGACGAATGTACCATGATCCATAGAGCTCATGTGGAGGCTCTAGATAGGACTCTTAGAGATATTAGAAGCTGTGATAAAATCATGGGTGGGATTACTGTTATGTTTGCTGGGGATTTTCGACAAACTTTACCAGTAATAGTAAGGGGAACTAGAGCAGACATTGTAAAGTCTTGCCTTAAAAGTTCCCCATTATGGAAGTTTGTTAACATTTTAAAATTAACTACAAATATGAGAGCACATTTGGGAAGAGGTAGTATAACTTTTCCTTCAAAGTTACTTTTAATAGGAGACTGGAAAGTACCTCATTTTGAAAATAAAATTGAAATTGATCGCGATTTAGGAGAAAGAGTAAGTAACATTGAGGACTTAATATCGAAAGTTTACCCTGAAATCAGCGAAATAGAAAATAAAGATCATCAATGGATGTGTCAAAGGGCAATATTGGCGGCGAGAAACAGTAGCGTGGACGAAATTAATGACCTAATTTTAAGTAAACTTCCAGGAGACATAGTTACCTACACATCTATTGATAACGTAATGGATCAAGAAGATGCGGTACATTACCCACAAGAGTTTCTTAATTCTTTGAACCCAAGTGGCCTTCCCCCATATTCCCTCAAGTTAAAAATAGGTGCCCCAATAATTTTACTTAGAAATCTCAAACCACCAAATTTATCTAACGGAACCCGACTTCAAATTAAATTTCTACGCAATAACGTGATCGTTGCAATAGTTTTGACTGGTCCAGCAGTTGGTCAAACAGTGCTTATACCTCGCATCCCAATGATTCCAAATGATGTACCTTTTAATTTTAAAAGAATTCAATTTCCCGTTAAGCTATCTTTCGCCGTTGCAATTAATAAATCACAGGGGCAAACATTTAAACACGTAGGAATCGATTTACGTCAAGACTGCTTTTCACACGGCCAACTATATGTCGCGTTGTCAAGATCGGGTTGCGGAGAAAACCAATATGTTCTTCTGCCACAAGAAAATAAAACTAAAAATATAATTTACGCAGAAGTACTTTAAAATAATTATGTTCTTTTAAAAACTTAAAAACTAAACTTGCAAAAAATTGTCTAAAATAATAACAGAAATTGAGGCGGACAAAGTCGTGGGTAACTGCTATAATTTATAAAGCTGAGGAGGTTGTTTGCAAAAATAAATATGATGCCCAAAATAACTATTCCACGCGGACGAAGTCGCGGGCACAGCTAGTAAGTAAAATAATTGAAAACCTGTATTAAAGGAGATGGGGTGCTTTACGCAAGGGTAACTGTAGAGCCATCAACTGCAAGAAGAGGGAGTATATTTTACTCTTTGCGATGAAGTTGTTGATGAAATAATTGCAGAAAATATTCACAAGATTGAGTTTATATATGCTCAATATATTTGATCAGAATTCTGTAGTATAAATCAAAGTTAATAATTTAAAATTTATCGAAATGTTCAGACAAAAATATGAGTTTCATGCCAATTTGTAGTATCTGTTTTTTTTTTTTAGTGCTCAATCATGATCCTGATGGAATAAAGGAATCTAAATTATAAACAAATGACATTGGAATCAAAATATTAAATGAATTTTCTCTTATTTTCATATAAATCTTACGTTGATGAATTTTATCTACTGTAGATAGTTGAAAATTAAAATATTATTTTCCATTGGTACAGCTAAAGAAATGTATAGGAAAATTATGAGATCTCTATTCCGCCACTGAAACAGGCGTGCTGACTACACTTCTCAGTATTTTGTGTTCCTACATCCATTATGTAGACGAGCGGGTAATATTAAAGGTTTCATCCACCCCCAGCCTGTAACAAAACTTGCGGGTTTGTGAGAAGTGAAATTAGAAATAAAGCTCTAATCGGAATGATAGTTTTCATTTCTTTGACTGTGTATTCTTCTCGGTATAATTTCTCACAACCTTCTCATTTCACAATAGTAACCAGAAAATCTCACAATGCTTCTCACTATACATGAACATGCTTTGTCGTTATTATCTCCATTCTTTCAAATATTTCGTCTCTCTAATCTCAGTTAATATATCTGCCACTCCCTGGGCAACCATGCCTCCTTCTTCATGTGTTTACAATTCGCCCCTAAGCGGCTCTATCCATTCTGCCAACCTCTAAAAATTGAAACTCGCTCAATACACTGTATGATTAAAAATGTACGAATAATTTTTAAGGGGAGGCAAGCATGTAGTTTCAAATATTTTTCTCGGTAAATTTGTCTCTAAAATTGCAATTTTATGATATAGCATGTACATGCGGGTGGCTTATACATAAGACTTTTACGTTGGATTCTTTTACACATACATGATTTTATTCATACTTTACAAGTAAGAATATACAGCCACTACAATAGATGCTACACATCCTATCTAACATCTTTCATCCATTTACAGGTTATTTATATATCTTTTGATCGCACGGTTTCCTTAATCCAAAATTTCTCTTTGCTCGTGGATATCGAAGACATGCATCTTGATGTGGTTTCCTCAATGTAATGTACGCACCCCGATAAATGTCGAAATATTTCTTGATCTAAGAATTTATACTACTGGACTTCTCGTGCGGTTTCACCAGAAGTAAGCCCCCAACGTGTGCTTTCTGTCTTTACTAGGTTTTTACTTCCTTCTCCTGAGTTTTAACTGCTAACTTATCACCTGTCTTGGAGGAAATTTCACTATTTCAGATATTATTTTCGCAGGTCCTTCATTCCACGTAATTTCGAACGGTGTGAAACCAGTGCTATTATGCACTACGCTATTCATTACGTCCTCGAAATTATGCAACTCTTCCGCCCATCCAGTGCGTTTGGTATTTGGCCTCGCATTCGGGAGGACGGCGGTTCGAATCCCCGTCCGGGCATCCAGATTTGGGTTTTCCATGGTTTCCCCAAATCACTCCAGGTGAATGCCGGGATGCTTCCTTCAAAAGGCCATGGCCGAATTCCTTCCCATTCCTTGCCCCCATCCTTTCCCGTCTCTAAAGACCACGTTGTTAAAAAGGGACGTTAAACTGTTTAAAAAAAAAAAAAAAAAAAAAAAAAAACGTTTGGTATTCCAGTATGTTCAAAACAACCAGCTAAGTTTACATATCGCTCAACGGGATTACTGGGACCGAGCGTGGCGGTGTAACGGCTAGCGTCCTGGACATCCAGATTTGGGTTTTCCATGGTTTCCCCAAATCACTCCAGGCAAATGCCGGGATGCTTCCTTCAAAAGGCCATGGCCGAATTCCTTCCCATTCCTTGCCCTCATCCTTGCCCCCCATCCTTTCCCGTCTCTAAAGACCTCGCTGTTGAGAGACGTAAAGCAGTTAAAAAAAAAAGAGGGATTACTGGACGGGTGATAAATAGAAATCTTCACGTGAAATACTACAGCCTTCTTATTTTTTTTTTAAATAAATGAAAATTCATTCCATTTTTGAGATATGGACTAACTGCCACTATCACTTAGAATCAGACAGATTTCCGCTCATGATTCAAAAAGCCTCTTATTTTTTTACTTATGGCTTTACTCCTCGTCGACGGCTAAGATTATTAGAGGGGGGGGGGAACTGGGGACCAGGAACGGTAAGGAATTCGGCCATGGCCTTTTTGAAGGAAGCATCCCGACCTTCGCCTGGAGTGATTTGGGGAAACCATGGAAAACCCAAATCTGGATGCCCGGACGGGGATTCGAACCCGCGTCCTGCCAAACGCGAGGCCAGAACCTTAACCGTTCTCCCACCACGCTCGGTACCACTGTGTAAGTCTATTAAGTAAAATAATTTTAGCCGAAGAGATTGTATAGTTACAATACTGGTTTATTTATACTAAGAGTTTTATCCCAGAGCATCCCTAAGACATACAATAGTCTGAATTATTAAGAAATATTCTGGACCACTAGTTCACAGTCAATGTTTTTTTGGACCAAATTGTTCTTTTTAAGTGATCTATTATACGGCACAGCTCAATATATATTGTAATAGGCTAATTGTAGTATAGATAAAATTGTTGTATTGAGTTGAGGCAGGCGGCAGGCATGGCTAGCGACGGGCGTTGCCCGGAATGTAACAAGTGGGACGCTCGCTCAGCGAATCAGCAGATTGGCTGGTCATTCACACAAACAGTCACGCGTAAGAAGCTTCGAGAAACTGATGGAACCATTAGGTCATTGGCTGACTAACTGACGACAGTAAAATGTGACCAGCTCTCACGTGTCAAATATTCGAGAACGTGGATCGAACACTGAGGTCGTTGCCTGGCTGGTAAGGCTAGGTAAGCGATCATGCTGTCGGTACGCGTGTCTTAAGGTGGGCTTCCTATGCAGCGGCTGACTCGCCAGCGGCTGACTCTCCAGCGGCAGACTCCGGGCGTCAGCGGCGCAGTGGGCGCTTCTTATGACGCGGCGGTCGCCCAGCGGTGCTGGTACTGGAAGGTCATTAGCGAGCTCAATCTGATGTTTCTTTTAATGTTAGGAGGTCGGTATAAAGCCAAAAACAACTGATCGTTTGGTTATTGTTGTTTGCTGTTTGCATAAATCACTTAGAAATGCATTTCTCGAATCAAAATTAATCTCATTATAAAATAAACAAAAAGAACAACTACCAACCAAAAATGCTAATGTGTTTTCTGTGTGAGACTCATTCACAGAACACTTTAGCAGCCGTGCAGGTGTAGGGTAAACACCCTGGAAAGGCAATCACGTTGCAGAACTCATTACAGCTACTTTCTAATTGTATTATTTTAAAAATATGTACACACGTTACTAAAAATTTTCACTTGTAGTTTTTTTTCCGAATCACCCATCTTTGGGGTACGTCAGATCAATCACTTCTTGGATGCTTGTATTTATATTAATTTTATGTACGATTTAATACAAATAGTGGGAACTTTCAGAAAATTTTACATTTTGCTATATCCATTAGAATCAATAATACAAAAAAACCAATATTAATAAAGTTGTTAGATTATATTGTATTATTATTACCTGATCTTTCAGGGAATTCCGCTATTTTATTTCCAAACATTGTCCTTTGCAGACTGGTACAGTGTTGAAGAAACATCATATATACAAGGTCATTTACACTCTAATTCCACCAATTTTTCATCCTCCCCCGCGGTAAATAACAGCTTTAGGTCTGACATATTTCGACTGTTTCGCTAGCGGCTGCGTCCATACTGCTCTCGGACCGGTACCGTCGCGCGGCTGAAGCGGTCGTTTTCGAGAACGTGGGTCGCCGCCGCTTCATAGGAAGCGCTCCCGTTGCTATCCATTGTAGCAGTCATTAGCGGCGGTAGCCGCCAGCGGCTGACGCTGCATAGGAAGCGCACCTTTACGGGGATAAATAAGCCGACCAAAGGTCAGTCGTCGCAGTCAGTCGCAAGAGTGCTTGTTGCCGCCACTATGTCGGTCTGAGCGTCGAACCGGGAACCGCCGGACCCCGGCCGCCGCGTGCCCAGCCCGCCTTACTGCCCACAACACCTAGAGATGTCCGTAAGTGTAGATTGCGCGATTGACCTATCCGGAGCTATGGAGTTCTGTTGGAGGGGAGTCGTTAGAGCTGTAATCACTACTACTAGCGAGTAATGAACAGAAGAGTTGTGAAGACTTGTTCATTCACTGATAGCTCCCTTCTCCACTGTTAGTCACACAAGCTTCGTGGCATCTATCACTTGCGGAACTAATCTAGCAACCTGACCTGGAGGCACGCCAGAGCAACAGTAATCTAGTGAGTCACCTAACCAGTCGGATTAGTATCTCAGCCCAACACCACTAGCCATTCCTGACAAGCATGTAGTAGCAAAAACAGCTATTACAATATATATAGAGAGGCGAATTCGGGAGGACGCGGGTTCGAATTCCCGTCCGGGCATCCAGATTTGGGTTTTCCATGGTTTCCCCAAATCACTCCAGGCATATGCCCGGGTGTTTCCTTCAAAAAAATCCAAGGCCGAATTCCTTCCCGTTCCTTGTCCCCAGTCCCATTCCGCCTCTAATGACCTTATCCGTCGACGAGGTGTAAAGCCATAAATAAAAAAAAATAAAAATAAAAAAGAGGCCTTTTTGAATCATGAGTGGAAATCTATGTCTGATTCTAAGTGACAGTGGCAGTTAGTCCGTATCTAAAGAATGGAATGAATGTTTTTGCCTCATCTGTTCATGATTGAAAAGGGCTGACAAATAATAATTTGGATGTACACATAGCGACAATAATGAGCAGGAAAATTCCTTAAGGTAAGGAAGTTAAGGAAGAACAGAGGAATTCATCCCATCACTTACCAATGATTACAGTGGCTGGTGTCGACGAACACAAAAAAGACGAACTGCTGTAACACAATATTTCAATATTTATCCTAATTCTTGCAAGTACGTGAGACACTTAGCAAGGAGGTTGTATGTGATAACACAGACGCGCGCTGAGTGAATGGAATACCAATGCAGCAAGGCCAGATGGGCTGTGGTGCTGATGCAACCACATCAGAAATATATGTGAGGAGCGTAAGTGGTTTTCAAGTAGGTATCATGGCTTTAAGCAAGGATATTCATGCAAATCTCAGTTGGTGGGATATATGCAAGATATTTCAGATGAAATGGACAAGGGAGGCCAAATTGATAGTATGGAACTAGATCATTCAAAGGCTTTGGACAGAGTGAACCATAAAATGATAGTAAATAAGGTAAAAACTATTGAAGTGGGTGAGAAAGTGATTTACTGGGTAGAAGAATTTTTAAAAGGTAGAAAACAGAGATTTATGGTGGGAAATGCAATATCAAAAGAAGTAGAAGTAAAAATGGAGTGCCACAGGGTAGTGTATTGGGACAATTGCTAATCCTTATTCTAATGAATAATTCTGTTGATTGTTTACTATCAGAAATTAGAATGTTTGCAGATGATATAATGCTATATAAAAGGATCAAAACAGCAAAAAACTGTAAACAGCTGCAGGGTGATCTGGACAGGATATCTAGTTGGGTTTTGTAAACATAGGATGAAGATAAATGCAAAGAGGAGTCAGATTATTAAATACACAAATAAGAAACTAAAAGTTGATTATGATTATAAGGAGGGGAAATAATTGCTTGTTGAAGACTTGACATTTAAATATCTTGGCATTACATTTGATCACAAGTTTAACTCGGCAGGACACATTGGTCAGGTAGTAGGATAAGGTTTCAAAATTCTGCAGTTGTTGGAGAGAGTGATGAGGGGATGTACGAGAGAAGTAAAGGTGTTAGGTTACAAAACTTTGGTCAGACCGTTGTTTGAATGGTAGTGTAGTATGGGACTCACATTTTGAGTATCAAATACCGGATTTGGAGAGGGTGTAAAAAAGGGCTGCTAGATTTGTTTCTGGAAATTATCGCAGAATGCAGTCAGTAACAGATATGATAAAAGAGCTGGAATGGGATTCATTGCAAAACGGTGGAGGGTGAAGAGGGTCATGGGAGGGTACAGGGCGTATACTGACGATGAGGCATGGAAAGATATTGGTGTAAGAATTGAAAGTAATACATGGAAGGGAAAAGATGACCATGATCACAAGCTGGCACTCGATTTCAGGCACAAGGGTGTAGGAAGATTCTCTTTTTTAGGTAAGGTTGTCAGGGATTAGAATAAGTTACCAAGAGATATGATGAGTAATTTGCCAAAAACCTTGAAAGAATTTAAAGTTAAAATTTGTAAAGGGAAAATGTAGGTGGGTGTAGAAAAGGGGTAAGATCTGTGTGTAGGGAAATTTCCACTGGAGCGTGCGCTCCATTGCAATTTAATTAAATAATAAGTAGATGGAGGGGTGTGAGAAAATACTGAAAAGATAATTCTGGAGAATTATTATAGCAGGAAGTGGGAAAACGTCACGGAAGTAATGAACGTCAGAGGATATTTTCGAAGTACGTATACTTAATCTGTTAGTCATATTATTAATATATTACAACATAATTTAAGAATATAAGGTAATTTGGAAATGTGTGTGTTTTACTTAATAAAAATCTGTAATTTGTGATTTTAGTCAGATTCTAACATTTAAATTTAATATTTTTTAAAAGTTTTTAGTATGGCTGTTGCTGTGCAGAAACGTGTGTAGTTGTTACTACTAATTAAATTGCTAATTATTAATTACTAATTAAAAAAATCCTTAAGCGAGTTCTTCAAGTTTTTATTAGCGCAGCGGGAAAAAGGTTAAAAGTCTATGTAACTAGACTTTTAATTGTAAATGTAAAAATATAACGATTTTCCTTTCCGTATTAGTTGTTTTACGCTAGAATTATTTTTTTCATATTTTACAAAAAAAGATCTAAAAAAAATCAAATCAAATATCGCAAAGTATCGTCTTATTCAGGTTGAACTATTCTTCGATATTCGTTGAAGATTGAGACTTCATCTGCTGTGTTATAAAGTGGTGCAAACACTTCAGTGAGAAAATGCAAATTTACACATAGATAAAGGGATTTCAAAAACACCATAGAAAGTTATGTGCAAAACAGTAGTAAATACAAATAATTTATCATCAAATCCACAACATGGGTTTGTTGGAATACAACCTGGTTTCATGCGTACTTGTGACACTGATCCCATTATACTATAATACTCCATGTAAATTTCCTAATCGTTTGGCAGCTGTACCAATATAAAATTTCTACATGTTTACAATGAACGGCGTTCTAATATCTGAAATAATATTTTGTTTACTTATAAAACTTAAAAATTTTCACAAAACAAAATATTGAGGTATATAGTTTATTAGACATAATAAAATATAAAGTGAAAACTTAAGTCAAAATGGTCTTCACAAAAATACATTGAAGATTTTGTAGACAAATATGCTGGGTCGCATTGTGCAAGTTTTAGTTACTTTTTCCGCCTAAGTTCCTTGTGTGGAACATAAACAAACAATTTGTTCGGCGTTTTAAATGTTTGTTTACGCAATGAAGCACTAAACCCCACTTGTAAACTGCAGAACTCATTTTATCCATGAAAGAAATAAACCGCTAGTTTATTTACACCGGCACGACCAGAGATGTGACGTCACGAGAGACGACATGACAGTTGAGAGCGTTTTGGCGCCAATGTTCAAATAAACATATAAAAATGGAAAATTATGCATTTTCCCATTTCGATTTGCAAGAAATAATACTTTTTTGGTTATAGTAGATGCCCAGCTACAGAGTTTACTACCTTCCCAAAATCAATCAAGTACTCCATTATTTGTGGTTCACGTGTCTCTGTTAAGTTTGCAAATTCTATTACTTTGTTAATTATACTTCTATAGTTCACCAGTAACACTCTCATTACTGGCTTTGTGATATTTTAAGTACTCATCTTCGCCTACCCAGCTCGTCCCTGTCAGAGATTGTTCATCTATTTCTTCAGCATTTGTGTTTTTTCCCATCATAGAACTATAATCAGTATCACTTTGATAATCTATTTCCATAACTTCACCAGCAGTCCCTAACCTAAAAATGGAACAGTTCTTACCCTATCATCAATGGAAGTGGGCTCCCTTTCAGATTTAGCTAACTACTCACAAAGTATGCCACTATCCCTTCTATTTAGGTGTAGGCCATGCCTAGTGAAACCACACCTATCAATGATGTCCAAAGGTACAACCCACAAGGAAAAGCTAATGCTTTTCCCAAGCAGCATCTCTGTTAGCATGTTTACCTGCCTCACAGCATGGTTCAATTGTGGCTCACCTCTCACATGAGTAAGTTGTTGTTGTTGGTTTTTTTAATTGAAGCTTATTCATGTTTTTCTGTTCTCTGTGGTAAGTTATTAGTTATTTTCCCCATTCTTTCTTGTCTTCATTATTATTATTGTCATCACTGAACATCTTCACTAGTTTGCAGATTGACTGGACATCTACTTCCCAAGGCTGTGGTGATTTGAAAGCAAAGCTACATCTACTACTGGGTTGCTAGAACTATCACAGTTTTGACAGTGGAGCAGATGTGTTGCTATCTATCTGTGAAATGTGTAACCTGTATTCTGTGTGGTATGTGCATTTTTTGTTTTGTGAAATGTGTAGTTTATGAATCAGAGATTTGGCACTGTACCAGCATTCACTTCTTATGATTGTGGCAATCTGTGTAAAATCACAATGACAATGGTATGCCAGGTCTGAGATTTGAAACTAGGCCTTTTGTACCTCCTTGTATCAATGCAGTGGCACTTTAACACATGCTTGTCTAACTGGCATGTCATTTGTTATGTTGATTATATGTTGTATTTTTGTACAGTATTGCTTTTCTAGTTATTAATTGTTCACATTGTTTTCCCCCTTATAATTTTTGTCCCAAATGGTCAACATTTATTTCACTTGCATTGTAATACTTGGTGTGTGTATACACGTCCTCCTTGCAATGTATCTTGTTGCTCTTCTGCATGAACAATGATTTCTCAAAATATTGTGATTTGTGTCTGTTTTGTCTTTCTGTATCATTGCAGCTCTATTGCCATTTGCTATATATTATTTATTGCTATATCATCTGTTGAATTTACTATTTGAGATGTGTTGGGATATAGATATTACATTAATAGGAAATTAAAGCAAAATTCAGTCAAAGAAGTGGTATTTAATAGAAACGTCAGTGACACAAACATTAAAAAATTCTCTGAGGCTAAATGCCAGTATGGGTCTGAGGATCCTACTAATGGGAAAGACAACAAAATCTTGTGAAATCTCTCTTTGCTTTATCATAGCAGCTTGGCCAAGAAATCTTAGATCTAGAAATAGCCTCCAGATAGGGCCAGATTAAGACAGTGTAGGGCCCGTAGTAAATGTGAAGAAGAGGCCCTTGATTTTTGCCCCCTAGGAAGTGCGAGGCTCCCCAGAAGGTGGGAGGCCCGTTGCATTTGCTACCTCCTGCTACGTGATTAATCCGGTACTGCCTCCAGGCAATGTTCTTAATCACTTAATCAGTGGTGTTGCAGATGGAAGAGGGCGAAAGTTGAGTCTCTGATGTTTGAAAAAAGAATTTATTTATATATATATATATAGTACACAATGAAATGAAAGACACTAAGTAGGAATAATTAATTAGGTTCGGGAAATGAGCCATCAATTACTTTCAGATGATGGATGTAGGGCTGTGTGTTTTTGTCTTTTTAGTGCATTCACATCCCACATCCATCATCTAAAGGTAACTGGTGGTTTATTTCCCTATCCTTAATTTGTTATTCATATATATACACCAAGAGTCGGGACACTCTGACAGAAAACCCAGGTTCTCCAGGTTGGTGATTGTATAATGGGCCGGTAACCCAACTATGTAAAATCAATCCTAATCAGAAGTCTGAACTTAGAATGTGTGGTATTCATTGTCATTGTACTGGTAATTATACAGGTAAAGAAAAAAAAAAAAGTAGTTCAAATGCAGTGAGGATCGCGGGAGGTTTTACAGAAAAACAAGGTTTACTGGTAAGAATAATCAAAACAGGAAGAGAATTAGGTATTCCAGAAACTGAAAAAGATAAGAGGCATAATGACTATCAAGGATCACCTACTGTACTGATATGGAGCGGTGTAATACAGGAAAATATAATATACAGGAAAATAAATAGTCTCAGAAGCAGCTTAACAGTAAATCTAAGTTAATTTACAGTAAATCTAAATATGATAAGGGGAAATGTTACAGTAATTGGAGTGTATGAATTCAAACCGGGGAAAAAACAGGAATCTGGTAATTTCTATGAGGATCTGCAGAAAACTTATGATTTTATGAAAAAACATAATTACATAATAGTTGCTAGGTCACTAATAACCCAATTTTAAGATTTATCTGTAAGCAAGGTGAGCACATGGTTAACAAAAATGGACTAGATCTATAGAATTTTACCACATCTAGTAACATGAAAGTGACTAAACCTCCTTTAGAAAAAAAGGGTAATAAATAAATATCCTGAACATTTAGGGGTCTTAGAAGTATAATATACTACATAATTGTCAGAAAAAATGTTTATCAACATTGTGCAAGATACACATGATTGTTGGGATATACGTGTTGAATAAAGTAATTTTCTGCTTCTAAAGTAAGATTAGAATCCGATAGCCTTCAGTTAAAAACGATAACATGAAGACAAGAAATGAATAAACATACAAAACACTATTACTAAGAGATAATAACATTGCACTGCTGTATCAACTAAGATTTTTTAATTAATATGGGGAAAAACATTTCAAAGACCTATGGTATGATCCCAGACAGGTTAATGAACAGGAAAGTTTAGATGAAACTGAAAGTACTTGTATAGATAGCATTAAACTGGTAGGAATGGAAAATTTACTAGATAAACTGAAAAACAAAAAAAGACCTGATCTTAAACTGGAATTTCTCAAGCCCGATAGATTAATTTAAAACTAAGACTTTTACACTTGATAAATGTATATCGGAGACAAAAGATGATCCCAAAATATTGGAAAGAAGTAAATGTATCTCTTAGCAGAAGAGCGAAATGGCTTCCAAGAAGTCCAGTCATGTATTGATGCAGTATTTAACATACAAAAAATTGTAAAAAAAAAAAAAAAAAAAAAATTATGTGAATTCAACTTAGAAACACATATTGCTTTTATTGACTACAATAAGGTCTCTCATAATGTAAAACAGAATAAATTGTGGTGTATACTTGAGCAAAAAGACCTAACAGAACATTTAATATTCATTATTAAAGAGTTGTACAGAAACACCTGCATAATTTTAAAAAATCAAAATGATGAAGTTATAAAGCCAATAAAACCAACCAGTGGGTTAGACAAGGTTGCTGTCAGTCTCCAGTATTGTTTGTTTTATATTTCAATTTGGTGGTAGAAGAGGGCATATCAATGAAAGCTATATAATTGTATACTTCAATATCAAACAGAAGGGAGCATAAAAATGGAACAATTTAAAAAAATACCATAGTGTATATGATACTATTGGTAAAAAAAGAAAAAGTACAGGAAATAGGTGTTAAAGATATGTAATAAAGAAATTGATATATCTTTAAAAGAGAATCTAAAGGCATACAACAACATGCTAAGAAAAATAACAGTACAAAATGAAGTTGCATATAGGGAAAGGGGGAGAGGGGGGGGGGTGGAAACAGAGCCAAACCATTGACCAAAAAACTTCTTGAAGAAAGATAGGGAAGATACATCACTTATATTAAAGATGACGTACATCACAAACAGTTGAAAGTGTATAAAATACTAAAACTTTTTACAAGGAGGAGAAAGAATCTGCACTACCCAATAGAAATCTGGTCAATTTCTGGAGATAAAACCCCAAAGTCCTATTGAGTGTGGTGGGTGAGTGGTTAATGTTCTGGCCTCGCATTCGGGAGGATGCCGGTTTGAATCCCCGTCCAGGCAATCGAGATTAGGGTTTTACATGGTTTCCCCAAATCACTGCAGGCGAATGCCTGGATGCTTCCTTCAAAAGGCCATGGCCAAATTCCTTGTCTCCAGTCCCATCCTGACTCTAATGACCTCTATGTCAACATATATATATATACTATCTTGTATTCAGAATTCTGATAATGATTCCTTTAACAACTATTCTTTTACCACTCTTTGTCATCTTTGATAGGTCTTTAAGATTCTGGTCTGTCAAAATTTTGATGTTTCGAATAAATCCATGGGGTTCTATAATACAACTACAGAGAACAGTACTTAGAATGAAGATTTTTTAATATAAAGTATTGTTGTATAGTAACTAATACTTTTAAGCATAAAATATTGATATGTTTGCATTTATATAGTAAGTTTTAGAAAAGCAAAATATTTATAATGTGTTATGTCAACTTCTGTAGACAAGCTTGTAGTGCAGCCAACAGCATAAAACTTAAGTTACCAATCCATTAAGATGTTAACTAAATGCCAAAAATTTGGAGAGAAAAGCTTCCCTAAGATATTTCCGAGTTTTTTTTTGTATTTTTTTTTTTTTTAGTGCAATCATGAAGTTTTGTTTCCAATCACATCTTGATCTGGTTTGCTCCCCCTAGCTTTGGCACTGATTGTAGACCTATTAATTCTGCCATCCCTACCAATTATTGTGTTCCAAACTTAACCACATTATTTCAGGAAAATATTCTGTAGCATTTCGATATTTGTTGTAAATCTGGTCTAAAAGTCTGTGATTCTTTTAAATTTCAGCATTGTTGGAGTTGTTATGTGTTGATACAAATGTTCATTTTAATTACATTGGTGTATAAATATTTCAGATTTTATTTTCAAATAACACTTACTGTAGCATGGAGAAAATTATCCATTTAATTTGCCTATGTGTCTTCATTTATAACAATTATGTAATACATCTTTCCTGCCTTCTGTTAAAGGAGCATTTATGTAGCTGGTGTGATTTCAATTGAATGGTACATTTATGATATTTTAGCTCTATAAAATATCTGTGGTCGGGAGGTGTAACTAGAATTAGAAATGGGCTATTTCAATTTTTAAATGGGGAGGGAGTCCACAAAGTATGCCATGGCATGTGAAAGGGAAGACGGAGGAATCATAAGCTTTGTGACATGAAATCTATTAAAAAAAATAGTAAAGGCAAAAACATGTATACCTAAACATTTTTGGTGAAAACATATTCAGAAGATCATAAAATACAACTTCAAAATCATTTCATTTTGAAGATTACATTACTAGACAATCATTTTTAATCAAGTTTTAAATTTGCACAAAAGGGTGGGGAATCACAAATGTGACTTCTCTTGACAAGGGTAGAAATGAAGTAAAAAAATAAGCTATGAAATTTATGTGATGTAATCTGTGTATGGTCCCTAATTACCAACCACTCAGTTATATTATACATGCTGAAAAAATCTTAACCTTTAATTTAATTTAATTACAATGGAGCACACGCTCCGGTGGCAATTTCCCTATACACCCAACTTCCCCCTATCCTGCACCCACCTACATTTGCCCTCTACAAATTTTAACTTTAAATTCTTTTAACCTGTTTAGATTTTAGTATATCTGAACTTTTAGTATTATCTTACTAACATAACTTATACTGTATTGATGTGGAAAGGAAAGATACATTTCCCAACACTTGCGTTTTTAAAATTGCTGGCAGATTTATTTATTTTTACTATTGTATGAAACATATATCCATGTAAATTTTCACAATAAAAATGAAACTAAGTGACCTAACTTAGAGTATCAATTTCATCAGTTCTTTATTATAATTAAACAGCAGCTGTGATAAAAAAAATAGCTGTAAAACAGGAGTAAATTATTTCTAATGGATTAAAAATTACAGTAGAATAATTCATAAACTCACATTTCATAACCAACAGTGAAAAAGACAGAACAATCTTATATATATATAAAAATTGACGTGTTTTTTCATATATTTCACTTTTCAGCCACCACTATCTAGCACAGATCACTGATGTTTGTGGGTGGAAGTAGCATGGAGTTTC
The DNA here is from genome assembly GCA_031002005.1 of Vandiemenella viatica. Lineage (NCBI taxonomy): Eukaryota > Metazoa > Arthropoda > Insecta > Orthoptera > Morabidae > Vandiemenella > Vandiemenella viatica. Next base: position 72,509,232 of record CM061914.1, read on the forward strand.
CTGTCGTGCACAACGTTGGCCGAATGCCAATAGCTGTGGGGATGTGGGAGATATAATGATTACAGTTGGTCAGTGCAGGCCGTTTTCATATTTCGACCAAAAATTCGTATCTCCGTATACTTCTCTTTCCTGCCACAACTACATAACATAGACCTTTGGTGTTTGTGTGTGGTAGTAGAATCAGCTTTCCTGTCGTGCACTAAGGTTGTTAGATGTCGGTAGCTATGGGGGTGTGGGAGAAATGGGGGTTGAAAGTGGTCGACGTGTGGCAATTTCATACTTCTGCCAAAGACAAAAGTGTCATGGTGTATCACTTTTCAGCGAAAACTATAGATCACAGATAACTGGCGTTTGTGTGTAGTAGTAGCACAGAGTCACCTTTCAATCTCAACAGCGGCCGAATTTCAGAAACTGTGGTACTGTGGTAGATATGGTGGTTGTAAGTGGTCGACCAAGGATATTTCCGTATTTCAACTGTCTCCGCATATGTCACTTTTCTGCCACAACTACATAGCATAGAGCATTGGTGTTTGTGGTTGGTAGTAGAATCGTATCTCATGTAATGCACTATGGTTGTTAGATGTCGGTAGCTATGGGGGTGTGGGAGAAATGGGAGTTGAAAGTGGTCGACCTGTGGCAATTTCATACTTCTGCCAAAGACAAAAGTGTCATGGTGTATCACTTTTCAGCGAAAACTATAGATCACAGATAACTGGCGTTTGTGTGTAGTAGTAGAACAGAGTCACCTTTCGATCACAACAGCGGCCGAATTTCATAAACTGTGGTACTGTGGTAGATATGGTGGTGGTAAGTGGCCGACCAAGGATATTTTCGTATTTCGACTGTCTCCGCATATGTCACTTTTCTGCCACAACTACATAGCATAGAGCATTGGTGTTTGTGTTTGGTAGTAGAATCGTATCTCATGTAGTGCACTATGGTTGTTAGATGTCGGTAGCTATGGGGGTGTGGGAAAAATGGGAGTTGAAAGTGGTCGACCTGTGGCAATTTCATACTTCTGCCAAAGACAAAAGTGTCATGGTGTATCACTTTTCATCGAAAACTATAGATCACAGATAACTGGCGTTTGTGTGTAGTAGTAGAACAGAGTCACCTTTCGATCACAACAGCGGCCGAATTTCAGAAACTGCGGTACTGTGGGAGATATGGTGGTTGTAAGTGCCCGACCAAGGATATTTTCGTATTTCGACGAAAGGCATGTGTCTCCGCAGATTTCACTTTTCTGCCACGACTACATAGCATAGAGCATTGGTGTTTATGTGTGGTAGTAGAATCGTGTCTGTTGTCGTGCACTATGGTTGTTAGAAGTCTGTAGCTATGGGGGTGTGGAAGATATGGGGGATGAAAATGTTCGACCTGCGGCAATTTCATGTTTCTGCCAAAGACGCATGTGTCACGGTGTATCACATTAAAGTGAACACTATCAATCGCAGATCACTGGCGTTTGTGTGTGGTAGTAACACAGAGTCTCCCATTGATCACAACGTTGGCCGAAATTCGGTAACTGTGGGAGTGTGTGAGATATGGTGTTTGTAATTGATCGATCATGAATATTTTCGTATTTCATCCAAAGACTTGTGTGTATCCGTAAATTTTACTTTGCTGCCGGAACTACATAGCGCAGAAGACTGGTATTTGTGTATGGTAATAGTATCGAGTCTCCCATAGTGCACTATGGTGGTTAGATGTCTATAGCTGTCAATATGAATTCTTTACAATCACGAACGAAGTCGTGGGTACCAGCTATTAAACATAAATGCTGAAGAAGTAAAGATGATATTGATTTTACAACAGAGAAATAATACCTGCAAATAAAGCAGAAATAGGTGCTAATTTATTTCAAAACTGCAGAAGAAAAGTTGTGTTCTATGAGATTTCAATTCTACATTTTTATGTGGAACAACCTTAAATCTTTGAGATTCTTTCACACTATAATGTTCCACTTTTGAAATAATCTCTGTGCATTTATGTATCCATAACACCTGTTGACTCAAAATTAAAATACACTTATCAAGTGCCTGAGGGAAGCACACAGAAGCCATACTTTTTCAAACAAGGAGTTGGAAGAAGTGGGTACATCATTCCATAAATGCTTTGTTATTGTTGTGTAAGAATCTAGAGCTATGGATAACTACAATACTGAAGAAAGAATGAAGGTCTTTCCCGTTTGTCAACTGTATAAAAACTTCTTGGGCCCCCAAACGGGGGAGTGAGTCAGTCAGATGTGATGTTTAAAAGTCCAGTCTTTGCCAGAAGATGGAGTCAGAGAGCAGTCCTGAAACATGAAATCTGATTGATGCGTTCCCAAGTGGGAGGCCTGAGATTTTTTTATACAACTGCAATACTGTTGTAAAAATTAATATTCATTTTATTTGTTTTGTTTGTTACATATAATAGTTCTTCATTGAGATTATTATTCATCTTATATATATGTATATTAACCATAACATGTTCCACATCCCAGAAGTCCTTCCTCAGGAGGGATCTAGGGATCAAAGGTAATAAATAAATAAATAACTGGCAGCTTGTATTACAGTGTAATATCAGAGAATTTTTGTAAAATAAAAACCAATGTTTTTGAACATGAGTTATGTTACCATACTTCATCTTCAAATAAAATTTAAATGTTTATTTTTGCTCACTTTTTGTTTTCAGAAAGTATATTTTTCAGGTTAAAGGTTCCAGTTGTGACTGGACATTGTACTCAGGGACGTAGCTACTATGGGGCTAGGCGGTGCAGTGCACCGGGGCCCTCACGCTCAGCGGGCCCCCAAGCATACCTCAAGGGGCCCCTAAGCGCACCTCTAGGTGCCCTCAAGCGCAGTTTAGAGGGCCCATGCGCCATCACGGTAAACTGGCGACCTTTTTTACCGTCATCTAAGAGGCCCCTGAGAACACAGGAGCCCCTCACTAAGGGCCCTCTCGTTCCTCAGGGTGCCCTAACCACTGCTCAAGGGCCCCCATCCTCAGTTCAGGGGGCCCCTACCAGCAGACAAAGCAAAAAAAAAAGGTCGCCTGTCTGGCCTGAGGGCCCAAAATAAATTTTTTGCACCGGGGCCCTTGTTGACCTAGCTACGCCACTTATTGTACTAACTATGTTTCTCAATTGTGGTAATATTTTAATATTTAATTAAAACTAAAATGGAGTGCACACTGCGATGGCAAATTCCCTACACATCCATCTTCCGCCTTTCCTGCACCCACCTACATTTGCCCTCTACAAAATTTAACTTTAAATTCTTTCAACATTTTTGGTAAATTATTCATCATTTCTCTTGGTAGCTTATTCCAATCCCTGACACCCTAAACATTACTTGTTTAATTGTAACCTTACATAATTTTATGCCTGGGTAGAAAAATGTAATACCGTAGTTTCTGATAAGTAAGAAAAGTTCTTTAAGTATACTACTCCAACTATAGTTTCTAATGTGCAAGACAATTTTTTTGAATAAACAAAGCTATGAAGTAGTAGTCCCTTAAATTAAGATTAAGACTGTCAGTATGCATAACTTATAACACATTCTAATCAAAAATTTTCTTTCTGATGAAGCAAACTTTAATGTACACAAATAGCCAGTCATCAGATTACATGATACTGGTAACAACAAAATACTTAATAGTGTTATATTCTTAAGAGTTAATGTGTTTAAAATCTCATTGCATAGTGACAGAAGCGTTGGTCTTCCTTTGATGAGATGGTGAACCAAGACATAGGCTTTCAGCTGTCATAGGGAAAAGTATTTACAAGCATGTTGAAGACAGCAGATCACACTTGGAGTAGTATCAGCTGGATAATACCTGTCTACTATACTATGTAATGGATTAAATTTTAATGAAACTAAGGAAAATGGAAGCGATTTCTAGGCAATATAAATAATAAAGGAAAGGGAAATTAACCAAACACATACCAAAGTTGATGGCTGCGATGAGAGAAAACATGAAAGGTGGACAAACAAATATGCAAAATTTTTGTAATGACCATCTTCAAGTAGTAGAGAAATGGGCCATTAGGTTCCGGATATGCGCGCACGCAGTACATTACCAAATGACTCAAAATTTAATTAATACATAGTTTTTATATCACTATATTGAACTACTGGGTCAAGCTAAGTTCGCACTGAAGTGTCCTGAGCTATTTAACTGGACATTTAAGTGTTAGTCCACCTGAAAGCCAAGTTACAGAAGATAAAAATTCAAGCAGCCCTTTTCATCTTTTGTTGAGGTGATCCAAAAAATTCTGTGGCAGTGATCCAGAATCTGATGGCACAGTGGAAGATTCAGATGTTATGTAACACTTTTTTTTACTATGGCACTTCTTTATTTTTACTTTTTCTTCTGTAGATCCCATCTTACATGGCACCCTGAATGTTTGTATCATTGCCATAGTTTTAAATATGGACGTTGTCAGATAATTTATTTTTCTTCATCTCAGTTTTTGGTAGACATAATAAGTTATATTATTGTCATTTTGGCTGTCAGCAATAATGCTGATACTAATGTATTCTTAATTTTCCACAGCATTAGACAAGGATGATTGTATTTACTTAAACTATACAAAAATCACATAAGAATGAAGTTTTACTTGGTGTTGTGAATTAATATAAAGTTCTCGGGTGACTACTTGAGAAAATAAGGTATTTACACATGACATTTTGGTGATTGAATTCATGAAAGTGAATTCAGTCATTAAATATTGTGTATAAACACCTCATTAGCTTGACTAGTCTCCTGAACATTATATATAATAAGTACAATTACATTTTTGCACATGAGAGGAATAGTTGAACAGGAAGAAATACCATGAGATCATAATAAGATAAAATAGATCCATCACTCACCACAGTTAAAGGAAGGAGGGCCAGAACAACAAATGTATGCAAACACGTACACACACACACACATATGATCAAGCTCACATGTATGATCTTAGCCACTAGTGTTAGGCAGTATTGAAAATATAATGCTCTTTGTACGTGAATACAAGCTAATATTTCTTTTAAAGACACACCACTAGAAACTCATGAAGACTGTGAAAATTATATTTTAAAGCAGGTAAACACTTCTACATCTACATCTACATATATACTCTGCAAGTCACAAAATTGTGGGTGGCAGAGGGTGCTCAGCACCAAAGCTAATCTCTTTGCTGTTCATTCCAATCCCTAATGGTACGAGGGAAAAAAGAATTCATATCAGAATCAGTCCGGCACCTTATTTCTCTAATTTTATCTTTCCTGTCCTTCCGACTCAAATAGGTTGGCGGAAGAAGTATTTCACTACACTCAAAAGTGAAAGTGGGAGTACGCATGTTTACCAATAAGTATAAACGAAACATGTGTCGTCTATCTACCAGAGACTCCCAACCTAATCTACTAATCAGTTCTGTGACGCTTTCATAAGGACTGTAGCAAGCGGTCACGAATCGAGCGGCTCTTCTCTGTACTTTCTCTATACTTTCGATCAACCCCTTACGAAACGGGTCCCAAACGGCACAACAATAGTCCAAATGAGGACGCACAAGAGATTTGTACGCTATCTCCTTTGTTTGTTCATTACAATTTTTCAAGATTCGACCTATGAATCGCTGCCTAGAATTTGCTCTACCTACTAACGAATTAATGTGTATGTCCCATTTCATGTTCCTTTGTACTATTTGTTACTCCCAAATATTTCATAGAATCGACCATATCAATAACTGTATTGTTTAACTCGTATTTCTGAACAATTGGATTATTTTTGTTAGTTATGCTCATTGTCTTGCAATGTTTACAATTTAGAGTAAGTTGCCACTCAGCGCACCAAGCCAAAATAACATCCAGATCGCGCTGAATTTCTAAGCAATCGGCCAAATTTCTTACTTCCCTATAAATAATCTAAATAGGCTAATTGGGTTAATAAGAAGTTAAAAATATTGAAATTCTGGGAAATGCACAAACTTGGAAGGCAGTAAAAACTATGTGTAATAGTACCCTAGAACAGATGTCAGTTCTTCACCTTTATACTAAAAACATGGTTCTGCTTCACAAACTCGTTGTTGATGCTACAATATGTTTTGGTAGATTAAAATCTAAGTCGGAATTATTCTAATGCAAAAAATCTTTATTATGGATGAAATAGCTCCTTTGAGGTAGGAGATTTCAGGACACGGAATATATGACTCTTTTCAGCATAAAATGTTGAACTTTTTGAAACGAATTGCGGAATGCTTAGTGTGAGGGAGCACAAAATGTGCAAGTTTCTCAATCCAGCTACTCAGTTTTTCTTGGGAGAACTCTCTTTTCTGTCAATCTCACCTGAAAGTTGGAAATGGATAAAGAAAACGTTATGTGCACTGATACAAATTAAAAGCTACAGTTGCATAGAAATAAATTTTTGGGTAAGTATTCAAACAATTAGGAGCAGTGGATGAAAAGGAAAAAATGATAAGGGGCACAAACTATCACATAAATTCATCCAAAAGGATGTGGGAAATTTTTCTTTTGTAGTTACTGGTGTCAAGGATTAAAACAAATTACTAAGGGAAGTGATGAATAATTTATTAAAAATGCTGAAGGAATTTAAAATTTGGAAATTGCAAATGTGAATGGGTGGAGGAATTTAACTCTTAAAGAATAAAAGATAATAACAAAATAGAGGTAATTAGGTAACTAGAGAAATTGCCACCGCAGCAAGTGTACCATCGCATTTATATGAAATTCAATTTGATTCGGGGTTATTTCATTTTTTGAGATGACTGATGGCTTTATATGACTTGATCAAAAATCGGGACATTTGACGCTACGATCGAGGGTAAATCGGGATGTATATTGAGACCTCCGAAAATCGGGACTCCTGACAACGCTATTGTTGGCTGCCCTAACCCGATAATCTTATTTGGTAAAGGGGACCCGCAGCTTTACGTCGAATCTGAACTAAGGAGCACCCTTAACATGAACAAATCAGAGGTGAATCAAAATTCCAGCAGAGCCAGGGATTCGAACCGGTGACTTTCCGCTCCACGAACGATGCGCCTATTAACTAACTGCGCACAGGGGGTTCCGTACACAATTTGAGTAGTAAATTCGTTAGAATAAACGTAAAAACTTTTCAAAACCAATAACAAGTTATTTACTTTCAATCATAGTCCATTACAAATTTCGTGTTTCAAACAGTATTAAATTCAGCGTTTCTCAACCTTTTTAAACAGGAGGAATACTTAAATGTCAAAAATAATTCTGCGGACTACTAAAATATACGTGCCATTTTAATTTTTTTTGCGTGGATGTATGTTATTAACCGACCACAGCAGTTGTGTTTGGCTCATACCGCGTTCTCTTAACACCTTTCACTGACAATGAGACCATCAGAAATGGTCATTAGCATTATCGTTTAAGAAACGTAGCTCTCTCTTATGCCGATAGGAAACTTACTTAGTAAATAGACTATTAAAGCAAACTTGTAATTACATCTCATATAACGGAAATAGCAGACTTTTGCTGGTTGTTGAAACAATCATGGCTTTTAGTTACTTTGGCTTATAACGTAGTCACTTATACTGTAGGAGTAAGGTATGCATTTTATGTTTATAGTTGTTGCTAATTTATTTTTTATGATATTTAATTGAGTTAGAAATAAATTTCTGATATTCTGCCTGCGGATCACCTATCGCATCTTCGGAGGACATGTTACGAAACGCTACATATGAATCGAATACTCAAAACATTCTGTTGAAAAATAATATGGGTATTTTTGCTACATTTTTCTTATCTTATTAGAAAAATTCTCCAAGGAATAATACATGTAATATTTGTTGGAAAATGTGTCAGTTATTTTTTAAAACACTACTAATTTAGTTATTTTTCGAAAACTGCAGAAAGATCGATATAGTTTTCGTGTAAACTTTAGAAAGCTGAAAAATTGTATACATAAAAAAATAATCAAATCAGTGGTTTCGGAAATATTGACGGTGATTACACGAAACGTAAGAAATCAATAAAAATATCAAACCAACAAATAATCGTTATTAGTTTTTGAAATTATGTTTTTCTAATTAACATTTTCATAATAACATAAATTTGCATAATTTTTTACGAGTTTTGTGAAAGTAATTACAAGTAGTACAAAAACTGAGGACGGAAATAAGAAGGCAGGGAAACGATGTTCTTTTTCCAATTGCAGGTGTACTTTAATCATTCTGTTTACCTCCCATTGCCTGCTCTGTAAGAAGCAGCGAAAAGTGTTGTTTTTATCACGACTTATGTGGTGTTTATCGGTGTGTACTGAAAATTTGTCAGTAGCCAAGTACATTGCCTGTTTCACTGGTTTTACCCTAGTTTATTATAATAATAGAATATTATTATTATTGCATCGCCTAAAATTCCTTTGAAGCTTTCATTTAGGAAGTGAAGTGAGGACGCTGCATTATTTGGATTGCACGCATCAACTGAAAGTCTCGGAGCAAAGGCCGTGAACGTCCAGATACCGACAAACTATCTTTATACTTAACCTGCGGAAGTCCATTGACTACGCTATTTACTGCTAAATCAGATTCAATTTGCAACTAATGGTCGAAAAATCTTGATATAAATTCGCTAGCTCAATTTAACATGTAGGGATTATAATTTGCAATTTACGCTGCCTTTTCGATCACAGTGTTGAGTTGGTATTGAGAAGTCTTTCGCGAGTTGTAATTTGTTGTGAGAAAAACTTATGTCGAAAATGGTAGTTGATAATAAATTTTAAAGAAAAGTGTTTGCAAGTAGCTCAAGAATTTAACTCCAATATTAAATAATAATTATAATAAAGAATCATCACTTCGATCACCAATCGCAACTAGCCTACAGTAAATGACTTTATATGTACGTATCTCCATATACCAGCAAACGTTATTATTTGTCATTTTTAATAGTTCTGAAAAAATACGTAGAATTTAGCACATTGTTAAAAATGTAATACTTGATTATAAGAAAGATCTGCAGAATAGAAATGTTAATTGGACTCTCAGCCTTCGTATTTGTTATACAAAGACTAGTATTTTTATTCTGAACGGTACATCCGGGTTCAAGAAGCTCTCAGAATTATTAGAAACCCGTTACAAATGCCAATAGACACTTTCAAACCGTTCCACAGGATTTCGACATTACTCCAAACCGGAAGCTGTATTGTTCCTTATTCCGTGAACCTTATTTTGTATGCATGCGATTCCTCTCCTCCGGAACGGGGGCCTGTGCTTGGCTTGTAAAAGAAAGGCACCCTTCGTTGTTTCCCGAAGCGCGTAATAAGAAATTCAAACAAGATCATTTAATCGGGTATCGATTACTTTACACTGCATTTATACGGGTTCACTACTCTGTTCCATTCAGTGCAAATAAATTAATATGGAACAAACTAGTAATTCATAACAGAAAAGCTAGTTATGACATAATGTCTGGGTGAAAAAGCAATCAGTTTAAACAGTTAAATGAAATTCCTAGTTATATATGCAGATACTGACACATTCTTCAAGTTCTTAAAAAATCATTTCTGCAACATTGTTATGAAAAATAGCTGTTAGAATAACCTATGTATATAGAAGCAAAAAGTTTGTCATCTTTAAGTTTTCATTCCATATTCACTTATGACATCTCCTGGGGATATTGTTCATTAACTCAGAGGTACTTCAGTCACAAAATTGAGCTCTAAGAATCATTTGCATAATGAGCCCATGGACATCAGGTAAATGTTAGTCAGGAAATTTAAATGTATTAATAATGTCAGAACAATGCAAAAACTCATTGTTGACATTTGAGGGACAGAAAAATGTAAGGTAGTTCAGAAAGAATTCATTGTGTTTCTAACAGTCTGGTGACTCAATGATTAAGTCGCTTGCTTCAAAAGTTTAGGGTACCTTTCTGTGGACAAATCATGGTGGGACCAGAAATTTTTGTTTGTTCTGTGGTTCAGACTCCACATAAAACTGTAGGTCCAACCATGATGAAGGTGGAAAGCATGACAAATCAAAACTCTGTCATGAGAACGCAAGACTGTAAAAATTTACTTTACACTCATATTACTATACAAATAGAGCCATGAGATTCAAACACATATTTAATGTTTTAGCTGATTTGATAAGCAGATTCCAAGAAAGACAAAGCATCTTATGTCAGTATACACTTGCTTGCTTGTTCCCAAAATTACTTTGTGTAAGCAGCTCACAAGCATAAGCTGGTTACTCCCATTTTTTAGAAAATAATATTTTATGCTATAAAATATAATTAGAGAAACAAATAATGTATTGTTGTTAATGTGAGAAGAAAAAATCTCAATGACAGTACATAAACTGAACCTTATTGGGGCAATAACTTTATATGTTCATTAATAAGTAAGAAACTTTGTGAAGAAGATAAAAGTAAATAAGGAATGGATACTTACTCAGCTAATGGTTGCAATGAAATCTTCACAGGTGTACCACTGGATTTTATTGTAATAACAGGATATTTTAACAAAAACAGGGTATTCCGACAGTTAGGCACTGTCTTTTTTAGGTTAGAATTTAGTGTGAAGCACTATAAAAGAGAAATGTGGCCCAGGAGCTGAATCAATAGCTGTTGGTTCATTGACCAGCGCAACAGAATTGCATCTGAAGTATACATTGGAGCTAACTGTCGAAATACTGTGTTTTTACAACCCGAACTAGGGGAATACCAGTAAAGATTTCAAAGCAACAGAAAACATGTCAGACAACAATCAGCAGGACCTATTAGTGAGTTCAGGAGAAAATTCAGGTTACCTGAAATCATCACTATAAAGACACTATTAGTGTGAAATAACAATGAAAACTATTTTTCTACACAAAGTAGAACAACTGAGCTCGATAACTGTCTGTTGCATCTAATAATTAAACCTTTTCAACATTTCATTTGCCATATGAACTTCGAAAATCTATATTTATCACATTACTAGACAGAGTTACCATTGCTTTGCTTGAGAGTTTCTTCAGTCGTGTAATGGAATAATTCTGATGCCAATGGAATTTTTATAGTCATGTAACACATTTCTGTTACTTTACTTAATATCTTGGCCCTGCAGCATTGAACCATCTAAACCATTTTGCCAATGACAAAGAGTTTATGGTTTTTATACTCTTTAGTGAAATCATAACAAAAACCCCTCACCTCCTGAACTGTACTCTCTGCTTCTTCTGCTAATGTTTTATTCATGCCATTCAATAGTTGTCTTTCAAGAACTCCACTAATTGTAACTCTGCTAAGTTAATTTCCTATACTTGTTTCTTTATAAGTTTCTGTGTCTGCTTACTGAGTTTCTCACTAAATCTTCTTCTCTTTGTTTACGTGTATTCTCTTCCATTGTGAAGCAAAATGTGCTTCTCACACCTCACCAGTTTCATTTTTTCACTGTTCTTTCTGTTTCCTTCTCTTCGTTTCACCACTGGTAAAATCTCCACATTAACATTTCAGCATCCTGATAAATGTTTAAACATTAGTTAATACACTAAAATTCCAGTTAATACATTGTTTGCTGTTAAAGCAATTCACTTTTAATTATTACATTTAAAAATTTTCACTGAAATTTATTTCACTTTCGATCACTTTCACTTTTACTCGACTAGCACTAATGGGTATACTGACACATGCATCTTGACATCGCCTATATATACCATCCTGTGTTGGAATGTATTCTCATCACAACAGAGTTATGGAACATTCGTCAATGCTCCAGAAGATTCTGGAGTTCCATTTCTGGTTTCTAGAACATTTTAGCAACATTGTGGAATATTCTACAACATTCTCCAATATTCTAGAATATTGAGGAACATTCTGGCCAGTATGGGCCACTATGGTACTCCATTCCTCGCTGATACACCAACTTCCTATAAGAAGTCTAGTGGTGTGTTATCATCTCTTATGCCTTCTTTTACGTACGAGGGGGGATCAAATTTAAACGGGATTTTATTTTTTATTTAAATTCATTTATTGAAAAACACACGGTAATTACAATTTATTTTTCCACATAGTTTCCTGCTTTGGAAATACATTTTTCCAAGTGAATAGGCAGCTTTTTGATGCCCTCATCATAAAAAGAACAGGGTCGTGTCACCAGCCAGTTGCGCACGAAGTCTTCCACACTCTCTTCATCTTGGAATCGTTGCCCTCCTAGAGCTTCTTTAAGAGGTCCGAAGAAATGGAAATCGCAGGGCGATAAGTCCGGACTGTAAGGAGGGTGATCAAGTGTAGTCCAGTGCATTTCCTGTAGTTTAGAGACAGGTAGAGATGCAGTATGGGGTCGCGCATTGTCGTGGAGGAGAATGACCTGTCGAATCGGTTCGTCTCTTCTTTTGCGGCGATATGCAACTCTCGCCTTGTTCAACAACTCGCAGTAGTAAGCAGCATTGATTGTCCGTCGCTCATGCAAAAAATCAATCAGCAAAATGCCTCGGCGATCGAAAAAAAACGGTTGAAAGAACCTTGCCAGCTGACAGTCGAGTCTTGGCTTTCACTGGTGCTGCCTCCCCTTTCCTCCGCCACTCCTTACTGGCTTCTTTGGATTCTGGAGTGTAGTGGTGAACCCATGTTTCATCGCAGATGACGATCCGACTCAAAAATGCGTCACCTTCTTCCGCAAACCTTGCTGTAAGCCTCTGACAGACTTTCAAACGTCTCAATTTCAGATTTTCGTCAAAAGGCGAGGAACCCATCTGGAACAGACTTTACGGAACTGTAGGTGTTTTTTGATGATTGCTTGACAGTACCCATAACTGATTCCGACTTGTTCTGCAATTTCTGATACTCTCGCCCGTCGAATTACGTCAATAATGTCTTTAACCGCACGAATGTTTTCGTCTGTAACGCTGGTCCGGGGACGGCGATCGTGTTTCTGATTTTCCACACTTTCTCGTCCTTCCTTGAACTTTTTATGCCAGAAAAACACACGCGTTCTTGACAATGTTTGATCACCGAACTGTGCAGTCAATCTATGGAAAATTTCTGCTGCTGTAACTCCTTCAAGAGCAAGAAATTTTGTAATAATGCGTTGCGCAGTGGAAGGGTGCACCTGTTGCTCCGACATCGTGAGCGTTACTGACTAAATGGGGGGAAATATGTAACAGCACGTTCTCCCCACTCCTAATGGTCCCGCCTAAGCATAGCAGAAGCGCGGGGCGAGTATTGCCAATTGTTGATGTTCAGGAACAACAATCCCGTTTATATTTGATCCCCCCTCGTAACTCCCATAATTCGGAACCCATCACATGAATTTACGAACTTAAACCTTCATCATGCATGGGAGATGGAGAGCTACCATACCATGTAACCCTCATGGGGCTGAGTTGTATAGTTATAATGTCAAATACAGACAAACGACGCTTATATTTATGAATTTTCGTTTGGGTCACACTAGGTTCACGTTCAGCTGTCGTTTAGCTTGAATTTGCTTTGGATGGGAAATCATCCATATTACATCTAGGGTTGTTAGGCCACCAGGGAACCTACAGCTTAATGTGAAATACGATGGGTAATGCAGAGTGAAGGATATTTTTTTGCACATTATGCTGTCGTTGAGTGAGAACGGTGGCAAACAAAGTTATAACTTGATGCAAAATTTGTTTACTTTCACTGTAAAATAAATGGAGATATTTAAAGTAAACAACAGTTAGTGTATAGTAAAAAATATTTTATTTGTTGATATTATTGTGTACATTCAAGGCACCACTATATTTAGCTTCTGTATTTTGTGCATTTTGTACCATATGCTAGTTGCCACAAGTTATGATGGATGACTATATGAGTATAATCTGCAGTTGTTATCTTTTTTATTTTTGCAGTACTGTAAAATGTAGTCCTTTTCGTCTGTAATTGGCCAAAAAGAATGCAAATTATTTCTGCCAACTGCTCATTTCCTTGTACTTACTGTAAGATGTCAAACGTTTTCTGGAATAGGCAGAATCATGATTTACGTACTCTGTAGGTAGTAATAAGGTTTTAATGGATGCTGGAGGGATATGTAAAAAGAAGATTAAATCTCGAAGTTTTTTAATTGTGGCAGGAAGGACGCTTAAAATCAAATTGAATATTTAAATCATTCATGAAACGATCTAATCACATTTTCTGCACAAGTAATATCAAATAATTAAAAAGTAGAATGTGTTCGATTAATAAAATACAAAAAATCTTTTTGATTAAAGTAATCTTTCGCTGCAGCTACCAAAACTATCTTATATAGAGAATCTGAAACAAGTAATGACTGAAGTCCTGTGAAGTTAAGCTGTCTTATGAATTAGCTCTTAACACATGTGTTAAGTATGGTTTAAAACAAGTATACTTTTCTCGCAATATTTTCTACCACTTCTAGTCGCTAGACAACATTTTAAGATAAATTATGTGATCGTAAATCTTCTGCAGAGTCATTTATAGGTTAAATGTATCTCTTTCAAATGTTATATAGAGTGCACATATGCCATATCGCGTAATTCAAGAAGGAAATTAAGACCTGATATTGGGTGTATGGTTCCAACATTTTATACTAGAGGTGAATTTATTCTTCTACCTCAACGAGAAAAATTATTGGCCATATCATTACAGAATGAATATTATGGTACTGAACTATGACTTTCATTGGTTTAAAATTTATCTATCATGAATAGTTTACACAACAAATGTAAAAAATAATTATTATATACAAGTTACTGAGCTATATATGCAGTAGTTATTGCATTTGTACTTTTAGCATATAAAAATGTGTATATAATTTAAGAGTATAAAATCTAACAAATTAGTTTTCTACGAATATTGCACCGCCTATGTTAAATTTAAATATATTTTTCTTAGGAACTGCCAGATGTTTAATTCACTTATTCAGGTTTATTATTTCAGTTGTTGATAATTCCCTGGCGCATCTTCAAAGTGTAATTATACTGTGCTATATACAGTTTTGTCATAATATGAACATTTAAGAGAAATCATTGTTTAATATGATCTAAAGCAACTAAATCATCTAATTTTAGTTAGAATAGTTTCAAACTTGTAAATAAGAAACATGGTACATTTTCTTTATAAAAGGTTAATAACTACCTAAAAATATTCTTTTGTTACACTCATGTCTCAAAATTTTGTGATTTCTTGCGACTAATTAATAAGAGACGTGATAGAACGATTGTGTTGACTTCATGCATTATATTCACAGTGATAAAAAATATTTTAGATTGAATTTTTTTCTCCCAGGTGTTTTAACAGCTAATCACTGCCAATCAATGTTAACCTTTCAACCTTTTCTTCAGCGAATTCTCCTTCAGTTTCTTGTGGCTCCATCAAACTGTTGAGTGTGTGTTGATTCTATGATCCTCATCAGAAGTCACATGGAGGTCTTACTTGAGTTGCACCAACACCATGAAGTATGTCACCACGGCACCCAGCACCTGAAAAGCAACATCATGTTTCGATGAAGTACTACAATAGTTGAATCGGAGCATTGTCAACAGTACGTCGTAACGTTTCCAGTTGCAGAAATAATGTAAAAATATTTAAATGATCCTTTAAAAACTCAGAATTCTGAAATTTGGTACAGTTCCAAATTTGTTTTTTCTTTTTTAATTTAAGATAATGCACTATCACATTTCTCTCTAACCAGCACAGAATCTAAGCGAAACAAATACTTATTGTTTACCTCCTCTCATATTGTAGATTTTTTTTATCTCATCACAGCCAGAATGGACAATGTAGGCACCAGATGCATGTATGCACAGGTAACTAGTGGGAATCATAAAAAGGGGGGGGGGGGTTGACCCTCATCGTATTTTGAACTAGATTTGTTAGATACGGAAATTTTAATGCGGAACCACATGCTTGCCAAACCTCGTCAAACTGTCACAAATTGAAATGTGTTTGACTTGGCTTGTGTAGGCTTGCTAACACCTGAGGCTGATCCTACTGAGTGTTGGTTTTTTGGCACAAATCAAAGGAAGTTTGCGGCAAGGGCTTGAGAAGCATCTACAAGTTTGTGTGGACTTAGTATCGGTTGTGTACTGACGGCGGACAGACGTGTGTTCCTGTTTGTTGTGATAGAAGTGCTGCAGGTGAAATTAATGAATGGCCCAACAAGGATATTTTAACATGATGGGACAGTAGTGATAGTGCAAAAAGAGTAGCTGGTATGGAAACACGAACTTGTGCGTGTTAATGAATATATAAAAACTGTAAGTACCCACTTGATATTTTTTAGAAAACTGTACAAAAATCAAACAACAGCATTGTATATATATGTGTATATATGTTTATCTAGGGCACTGATGATGCCTTGAATAAAGGCGAAACGCGTATGCCATCAAAAGCATTTTGTTTAGTTGCAAGTCAGAAACAACCCACAAAACAGGATATTTTAAAGTTCCCCGAATGCTACCAAGCAGAACCCTGAATTTGGCACCAGAAGAATAAAGACTATAGAGAAAAAAAATTAGCTTATGCTTCGAGTTGTCTTAGTGAAGTTTTAAATAAACCTGTCATGGAGATTAAAAAAAATATATATGTAGAAATTCTTATTGTCATATTTTGTAAACATTTAAAGAAAAACAAGATTCTGTTTGCTATGGCTAAGGTACATATTTATTAATTTAGCCTGTATAGTATAGCTTCTCTGAAGACTGTGTTCTCTTTAGAAATTGTAGGTGAAATTTCATTCAGCGAATATTCAGAATCAGCCTAGCTGATCCGGCGGAAGTTATCAAATTGCCCAGATAGCTCAGAAAGAAGCTCATTAAATGATTCTTCTATAAATTCTATGCAATCAAAAAATAATTGATACAGACATTATAATTCCATTAAAAGAATAATTACTATACAATTCTAATATAAAACAACATACTTATATTAAATTAAATAATACATGAAGCTGAGGCTTGGAGTTTGTGGCAAGTGCCAAGCGTGTGGTCCCGGGGTTATACTAAAGGTGGATGTTTGTGTCACCATCTGCCTGTAACCTATATTCTGTACGATAAGCTTATTTTTGTTTGTGTATTGTGTACTTTTTGAGTCGGAAATTGTGAACCATCCCAGCATTTCCTTAGCTGATTGTGGGAAGTCGTCTAAAATCCGTAATCACGATTGTCAGTACGCAAAGTCCAGGGTTCGAACCACATCCTGTTGTACCTCCTCACACACTGGCACGTCATATTGTATATACAGGATGATTTTGCTTTTAATTACATTACTTTGTAATGAATCTGCTACTTTTTTTTTTTTTTTTTTTTTTTTTAACAGTTTAACGTCCCTTTTTAACAACATAGTCTTTAGAGACGGGAAAGGATGGGGGCAAGGAATGGGAAGGAATTCGGCCATGGCTCTTTTGAAGGAAGCATCCCGGCATTCACCTGGAGTGACTTGGGGAAACCATGGAAAACCCAAATCTGGATGCCCGGACGGGGATTCGAACCGCCGTTCTCCCGAATGCGAGGCCAGAACGCTATCCGTTACACCACCACGCTCGGTATCATGCTACTGCCTTACTGACTAACCCAAGGTGTCTTATATGAAATACAATAGGATTCAATAAAGTATAGGGACTAGGCTTGTGTTTCATTTGTCTCTAACTGACCACACACACCCTTCCCCTTACTGTCGATACCAGTAAGAGAGTGTGTAATTGGCTAAACATTCCCACAACCTTTCACCAGATTGTGTACAAAATTCTGACAGTTCCATCTTGAGTCATCTGAATTTCACGTGCTGTAGATGAGGCATTAAGAAGTTGAAAACAGATTATGAAACCAAGTTCGAAACCTATACAACTTCAGTCACACCGATATTTTTGATCAGAGAGTTCCAGAGTGGTTCTGAAATGTTAGAAGCAAAATGAATTGCATCATACCAAAGTTCCCCTCTTTCTTCCTGGATAGGGCCTCATTTAGGCTTTGTGGGCCCCTAGGGTATACATGTGGTGTGGGCCCCCCTGTCGGCAGTAGCCCCTCCGACCTGGGGCTGCCTTTGGCTATCGATGCTTAAATTCGAAATTCGATCCAAAATCCTTTATTTATTTTATTTTTTTAAATATTTACTACTGGCCCAGGCGGGGGCCCGGTGTTGTGGCGCGGGCCCCCGTTTGTGGTGCTTAAATGCGGCCCTATTCCTGTAGGTCATTTCAACATCATAAAAGCAATTTTCGATATGCAAGAAGTTCGCGTTAAAAAATTGATTCTAGTTTAAACTGCACTTTACCTTTTTTATTTTAACAAAACAATGTAGGTTTTAGCCATTCCTATAATTTTCTATGCATTAAACACTTCGACAGAAACAGAGAAGTAAATATTAGTGCTATACTCAGTTCACACTGAAGTGGCGGTTCAAGGTCATGTTGCCCTGGTCGCGCTCCTCGCCTCATCACCCCTCCCGTTGCCAGCCCCTAGCGGGGAATAGAGCCGCTTCTATTAACTGAACGCACTAAGAAAGTAGAGTTCCTAATAGACAATAGGCGGTTTTTTATTAAACAAAACAGTAGCCTTCAATGCTGTTAGCGCATTTTAACCGTATAATATTTCGAGGAAGGACAGTGCTGCAGGCGAAAATGGAGCGTGTTTAAAACATTGCAAGAAGTAATTGACGTACCTTGTACCTACTGCGGTATTGGTTCGGTAGTGTGTAAGTTAAATTTTAATTCTAGGCTGTTTAAATTTTTAGAAAACTAGTTAGAGCAGGAAATTGACGTATAACTGCTTGCGATGTCTTGAACATCTGATCTCGTTGGTGGGACTTACCGATGCAAACAGATCCAGCGAGACGGTGAAGAACTTGGCGCCGGAGATCATCAGCGACTTCTGGCATTGCTGGCAGACGATCTGCACAAACGTCTTGGCCTCTTCGGAGCCGTCATACCAGTGGCAGCTGTACGCTGCCTCCATCACAGAAGAACTCTACAACATGAGCTAAGAATTAAAACTGGTATTACATGTGTTTTTTTTTTTTTTTTTTTTTTTTTTTTAGTGGCATTCGGCAACGGAGGCCATACAGCCAGCTCAATGTGTATTTTTTTCCAATGTATGGACGCCACAGGACGGACAGGACATTCACACAGACACACAACACTTAACATCCATGCCCGCGGCCGGATTCGAACCGGCGGCCTCGGCACGTGGAGCTAGCACTCTAGCCCCCACGCTACCGAGGCCGGTATTACATGTGTTGAAATATGTGCAAGAAAATGTTGGCAGAAGGGGTATGATACGTATCGAAACATTTCATATCCCCCTCCCCCCACCCACCCGATGAGATTGGTCTATACCTTCATGTGCAACTAATTTATTATTAACAGCAATTACCCGCTTAAAAGTGTGTTAAAGTATAAGAGTTTTTGTTAATGAAAACTTATACTTTTGGATTTAAAATATGGTTAACGAAAGGAAAGTGTACCTCAAAGCCGGGAAATAGGTATAGTAGCAAAAGGTGTAACGCACGCCTAAAGATAGGGTTACGTACATCACTCACTAGACGTCTTGAGTCAGAATTCGGCATGGCTGCCACCTTCTTCACTCCAAGTCCACTATGAACGATCTAATACGAGTAGTAATTTTGATTTTTCACATATATTATGGTTTTAAATTATTTTAAGATTAAGAACACATTTATATTTCCTGAACTATTATTTACCAAGTGCATCAGTTTTAGCGCTTTTGAACTAAACACACACATGCTGTATATCAAACGGTACTTTCTTTTGTTTCTGAAAAGCAGCGTTTGCGAAACACACACGTGCTGTATATCAAACGGTACTTTCTTTTGTTTCTGAAAAGCAGCGTTTGCGATGTAAGTAGAACGTATAAATGAAAGTGTAAACGTAGCATTGCCGTCGACAAAGTAGAAAACTCTTTGGTGTCTACCAAATGATAATGACAATTTCTAAAGAAACTATTCGTCTTTGCGGGATGTAAAATATTCTATGTCACTACTCACACGATTTACTAACTCCGTGTCAAATTTCATTTACATGATTTACATCTATTGAGCAATTATGGCGTGATTGAGGCAGATAGTACATCCAAACATATATCCAAACTTCTTAATTTATATAGATTTAAAAACAAATATAATTGTGATTTCTCAAGGATCTCGCCAGCTAAATCCGACACTTGTTACTTGTTTGTTTGTTGTTTATGGTTGTTAGTCTTGGTATTCTGCAAGTTATGGGCCAAATCAATTAATCGTTTAGGCCCCGAATTTTTTCAGAACATAAATTTCAACATTTCATTGTGGTAGTACCTGCGTTAATCTGATTGAAAGGATATGTTACTGATGGTAATTCCACTGATTGGAACGTTATTTATTTTATGCGAATAGACCTATAAAGATCACGCAAAACTTAATCATTTTCTGTCTGACTTTCTTTTCCATTCCAGTATTCTTGCATCCGTTTACTGAAGCTAAGTTTTCTCTCTTCTGTTTAAGTTGCGCCTGTCTTCTTGGCTTTGAATTCTGGATTAGAACTTTATATTATATTTTATTCATATTTATAAAAAAAAAACCACTGGAATTTATACAGTTTGAAACACTGTTTCTCTACCACACTACATATACGCGGCTACCGCTCTCTATGCCAGATCAACTGCTGCTGCCCAGTCAAAAATCCCTCCTCGCTGTCAAGCGGGGGCATGGCCACCGACCCAGCTGTCCAGAATTCACGTCTAGAAGCGACTTCCGCCGGCCTCGGTAGCGTAGGGGCTAGAGTGCTAGCTGCACGTACCGATGGTCGCCGGTTCGAGTCCGGCCGAGGGCATGGGTGTTTAGGTTAAGTATGTGTTGTATGTGTCCTGTGTTGTCTTACTAATTGAGCGTTCACTTAATAAAATTGGAAAGCTTCATTAACATTGACGATATATAAAAATACATTGAGTGCTGGCTGAATGGCTACAGGCCGATTGCCAAAATAAAAGAAATACAATACAGAAGCGACTTCCTACTTCCTCTCAACACAGCTGAGTGGCTGTAGTAGTGATAATATTTATTCTCAAATCAACTAAACAAAACACTCCGCACCTGAAACCTCAGATACAAAGTTTACCTAATTTTTGCATTTACATCTATGTAACACACTGTGAGCTTTTCTTTCTCAATTTTTACACTGAAACCCTTCTTAAAAGAACGATGGTTTTAAAGGGTGAAGAGTTTATCCATAATTTGTCTGCATATGCAAATGTGAATCTTTCAAAACTCTACTTTGTAGGAATCTTTTGTAGAGAACAGTCTCTGTAAAGAAGTACAGGAAGATAATTCAGGATCATTCTTTTTTTTTTTTTTCGTCATTTGACGGTGACGGCTTTGTGGTAGCGATTTGATGTCTGAGAGAAAAATTGAAAGGAATTTACTGAGCACCAGACATGGAGGTCACCTTAGAAAAACTTGACTCTTGTGTACCATCCTTGGTTAATGGGGATGCAGTGGATTTTAAAATCTGTTGTCAAACAGTTTTCCCACGTCTTTGGTGCATTTGTTAGGTTGTGTATTCTCTTGAAACCATGACGTGGTACGTGATGTTTACAGTTATGTGACGTATTGGAATATCACAATGCCGGTCTTCTACTCTTTCTCTTCAACCATTACGTTGGCGAATACTGTTTATTGGGAAAATTTGAATCTTGGTTGGTTTTCTCATGCCTTTCGCAGTGATGAAGTGTTGTTGTGTTTATTGTTTTGTTTGGATGACTGTGATCTGTGTATATTCACTGTAATGTGTTGCTTGTGTTATGAATGAATAAAATATGGAAGAAGAGAGAGAATCAAAACCGGTGCTAGCCCAATGAGGACTATTCTTCATAAGGACGTCGAGGGAGCTGCCATGTTTAACATCCCCATCTGACTGATGAATCACCATAAATAGTGCAAAGCATTCACTTCATACGCACTACGGGGAGGCTTGGAATTCAACCCAGAGCTTTGTGCACAGTCTGGTTATTAGGAATTGTGCACCGTGCAGTTCTGACGAAGAATGATTTTTCTACTACCAGGATTAACATAGCCAGTCCCTTACCAGGCACCTGGCATTAGCAGGATACTGTATTTAACTGAGCCTATGGGTCGGTTACATTGCAGGTACCATACTCATATATTCATGAAAATGTTTGACAGAGCGTATTATTGAATAAAGTACAAAACAGGACAGAAGAAGGGATAGTAGGGGAACTAATAACTACAAAATGGTCTCAAATGTCAGAAGTACCCAATGATTTAACGTCGCAATATTCTTCAATGTCCTTTTACAGGTATCTTTCTTCTCTTGACAATTAGTTTTGAGAAACATATTAATTGAAGATTCGCAAGATTTTATTCCTATGAGAAAGTCCTCCTGTCTCATTTACTTGCATGGATGAGTGATGGTAAAAAGTGATATATTCCCCCAAACAGCAAATATCTCACAAACGCAGCAAACATATATTCAGAAGAAAAAGTGCTTTACGTTAATAAATTTACAGTATTTGAACATTTAACTTCAGATAGAATAAATAAGTAACGCATTGTTAAGAGAGAGAGATATAAACGAAATACATTGTCAATTATATTCCAAATTGCTGCTCACCTCTTCAATTAGCCGATTTCCGAACACGCAGAAGAGGAAGACCTGTCCCAGCGTGTAGAACAGGTAGCCCAATACTGTAGCGGCGTATACGTTCACAGAGTCAATCTGCAAATCAAAGTCTCAATACGCAAACAACAACATCATACTGTTATTCATGAAACATTTTAACTATAGAAAAGGGCGCTATAGCGCGTTAGGTAATGGTGGCTTCCCACTGTCCGTGGTTTTGTAGCCCACGACATGCAGCCGAATAGTACGGATTAGCACGCGCCACAGGCTAGCCCGCAACTCCTCGTTTCAGCTACCCGGGCGTTTGATGTTTACTGACTGGGTGACGGATAGAGGCTCGCCGTCCCTGTCAGCAGAGGAGGGTCCCTTCCCACGGCCTGCTGTTCATAGCTAGACCGGTGCGGCCGGCAAATGTACGGACCGTGGAGAGCGACCTCAACAGAGGCGGCCCAGGGTCAGTCTGCTCTGTTGCCTCTCCGTTACCCTTAATTTAATTTAATTTAATTGCAATGGAGCACAGGCTCTAGTGGCAATTTCCCTACACACCCATCTTCCCCCTATCCTGCACCCACCTACATTTGCCCTCTACAAATTTTATCTTTAAATTCTTTCAAAGTTTTCGGTAAGTTATTCATCATTCCCCTTGGCAACTCATTCCAATCCCTGACACCCTTACCTAAAAAAGAGAATCTTCCTACACCCTTGTGCCTGAAATCGAGTGCCAGCTTGTGGTCATGGTCATCTTTTCCCTTCCATGCACTACTTTTCATACCTATTGCAATATCTTTCCATGCCTCATCGCCAGTATATGCCCTGTACACTCCCATGACCCTTCTCATTCTCCTCCTGTCTTGCAATGAATCCCATTCCAGCTCCTTTATCATATCCATCACTGATTGCATTCTGCGATAATTTCCAGAAACAAATCTAGCAGCCCTTTTTTGCACCCTTTCCAACTCCTGTATTCGATACGTAAAATGAGGGTCCCATACTACACTACCATATTCGAGCAATGGTCTGACCAAAGTTTTGTAACCCAATTCCTTGACTTCTCTCGTACATCCCCTCATCACTCTCTCCAACAAGTGCAGAACTTTGAAACCTTTTCCTACCACCTGTCCTATGTGTCCTGCCCAGTTAAGTTTGCTATCAAAAGTAATTCCAAGATATTTACATTTCAAGTCTTCAGCAAGCAATTCTTTCCCCACCTTATATTCATAATTAACCTTTTGTTTTTTATTTGTGTATCTAATAAGCTGACTCTTCTTTGCATTTATCTTCATTCCATGTTTACCAACCCAATTAGATATCCTGTCCAGATCACCCTGCAACTGTTTACAATCCTCTATCGTTTTGATTCTTTTATACAGCATTATGTCATCTGCAAACAATCTAATTTCAGATAGTAAAAAATCAACACAATTATTCATTAGAATAATGAATAGCAATGGTCCCAATACGCTACCCTGTGGCACACCCATTTTTACTTCAACTTCTTTTGATACTACATTTCCTACCCTAACTTTCTGTTTTCTACCTTTTAAAAATTCTTCTACATACCAAATCACTTTCTCATCCACTCCAATGATTTTTACCTTATTTACTACCATTTTATGGCTTATTCTGTTTGACAGAATTTCTGTCAAACGCCTTAGACAGATCTAGTGCTACACTATCAATTTGGCCTCCCTTGTCCATTTCATCTGAAATATCTTGCATATATCCCACCAACTGAGATTCGCCTGAATATCCTTGCCTGAAACCATGTTGCCTGCTTGAAAACCACTTACGTTCCTCACATATATTTCTGATGTGGTTGCATATCAATCTTTCCATTAATTTACCTACCACTGATGTCAAACTGATTGGCCTCACGGCCTGTAATTCTCAACTCTATTTCTCACCCCTCCCTTATGCACCGGTACTACTATTGCACTTTTCCAGTCCCCTTTAAGCGAAGGGGAAGCAGGTGAGGAGAGAGACCAGGAAATCATGACCTTGAGCTGTCAGTTCAGAGTGTAGCGGCTTGGTGTTGGTGCATCCTCCCACTTACCTTTGTAGCCTGGTACGCCAACAGGGTCAGCGTGACGGTACTGGTCAACATGTGCAATAGCAGCGCTGCACCGTACGAGTCGCCGATGTTACCCACGAACCTGTCGGAATACAACACAAGCCGACAAACACGTAAAATAATGGCGTGGAATTTTCATCCTGCCGGTAAAACGTATCTGACTGAAGGAGCTAGAATTTAGGGGCTGAACCAAAATTGGTAACAATATGCTTCAAAATGTTTTCAGGCTTGTTGTTAACTAACTGCTAATGTTATTGTACAGATTACTTAAAAAAATCACAAGTATTTTAAGATTATTGTTCATGCAAAATGGCGCTGATTCGTTTGTAACACAGTATGCTTAAAAAAAAGAAGAGATTTCCAATCATTAGTGCGTCATGGAAAGTTTGCATTATTTTATTAATCTCTCGAGGCCAGTGCGTGAAATTTAAATACTGTACTTCCTAAACACAATAATAGAATATTTTTCACAGAGCGTGATGGGTGAGCGGTAACGCTCTGGCCTCGTATTTGGGAGAACGCGGGTTCGAATCCTCATCCGACCATCCAGATTTGGGTTTTCCATGGTTTCGCCAAATCACTCCAGGAGAATCCCGGGTTCGTTCCCTCAAAAATACAAGGGCGAATTCCTTCCCGTTGCTTACCCCCAGTCCTTTTCCGCCTCTAATCGTCACTATGTCGACGAGGCGCAATGGTATAAGAAAAAAATAATTAAATACAATAGTCTTCAGACGCAATAGAAATACCATTTTTTTTTTATCTAATTGAGCCTGTATGGAGTGTTTCGTAATAACCAATTTGATTTCTAGGGTCTAAATATACTTCGGTTTCCAACTTTGATTTTCCGCCAGTATCTTTTGAGCGTGTATGTATATCAACCCTTCTACCTACCTTTCACTAATCCAGCATAGGCCCCAGTTGTTTTCTGTATACCGGATCTGATCCAAACCTCTATGGTTGGTATTTGCCGATATAAATATTCTCTTATTGATTTTAATTACTAGTTTTAAAATGCAGAGTGCGATGTATGAGGTACTTCTACCGTTAAAATGGCTCCCCAGTGGTCAAAATGTTTTGACACTCCAGTGTGTGTTAAGTTCTGAATATAATACTGACTTTATGAGATGGAAACAGAGGTCATCACAAAATTGATTTATTCCTGTGTAATATTTGATGATATCTCATCGTTTCTTGGCTCTTTCCCTTGCAGTAGATCAATAATTATTTCAAACTAATTCAGTCATTTGTTGACACATGTGATTGTTTGGTGAAACTTTAACGGAGTAAGGGATAATCGTTTAATATGTAGGGAGTGGCGATGGTTGTAAAAGTAAATCCTTCGGCGAAATGAGACAGCTTTTGCAGGACCAATGATTCAGATAAATTGAATGCACACACGTCACGGAGCTGCATATTACTTGAAGATTCACTTGGGGCAACACAACATTTAAGTGACCATCATTGTGTTGCCTTGGTCCAGAGAAATGGACTGGGAAGTTTGTGCTTACACAGATGCATGAGACTGATATACTGGATGAAACATAGAAATGAGATTCGTTATTATCTTCTCAGCTGAAGGATTGAGGAGTCATTCTTGGTAGGCGTACGGAAACTGAGAATAACAAAAGGTACCGGCGTTGAATCGTGCATTTAGTTTCATCCCAGATGAGGGACCCACAAGGGACAAATATCCTGTGGCAGCCATTAAGCATCGGACTCGACAGTAGCGTTAACTTTGCTCCACGCGAATATTCTCCGTGTCTGCTGCAGTATCGCCTGTCGTTGATGTTTCAAGAAAACATCACGATGGCTTAGTTTCGAGAAACAATTAATATTCAGTGGACGCTAAGTCCAATTCACGTTCAATTCCGTTTTACACTTTGATAAATAATCACAACTTCTTCCATTAAAGGCCATTTCTCAACACTAACGTGGTCTTCAATACACATATCTACGATAGGTTTACACATTCAGTGTGTCGTAAGTTGTAGTTGACGGTATTCATTGATACTGTAGTAAATATTGTTACTTTTTTTAAAATAACTGCATAACGTCTCTTAACAGCGAGGTCTTTAGAAACGGGGAAGGATGGGGGGCAAGGTACTGAGCCAGTTGTGGCGACTTCTTTAAAATCGATGTAGGTAATCATTTTGCTCGTGATTAACTTTACCATCACAGAAGTATGTGGTCCGGCCGACGGTGAATGATGACAGATTCGGAACTCAATAGACAGAACCGAAACGGTGAATTCGAACCGTGACTCCATCCATCATTATACAATTTTGACTTTCTCCAACGGAAAGATTTAAAGATAATCTCAACAGTATAAAAAGTCTTGTATAATATGGCGTTAGATATTCAGTAAGCGTTTATTGTTTTTAAATTTTGGCCAGCCTTGTTACGTCATTTGCGTAAAGGAGAATATTTAAATATTTATTCTTCTTCAACTTTACTCACGGATATGCCGGATTTTTTTTTGTCTATGGCTTTTCACCTCGCTGACTTCGAGGTCATTAAGTCATTAGAGGCGGGAAAGGATAAGGGACAAATAATGGGAAGGAATTCGAACTTTTGAAGGAATCATCCCGAAATTCACCCGTAATGGTTTGGGAAAACCATTGGAAATCCAAAGCTAGATACCCGGACGGGGATTTGAACCTGTGTCCTCCCGAATGCGAGGTCAGAGCTTTACCGCTCACCCACCACTCTGGGTCCTGCATCTGTTTCCATTTCAATAAGGCCATCAACATAGATGTTAAATAGAATTTTAGACGAGTTGCAACGTGTTCAGGCCTTTGTTTATCAGAATCTATTCGGTTTTTTTGTGACATTATTTATCGTTATGTTTGTATCTTTATATAAACATTTCACAGTTTCAGTTAAGTGTCCAGGATATCCGTTTTTGGCCATTATATCCCTCATTTTGTACAAAAGCTTTTTGGAAATAAACGAAAGCTATAAGAGTTTTCATATTCACGAATTTTTTTTTACACCTCGCTAAAGCTAAAGATGTTATCATCTTTTGTTCCTCATGGCTTACTATGGTTTTTATTCTGGACTTTATTATTTTTTCAATATTTTATAAACAGCATTAGTTAGACTAATGCATCAATAATTTTTGAATTTATGCCTCCACCCCCTTTAAAGATAGATGTAACCTCTGTCCTTTTAGATGTTAATCAAAGGTAAAAGAGGAATTGTAACAGGCCAAGTGTTCATAAGATGACACTAGGAAAGACTGAGGCTTTGATCGTATATTCGTTTTGTAATGGCCCAAGTCTGGCTGTCTTACATTAAACATTTACGGTCGCTGTTTAATAACTGATTGACGCTTCGATGGTGAAACTTACTTCATAACGGGTTACCTTTTGACATTCAAATTGCTTGGGACATTGTTCCACAAATACGAGTTTTTGCACGTGTAACTTATATATTCTTTTGTGATTTTTTTTTTATTTTTTTATTTTTTTTACCCTTTATTTATACAGCCTAATATTTTAGTGACTAAATTAGGCCCTACATATTAATTTATACATTGTTGATTACATAGTGTTTTGAGATTTGTACAAAATATTTGCTTGCAAGGAATTTGGCATACAGTTCCATTACACTTTGACTTACTGTCTAATTAATTCTATAATATTACATTTGGTCTTGCTTATAGTATTCTTTTGTGAATCAAAAATAAATTTCAAATAAAACCTTTTATTCATATTTAGATGTTGGAGGAGGTCTTGTGATTATGAGGCTATCAGGAAATATGGCCTCGTCTAAACATTGAATCGACTGACATACTCTTTTGGATTAATAATTATAGATAAAAATTCCGTTACCGTTATGACACCAAGAACACCTTATGATTAATAGGTTGTGGATTTGTGGGTAACATATGTACGAGAAACAAAACATAAAAAGTAGTGAGATAATTCGATTTTCTACGAAGAAAAATTACATCCAGCTTTCATCAAAAAAGAAATTATTTAATATCATTAATTAATATCTAAATGAGAAAGAAACTTCCTAAAATTGTAGGTACTGAGCACAGCGTTTTATGAAAGCTTGGGTTTTTGGAATAGTCGACACAAAGGTTTGTTACACTTAAAATATGGTGCTACAGAAGATTTTGAAAATTAAATTACGATATAAAGTATTGTAATATTATTTTAACTACAAAAAAAGTACAACAAAAAATTATCTGCATAACATGGGAGAGCTACAGAAACATTCATACGTGGGTAAAACATCTTTTGAAAAGAGAAAACCTACTAGCACTGGCTATTATGTAACATTGTCGGAACTGTGAAAGAAGAGGGTCCTTCTTAACTGCCAACAAGCGGAAATCGCATGAATGAACAGATGAGTGGGGAGGGGGGAGGTTGGGAACGAATGAAGCTGGCCACTACGGAAATTGTTTAAATTTTGCAGACTAATTTTGCTCATGTATTTTGTTAACATGTTCGGCCTATGTTATCTAGAATGTCCCGGTGGAACCTCGTCAGTTTTCCGAAATCTGACGTTTCAGCCCCCATTCTGTGGCTTTCCTCAGAGTACTACCATGCTTTGGATCGCTGCCGCTTATAAATAGCGTCCGAAGCGCGCGCTTGCCTTCCGTGTTTCAACACGGGATTCAAGCCCCATTGACCGACCACGCAGGAGGCGGGATGTCCAGTGACGTCACTATAAACGGTTAGCGCGCGCTTCGGAAGGCGGCAGAGATTCGAAGTAGGGTTGCCCTCTGATGAAGGCTACAGTATGATGTCTGAAACGTCAGGTTTCAAAAAATTGAAGCGGTTCCACCTGGACAAGCAAGCTAACATTGACAACGACTACGCAATCATGTACGGCCTATCCAACTACGAGCAAAATAAGAACGACTTCTGATTGGCTGACGCTCTGCAAGGGACAGAGGAGCACTGACTTTAGGGACTGATCTACCATCGCATCTATTTGCGACCGGTTAAAAATTTGCTAGAGTTTATTCCTAGTTGGACAAGTGAACTTAGGATATTTTCGAAATAATTATAGTTTTCCAAATTTCTTTCCTGCCTTCTTATTTGTTTTTAAAAATGTTAAATGTTTGTGAAAGCATTTGTAATGTTAACTGAGACAATAAATTTTATAATGGTTTTGTTTTCTTATTAAAATGTTGCTTATATTGGCTATTCGTGTAGGCCAACGTTGGTAGTTTTCAGTTGCAAATGTTTTTAATCTTTGTTTGAAATCAATTTAATTGTTACTTTATGGTCATGGAATAACCGTCTAGTTTTACATATGCTGTTTTGCATTTTTGTTAAAAGAACCCTATCCGTTTGAAGAAGTTTAATTATTTTGTTTCATTAGTGCGTTTATGAAATATTTATTACAGGTTTTAACTAGTCAAATCCCGTTCATGTTCTTCACCACCTTTTGTCAATATTTTGTGGTTGGCTGCTTTCGATGTGTTTACTCATCGTTGGCACGGCGAAATTTGGAGCTAGAGTTTTACGGTCGCATGGCTTCGTCGACACCAAGTATTTTATACCTACTGCCAAGTCATACTAACAAGGGACACCTTTGACCTCGAACGCTCGGAAGCGCACGAAAACATGCTCAGCATAACAAGCGATCATAAACAAAACAGTGGTGTCATTTCCATGCAAAAGTTGCATTCTACCTAAAATAACATTTTAATAGAGAGAACCAAAGTAACAAAATATCAACACCATATGAAGGAAATTATACTAATTCAATGACGTCAGTGTATCATTACATTTTCAATCAACAGTGCCAAAAACTCTCTGTTTAAAGTACTTAATATAGCGCAAAACAGGCATATACAGCAGTACCACATACCTCATAGTGCTTATATTAGTCCTCAAAGTGTAGATGCGGGATTTAGATGAAGTGGCTAAAACAAAGTGGAAGAGAACAATGTGCCCACCTCGCTAAAGCCACGTTATCATATTCCAAATTGCTTTCGCATTCACGAAGTGCAGTATCAAAAGCCACACTTTCAAATGATGATGTTGGTATGCCAATGTCATAACCTGACTTCCGTCAAGCATATTGCAACATAGAATTATACGCAGGTGCAACAAATTGATTGTAAATCACAGAGTGAAGTTTCATGATGAAATAACGGTCATGTATCTTCACTTGTGGTTTTGCACAATGTAGTCTTACAAAATCAGTAATCCTTCCGAAATAGAACTTATATTGCCAAAAAATGTAAACCTCAAGGGCTTGACAATATTTTGTTGTTATCGGTGGCAATATCTTCAGCATAACACCTTTGTTTGGAAACGTTAAATCTAGAAGGGTACGATCTGTATGACCTGACCAGGAATCACACAACAATAGACTCTTTTCATGGCTCTTTAATGGCGCCAACAGACAAGTGTGGAGTTCTGCATGGAAATGACACACACCACTGTTTTGCTTATGATCGCTTGTTATTCTTCTAAACATGTTTTCGTACGGTTCTGAGCGTTTGAGGTCAAGTACTAATCATGGAGGAAGGAAATATATAGAGACGACGCAAGAGACCTGATCCACGCATTGAAGTGAAGCAGGAAGAGGAGGAGTGGGGGGGCATGGCCGGAGTGGAGGGGGCATGGCCGCTTCCATACAGACACGGGGAATATGTACAAAAACCTCAAGGGGACTCTAGGATAAAGGTTACGCCGATATCTGGTGATGGATTATTATGTAACTCGATATGACAAATAAAAAATGAAGAATAAATTTTTTTGATATTCTGCTTAGTTTTCGAGATATTCTGTCCCAAATGTGAAATGGTTTTGGTTGAAATTCAGAAGAAAAAATTGGTTAAAGTCAAATTTGATGATGGATTCTTATTTAAAAAGACGAGACAAATGAAAAATAAAGAATAAAAATTTTCGATATCTCACCTAGTTCTAGAGATATACTGCATCAAAAGTGAGGTTTCTTGAGTTGAAATGGAGAAGAAAAATTTCGCAAAAGTCAAATTTAATGATCGATTCTTATGTAACACGACGAGACAAATCGAAAATAAAGAATAAAATTTTTCGATATCTTGCTTAGTTTTCGGGTTATACTGGGAACATCGCAATGTTTGGAAGCGCAATACCGCTGCTGCTGCCATGCGGGAGAGTTTAGAGCCTGCTTCACCGATTTAACGTCACTTCTCCTCCATATATTTCCTTCCTCCATGGTACTAATGGGGGAAGTGAAGTGTTGCCATCTGTCTGTGAAACCTGAAACTATGTTTACATGTGATAAGCGTATTTTTTGTTTATGAACTGTTTAGTTTGTGGCGTGGAGACTGGAGACCGTCCCGGCATTCCCCTTGATGGCTGCACAAAACAGCTTAAAAT
This sequence comes from Vandiemenella viatica, assembly GCA_031002005.1. Taxonomy (NCBI): domain Eukaryota; kingdom Metazoa; phylum Arthropoda; class Insecta; order Orthoptera; family Morabidae; genus Vandiemenella; species Vandiemenella viatica. Next base: position 72,541,194 of record CM061914.1, read on the forward strand.
CCATAGTCAGGACGGCCTTGTCTCACTCTCGGTCCGTTGTAAACATGCAAGCCCACTAGGCCACGTTAATACTATATGGAAGTAACACTTTCTCAAAACGGTAGTCCAAAGTAAGGGGTGTATAGAAGGTTTCTTTCAAAATGAGGGGACGGAATGCTGGGTAAAATTTGGAGACTTTCAAGACAGGTCGTTTTATTGGTGGCGGGAAGAAACGTATAAAAATGTCAGTAATAAGTTGTAAAGGTAATGTGGACATTTTAACTGGTAAAGACGAAGGATTGCATCATAGCACTGGAGAGAATTGTACTCTATAACTTGTTACATATTAATCAAAAGCTGAATGTATTGAATAAGTAAACAAACACCGTTTCCTTAGGTGCGTCTCTGTCGGTCGATGAGTAATGAATTTTGCAGCAACTTTTCATATAACTTAAAGGTCTCTTGATCTCTCCAAAGTATTTTTTGCAAGACTTGTCTACATTTGCGGTGTCGCTATGAACTCATTTTAGTACACAGTGCCCCCGCATTTGACTCGGAGCGGCCTCCCCTGTAATCCAGGCTGTCCCTTTGTACAGCGTAGCGGCTGTCCGACTTCCCAGCATGCATTGTGGATGAGGCGCCACGCCTCTCGACCTCACGCAACAGTTGACCCCTCAGACCAAGGTCAGTCTTTGTTCTCTGCGGCGGAATGAAACTTAGTCCAGCCACGGATCCATATTTACCATCGACAAGAGCGGTATTTACTTAGCTTACAATACAAAAGGAAACTAACAAATACAATTACTCAAGCCCGTTTTACATGACTGTTGAATGTGCTTCATTTAAATTTATCTAACTTAAAAGATTATAGTGAAACTATAAAGCTATTGCTGACCCGCGATTGTTGTTTTAGTGCGCTATACCACAGATCAGGGATGAACAACGGGACCGGGCACGGGCACAGGCTCTTCCTTGTACCGGCCTCACTGACTGCGGATTTTAGGTGATTTCCCGGAATCAACTGGGCGAATGCTGGTACGACCGCTAATTTCTGCCTCATAAACTACACATTTACTTATCATACAGAACACTCAGTTACACGTTTTACAGACAGAAGTGTAGCACTAGATCTGTCTAAGGCGTTTGACAGAGTAAGCCATAAAATGGTAGTAAATAAGGTAAAAACCATTGGAGTGGATAAGAAAGTCATTTGCTGGGTAGAAGAATTTTTAAAAGGTAGAAAATAGTAAGTTAGGGTAGGAAATGTAGTATCAAAAGAAGTGGAAGTAAAAATGGGTGTGCCACAGGGTAGCGTATTGGGACCATTGCTATTCATTATTCTAATGAATAATTGTGTTGATTATTTACTATCTGAAATTAGATTGTTTGCAGATGACATAAAGCTGTATAAAAGAATCAAAACGATAGAGGATTGTAAACAGTTACAGGGTGATCTGGACAGGATATCTAATTGGGTTGGTAAACATGGAATGAAGATAAATGCAAAGAAGAGTCAGCTTATTAGATACACAAATAAAAAACAAAAGGTTAATTATGAATATAAGGGGGGGAAAGAATTGCTTGCTGAAAACTTGAAATGCAAATATCTTGGAATTACTTTTGATAACAAACTTAACTGGGCAGGACACATAGGACAGGTGGTAGGAAAAGGTTTCAAAGTTCTGCACTTGTTGGAGAGAGTTATGAGGGGATGTACGAGAGAAGTCAAGGAATGGGGTTACAAAACTTTGGTCAGACCATTGCTCGAATATGGTAGTGTAGTATGGGACCCTCATTTTACGTATCAAATACAGGAGTTGGAGAGGGTGCAAAGAAAGGCTGCTAGATTTGTTTCTGGAAATTATCGCAGAATGCAATCAGTGACGGATATGATAAAGGAGCTGGAATGGGATTCATTGCAATACAGGAGGAGGATGAGAAGGGTCATGGGAGTGTACAGGGCATATACTGGTGATGAGGCATGGAAAGATATTGCAATAGGTGTGAAAAGTAGTGCATGGAAGGGAAAAGATGACCATGACCACAAGCTGGCACTCGATTTCAGGCACAAGGGTGTAGGAAGATTCTCTTTTTTAGGTAAGGGTGTCAGGGATTCGAATGAGTTACCAAGAGAAATGTTGAATAATTTACCGAAAACTTTGAAGAAATTTAAAGATAAAATTTGTAGAGGGCAAATGTAGGTGGGTGCAGGATAGGGGGAAGATGGGTGTGTAGGGAAATTGCCACCGGAGCCTGTGCTCCATTGCAATTAAATTAAATAATAGATTAGGTACGCCGGGCCAGTCAGGCCCGGTTAAACTTCCCTCCCACTCAAGGTGGGTTGCCAAGGCGCCTGGTTTTGTAGGCCACTCCACATCAGCCGAAGTGTACGGATCAATATGCACCACATGCTAGCCCTCGCCACCTTCCCACAACGTCGCCTAGAGTCGTTTCAGCTACCCGGGCGTTTGATGTTTACCGACTGGGTGCGGATAGGGGCGCGCCATCCCTGCAAGCACAGGCGAGTCCCTTCCCACGGCCCGCTCTTGGTAGCTGGATCGGCTCGGCCGACAAATGCGCGGGTCGTCGGAAGCTAGCTTCATGGTTCATACTGCCCACTTGGCGGCTAGCGTCAACGTGGTATTTGGTGGAAGAATCAGAACAGACCCGAGCGTGGTGGGTGAGAGATTAACGCTCTGGCGTACCTCGCATTCGGGAGGACGGCTGAATCCCCGTCCGGGCATCCAGATTTGGATTTTCCATGGTTTCCCCAAATCACTCCATGCGAATGGCGGGATGCTTCATACAGAAAGCCATGGTCAAATTCCATCCTGTTCCTTGTTCCCATTCCCATCCCGCCTCTAATGACCTCGACGTTGACGAGGCGAAAAGCCATAAGTAAAAAAAAAAATAAGAAAAAAGGGGGGGGGGGGAGGAGCGAAGCTGTTTCTGATTATGTAACATAGCGCATGATGACTGTGGAAAATCTGCGCATTACTATTGAGATACATATTCTTTTTTCAAGATACAAAAGTGTTTTCACGTCTTGCACATGGATCGAACATCAGATCGTAGAATCATTTTTTATGTGTGTTGGATACAGAGTTGAGGGATGATATGCCAATTTTTTTTCAGAAAATTCAACCGAAAGTTTCATTTATAAGTACCTGAAGTGAACAGTTTTCATTTGCTCTACTTCTCATAGATCAACAAAGCGTGAATATCATAAAAGTGAGAACAGCAGATGATCATTAAAGCGTTGATTTTTACGATGTCTTCAAACAAATACTTCAAAAACCAGTTAAGTTTTAAAGCAAATCAAGCTCTATTTCTTATAAATCATGATGCTGTATTGGAAAAATTGAACTAGTTCGTGATATCGTCTAATTTATTTCTCCAGAATATTTAAATATACACATTTCAATCTGTTAATTTTGAAAGATGTCTCCGGAGGAATAGTTCTCAGTCTTCGTCTGTCTTTAAAACTATATTAAATACCATCGTTGTTTAAACATAAGATTTTAATTGATGTGGCGAGAAACTGTTCGAGGTTTTGGTGTTCGCATGAAGACAAAAATACATCGTCGAAACAATTAGCTTTGAAAGTTCCCTTCAAATGTAGTTAGTAATTATTTCTGAAACAACAGAGAAAAGTATATATTGCGCATCTTCCTTATTATCACAAACAAGAGTAGGTACTAATCTATAATGAACGCTTCCTCCTGATGACTTAAAAATAATACTAAAATGGTTATGTTACAGTAAGTGTGGAGCGAATCAAGTGGTTTTGCGTACATCCGCTAAAGAACACTTTTTTTCCACTGCAGAGTTTACAAACCCTGTTTGGAACCAATCAGCACATTCAAAGATACAGTAGTAGATGTAGCTTTGAACGAGATTTGTTGGAAAGTGACTGGCTGTATGGAACCGAGACTAGTACACCTACTCTATAAATCACTTTGTTTTACGAACCGAAAACCCGCCGTATCTCATAAGTGTACACAGAGCGAGGAGCGATTCAAGTAAAAGTTCGATGAAAGGCACGGAATGTTTAGAATACCAAGTCCTCCATCTAGTAGGTAAGTCTCTAGGATTTCTTTTTATATCTCACAGTTGTTGATCCTCCAAACTGGTACCCACTCTCTCAGGAAAAACTGTCTAGCATAAAACTGGACTGGGTAAAAAGGAGAATCCTCAACCGTATGAGGACAGGAGTTGCTGACGTGTGTAAAGAGGTCTGACGACAGATGATCGATGTGAATGGGGAGAACAACAAACCGTGAATCTTGGGAGAGATATTAAAAACTTTGTCCAAGATTGTACAAAACGCTTATGACATTCGAATATGTCCCATACTATTCATCGTGATCAGTTAGTTAAACACTGCTACATTGAGATCTAAACGTCGAATTGAGTGTTAAAACTGTATATAGCTAACTGTTCCCACAATCGCAGAACAAACACAACATTTGGTTGAAAACACGGATGAATTCGCCGGTACTATCGGTACGTGAGGCCCTACTCTATAGCGGCCAGCCTTCTCAAGCTGTAAGGTTTTTTTTTTTTTTTTTTTTTTTTTTTTTTTTTTTTTTTTTTTTTTTTTTAAAAATATGGTCTTCGGTCTTTGCGACCATTTAGCCAGCTCGAATTTGTTTTTGTACCAACTGTTGTATCAGGCATTAATCATGATGATATTGTAGACACTACAGTAAGGACAGCACAAGACGAACACAACACTTAATTAAAACCACCCATGCCCGCGGCCGGACTCGAACCGGCGGCCCTTACAATGCGAAGCCCCTACACTGCCAGGACCGGCTGGGCTGTAAGTTACTCCAATGTATTTCTCAGCCGTGAGGGGGTGAACTAGGCGTGCCAGAGTTTTCCTGGAATGAAGGGAAGATAGGTCGACCCGAGCAGGGTATGGGATGGCGTGCTAACTTGAAATTGCACCGATCGTCGGTTCGAGTCCAGCCTCACATATGCATGGTTTTAATTAAGTGCTGTGTTTATCATCAATACTAGAACACAAGTGCTCGCTTTGTGGCTTAGAAGCCAAATGTCAATACATATATTTTTAAAAAAAGGGAAGACAGCGGCACAGTACTTACTGTAGGTGGGGAGTATGGGAAGTGTGAGCTCACCTGACGACGTGCTTGTGGCGCTCGACCCAATACTTGATGGCGGAGCGCACCAGCATCTCCTGTCGCTTGCTTAGCCCGTTGGGGCCGATGCCGTTGATGGGTTCCGAACCTGGGGCCTCCTTCACGGCAGCGATTCGCCGGCCGAACCCCGAGAAGTCCCGCTGGCTGCTGTAAATGCCTCTAATTGCCAGCCCGTCAATTTCTGTGGAAACAATGTAAATTACTCGTCACATGGTGTTGATTTTTATTTTTTATTTTTTTTGATTTTTTAATAGGCCATACAGCCAGCTCAACATGATTATCGACTGTTCTAGTGTTTCAGTATCTCCAGTACAATGTGAATCTCGTGTTGATGGACACAAGATTTACGGTGTTGATCTTGTGCACACCTAACTCTTCTTACATTTCCATATACGACAGAAGATGTGTAGTACTCGTGAGGATCTTTCGATTTCCCGGACTTGAACTGCTCTCAGGGATTTGTTTCTCGAGACTTTCGGTTGAACTGTTAGTTTAGCGGCTCCGTTGGTCGACCTTGCATGATCGACTATAAGCGTCAAGAATTAGCAACGGGAATTTATGTTATCTTGGTTGCCCGGATGGAACTGTGTCAATTTTTTTTGAACATGACGTTTCAGCCATCATTCTGCGACCTTCATCAGAGGACTGATCAAAGTCACAGAACGATGGATGAAAAGTCAAGTTTAAAAAAAAATGGGGTGGTTCCATCAGGACAACCAGGATAACATGGATAATGACCGCGAAGTCTAGCCAAACATCTAATGGGAATTTATTGAAAGCTAAAACCTGACGCGTCAGTGTCATAAAATTGGAATATTGGAGTAAGAAATCCTCATTCCTTTTCAAGATTATAACTAAGACTAATGATATTATCAACAAACAGCGGTAACAAAACGATGTTTTGAGGTTTTAATACTGTTTCAAGATTATTTAGTTTTACTAAATTAACCCCACTACTTTTTATTTGTTTTAGGTTGGTAATAGCAATCATTTCAGTTTCGGCAGTAGGCTCACTGAAACTAAGATGGCTCTATGTCAAGTTTTGTGGAAGTAATTAGTTATTTCCTACGTTGATGGGAGAGGAAATACACCCAAAAGCTGCTACAACGATACTTAATGCCCCGTTTACACGGTGCGAGTTGACTGGAACGAGTGTACTGTCTTGCTGCGCGCGCAGCACTAGATAGTCCACTCTCCTCAGGTACAAGACAGACAGTTGACGGAGGATAGTGGACTCGGTTCACGACCGTATTGGCAAAAATATTTCACAGCAGCTCTTCAAATTGAGATACAGTCTTAAATGATGCAACTCTCTACATTTTCACTTGCAACTTTATTTTTTTTTATTAAAAAAGGCGCTGAGGCATTTAAAGCGTTTCTTTTTTTATCTCCACTCTTTTAACCATTTTCTACGTTTTATTTTGTTATTATTTATATCATTTAACATTTTAATTTACAAATTAGCTTCCACGTTAATTACTTTTTGTAATATGGACGTACTATTTTCAAGAAGATCAAAGTGTAGCACTAGAGAACTGCCCGACAGTGGACTGTCTTCAAATTAATACTAGCATGCTAGTTCACTTTCTTTTCCCCACCACGATGCTCCAGCCAACTGTAGTTCCAGTCAACTCAAATCGTGCAAACTCGTCCTTAGGTTCTTGACTAATTGCCTTAATGTCAACGAGTAATGAAGACCAACAAACCATCACCAGATCATGAAAAAGTATCAAGGCAAGGATTTCTTGAAGGAGTGAACTGTCGGCTGATTTCCTACTGCGAACTCATCTGATGCTTTATTGTTTCATTATTTTCGGCCATCCTGTGGTTTTCGGAGATGACTGCTGCAATATGCGGGGATTATTTCTTTAAAAGACCATTTCCGAGTTCCTTCCCCTTCTTTGTCCCCTCGCCGCCTCCTGGATCTAATGTAGTCATATAGACAAGCAGTAAAGCCATGTTTCCTCAACTTGATTCAACAAACACCTTGATCCGCGAACACCACTCGCCTTGGTCCATAGTGGTACGTTGTGAATCACTGGTCCAACACAACTTGTTTGCGATACGCTCTCTAAGCCGTGCGAGTGCCTATAATGAGTGAAAGCGGTTTGTCAAGATCCCTTCTGGCTTCCTGCGAGGCTCCAAATGGGAGTCCAAACCGTTTCGTCTTAATAGAACCAGAGAGCACGGAAGATGTTTCCTCCAATTAGTGACGCCACGAGAGAAAGCACATTACATTTCGTACAGGACTCTCGAGAAATGAGGCAGCCACCGCGCGCATTTCATAACGCTACTGACGGCCATGGATGGAAGCAGATAAAACAGAAGATTTTACCTTGACGCTGAATGATTAGAATGGGCGTACCATCTCCTAGACCTGGTCGGTGATGATCCTTCTTTGGCACAAAAACCAAAAAATTGTTGCTGACTAAAACACCTCCATTGAAGACTTGAATATTGAAAGCTAATGTCTCATTATATCACTGTGCTAACACAGCGAAATCAGCGGGCGACTCAGTGAAGAAAATGCCAGCAATGAGACGACTAACAAGCACAACTGCAAAGCATTGAAAGGCGATCTCTACACAAAAACAACCACCGACAGAGCATCAGGGAATGTCAAATTTTTTTTTTTTTTTTTTTGTAACAGTTTAACGTCCCTTTTTAACAACGTGGTCTTTAGAGACGGGAAAGGATGGGGGCAAGGAATGGGAAGGAATTCGGCCATGGCCTTTTGAAGGAAGCATCCCGGCATTCACCTGGAGTGATTTGGGGAAACCATGGAAAACCCAAATCTGGATGCCCGGTCGGGGATTCGAACCGCCGTCCTCCCGAATGCGAGGCCAGAAGGAATGTCAAAACCACCAGAGATGACATCATAATACTCAACCCACGAAAGAAGAAGGTTATGCCCAGCGTGAAGTACTTCTCCAATGAATTCCTTATCCTACGGGCTCAGGTAGCACAAACAGCTCTCTCATATCTGCCATTTTTAGCACCATTGTATCAGAAAGATGCACCCTTCATCTTTATAGAGAAACTATCGTATACCCGCGACTTCGTACGCATGGATTAAGAATTTCTTTGCCAGAATTGAATATAGAAAGTTGTTGGTAGCAAAGGATTGGTCCTAAACAACACCGAGTCGGCATAATATGACCGGAAAGCCATCACTATATCATTCTACCATCGAACCTGTATCTTGCAGAGTATCAATTTCCAACATATTTAAAAACTTGTTAACTAAGGGCAGCTTTATTTAAGCTTGGACTTTTTTTCTTTATTCAGCATGAGCATCCGATTCTTGGGTTCTAATAACTTTAGCAGCTCGTACTCTGCTAAAGCTACAACTTAGGCTAGTTTACGCCCGCGAGGCATCTAAAAAACAAGGCAAAATAAACTGGTGCCAGAAATATTTGAGCAGACACAAAGTAAAAGGACAGAGAAAATCAACATCTACGTTTTTTTCTCTAAACGAAATTTATTAACAAATTACACACTAACATAATGCGCGAGAAGCATAGCTTGAGCAAGCGACGTAACATTACAGACTAACACACACATCCGTCTCTCTGTCACCATTCGACAAGTTCTCAAAATTTCGTGACTACAACTGTTAATCATACCGAAAAAAAATGTCCTGTGCCCTCCCTACAGATTTTCTTGTCAAATTCCGTCAATATAGGTATAGGCATTTAGGAACGAAAGTCAGAGACTTACTTCCGCATTTATAGTATTATTACTGCAGATCATATACACACTGACTACAAATCACTCTTGAGGAATCAATATAACGTAAAAAAGTGTACACCTACAGCATTGCAGGACTACGTACGATTTGCTTCGCATTGCACCCCTAACTTTGTGATATCTACAGTTTAACATTCAATCGGAATAACCGACAGGCCAGGCGTGACTCTTACGATCAAAAACAATTTTTTAAAATCTTAGCCTCCATGGAGATTTGAACCGGAGCCCACGATGCATACATTAGTAAGCTGAGCTACCTGACGGCTATACAGAAACGCAGTACAGAGACCTCCATATCCAACGCGTCTGTCTATCGCCGTTCAGTAATTTTTGGAAATTATGTATTATTTATACAGATAATTTTTCAACCAAATGTAGAGAGTATTTTTCTCCTTGTTTCAAAGGATAAGTGTGCAAAGTATCATCGAGATCGGATGAAAACTGTGGATTTGTATTAAGAACAATCAAACGTACATACATTTATCTTTATATATATAGATGACACGGATTCGGTATGATCTGTAGTTGCGAGGGCCATGATTGAAAGAGAAATTAAATGTTAAGACACCAGAGTATGTTCAGTGAGAAGCAAATTTTCCATTCTGCTCTTCAAAATATAAAGTGTGATCAGTTACTTTCTGTAAACGGAGGTTGTCCTTGCGTGACAAATCTGTATTAGATATGTTGGCATTGTAGAAAGCAAGCCTGCCGTGTTCACAAATCATCAATATGGTCATTCTTGGGTCGTCAACTTTATAAAAATAGCCTACCAAAATATTACTCCTCACTATGTCAAGCAAACAGTATACTTCGAAAGATATTTCTTAAATGTTGCAAAGGAGTATGAAGGCAGCTGTAAATAAGTTCACACGATCTGATTTTCTGGGTAACTAACAAATCGTATAAAAATTCTAACCTATGGATGAAATTTCTCTTCTTTAGCAGACTATCTAGTTTCAATTCCTAGCTGTAACAAAAGGTTTTTCCCCGCATAAAAACATTAGCGTTTATTTTCCCCGCTGCTTTTTGTCATGAATATGTCAAGCGAATCATCTCATGGGGCGTGTTACCGTCAATCACTGTTACGCAAGCATAATAAAGTTTTTAAAATCTGATACTCAGCGACCGTCAGCGATAAATGCAAATTTAAGGTACAGTAGTTGGATAGTTTACATGAACACATAACCGACACCATGAACTAACATCGTCCGTCATAACGCCCGGAAGATAAGTCCGCCTAAAAAGATTTCGAGTGCCTACTTGACTTCAGATCCTCACTAGGATGTGTAAATTGATAATCTGCGTTTTGTACCTTCACTTTCAGGCGAAGCCGAGTGATTCAGTAAAAATTTACAGTAACTTTGCAAATATTTAGTGAAAAACATTTCTTCTAATTTCAAAATGTTGCATCATCTACCCTAACTCACAATCATGTGACTAGTATCACTGGATGGAACTGAAGAGATACGATACACCAGACGGAAATAATGCTTGACTGTAGAAGAAACTGTGAAACATAGCTTGTCAGAAATCGGTAGGGTGAGAATGTTGCAAGAATAACATACGGTTGCGTGCCGCGGTAGGGGTGAACAGCGGTTGATCGTGTTATTTGGTCAACGCATCAGGCAATAAAGCTTACAGTCCGTCTTTGATATTGTTTAAGAAATGGTCGATATTTCGAAGTATTATGACAAGAAACGCATCTTATGAAAAATGGAACTGGGTTATTATTCCTTTACCATAATTTGTAACTAGTACATTTGCGGGATACAATTACGGGACTGAACTTAAAACCACACGCAACTCGACATCTTAGGCACCTTTCACACACGATGGTTTTGGACGTACTATAAGGTATATGTTAATGAATTAGGTCTAGGCTTCGTTATTATTAATAAATGAACCTTTATTCACGTCAACATTCTTCATAATAAACAACCTTTACACTTCATACAGAACTATCCATCACGTCTCCTCTCTTCTCTCCATTTTTCCTTCTTAACAAAATCCATCCATCTTTTCTCTCCGACCAAGAGTGGTGGTGCAACGGTTAGCGTTCTGGCCTCGCATTCGGGAGGACGGTGGTTCGAATCCCCGTACGGGCATCCAGATTTGGGTTTTCCATGGTTTTCCCATATCACTCCAGTCAAATGAAAAGGTCATGGGCGAATTCCTTCCGATTTCTTGCCCCCCCCATCCTTTCCCGTCTCTAAATACCTCGCTGTTAAGAGACGTAAAGCTGTTAAAAAAAAAAAAAAACCCTCTCCGACCTACTCCACAGATTACAGCTTCTCATTCTTCTTTGGTAACCATAGATATTACATCATCAACATTTTAGTAAAACAATTAACTGAGTATTCTTTTCTGTTTTAATTGACATTAAATTCAATAAAAATATACCTTCATATGTTTTCCCTTATAGTACGATATTTTAAAAACATTCGTAAATTCTTCATAACATGTGTGAAATAAACCTTCTCCCTCTCTTTGAATTGAAATGAATTTTTAACTGTGATGGAGCACACGCCCCGGTAACAATTTCCCTAGTCATCTAACTGAACCTTTCTTTCTTTTTTTTATTATGTTCTAATATACTTAAACTTTTACTTTTGCCATTTAAAAATTTTAATTCTATATTCCTTCATTGTTCTCGGTAAATTATTCATCACTTTCCTTGGTAATTTATTCAAATCCCTGACACCCATAGCCACAAAAGAAAATTTCCCTATTCCGTTCTGAAGGAAATCGAGAGCCATGTTGTGCCCATGGTCATCTTTTCCATTCCATGCAGTACAAGTACGTACTCCTAATTCTTCGACCAATATCCCTCCAAGCCCCATCACTGGCTTACGCCTTGTACACTGCCAGCACATTTTTCATCCTCCTCCTCTTTTGCAGTGACTTCCAGCCCATCTCCTTTATCATATCAGTTACTAACTGAGTCCTGAAGTAATTTACACAAAATCACCAGTTCCCTTGTGGATACCAAAGGAATCATTCGCATTGGCCGACTGTCTGTTTTGAGGAACTGTACTCAAACTACCGGAGCATTGATTATTATGAGTAGGATTGCAACGATATATCGGTCAACCGATAATATCGGACCAAAAATACCGATATTTATATCGATATTTTTACATAGTCGATACGATAATATCGATATGACGCAGTTAAATATGGAAAACTACAAACCCCTTAGCACTAAAAATGCTGTAAATAAATGTGCGTATGGAAGGGATCAATCATGATTGTACTAAACACTTATTTATCTCGATAACAAAATCGATATCGTCCTTTCCTACTCTGTAGATCCATTCCGCTTCGTGCGTTATTCGTTCCTCATTCACCGTTCTATTATTTAATCTACTCCGTTATGCTCCCGACAATTGGTTCTTGTAGATTTTTTTTCCTCAATAAACTACATGTTTGTAGAAAAACTTCTCGGGTTTCCAGCCGCGTCAAAGTTGAATCGTTTGGCGACTTTTCGGAAGTTTGTGCCGCTTCATTGTCAATCCCCGTAATGTTTAGCGGGACTTCACAATGGAAGCGGCACAAGCTTCCAAAACCTCGCCACACAATTCAACTTTGACTCGGCTAGAAACCCAAGAAGTTTTTCTACAGTATTGCCGCCGCGAAAATGTACATAGTTATCTACCTGAGTTTTATCACTTGATTTGGTTTACATACTTGTTTCTAATTTCTAATATAAAATATACAAATATCGGAAAATATCGCTATTATCGGCTTGATGAGGCCGATATTACCGAATATCAATGTCTCCCTTGCGTCAATATAAATATCGATATATTTATCGATATTGGTATCAACTTGCATTCCTAGTTATGAGGTGATTACGATTCCATCTTGTTCAACGACAATGAATTATGATTAATTCAGTGATTTTGGGATTATTCATTGCAACACACTGTGATGTTAATGACGTCACGACCTGATCTGTGCTCAAACGACGTCAAACAATCTTTGTGTGTGAAAGCGAGATTGATTTTTTTTTTTATCGTATGACCAAAACCGCTGTGTGTGAAAGCCACCAGGGTGGGGCTACACTTGACCCCCGCGCCTGCACTGTGTTTTCACCCATTGCTGGGGCCCACTCGACTGAAGCTAGTTCAAACCACACCGCTTCGCCCACCTAACCGTGACCGTATCGATCCCGATTAGTTGGTTTAAGTTTTAACGGTGACGAAGAAGTCTCGGCAATGTGGATGTGAAGAAGTTTGGATATTTCCGGTCATCTACGTTGTTTTGGTGTTACAGATTGACACAAAAAAGTGTATTTTTTTTTTTTCAAACCCACTTTCATGCTTTAACTGAAATTTGTGAAATATAGATAGACTTACGTCTAAGAAATAACTGTGAAAGGAGCTCAACCGAGCACGAATGGAGTGCATTAAAGACCGAAATAATGAAAGCTGGTAAAGAAACATTAGGCTTTAGGGAACAAGCTGCCAGAAAACTTGGATCACAGAAGAAATTTTGGAACTGATGGGTCAGAGGAGAAGGTACAAAAATGCTCAGGATGAAGCAGGAAGAGAACAATACAGGCAATTTAGAAATCAAATAAACAGAAAATGCAAAAAAGCAAAAGAAAAATGGCTAGAAGAAAAGTGTGAAGAAGTAGAAAAGGCAATGGTCACAGGTAAAGTAGATGTTGCCTATAGGAAGATCAAACAGAATTTTGGAGAAATGAAGAAAATAGGTGTGAACATTAAAGCCGCCGAGGGAAACATCTTTTAAGCTCAGACGACAGAGCTAACCGATGGAAAGAATACATTGAGAAACTGTATGATGGGGACGATTTGAATAACAGCGTAATAGAAAAGGAAGGCGATGTCAACGTTGATGACTTAGGAGATCCTGTTTTGAGGACAGAATTTAATAAAGCTCTGAATTACTTGAAAGCAAATAAGGCAGTTGGAATTGATGAGACCCCTGCAGAACTTCTTAAATCCCTAGGAGAAGAAGGAATCGAAAGATTATTCAAGCTGATATCAAAAAGTTATGAAACAGGAGAAATTCCAACAGATGTTAATAAAAAATATCATCTTTACACTTCCGAAGAAAGCAGAAGACGACAAATGTGAGAATTATCGCACCATTACTCTAACATCACATGCTTAAAAATTACTGACCAGAATAAATTCAGAAGAATGGAAAGGGTAGTAGTTGAAGATCAGTTTGGGTTTACGAAAAATTGCGGTACAAGGGTAGCAATCTGTCTTTAAGATTAATACTTGAAGGGCGGATCAAGAAAAACAAAGATACTTTTAAGGCGTTTGTTGATTTAGAAAAAGCTTTTGATAATGTTTGGTGGGACAACATGCTCAAGTTTTTAAAGAAGTCAGGCCTAAAGTATCGAGATAGAAGAATACTTTATAAACTATATAATAATCAAATGGCTGTAATAAAAGTAGAGAATCATGAGATACAAGCATAAGTTAAAAAGGGTGTGAGACTAGGTTGTAGTCTATACCCGTTAATATTCAACTTGTATGTAGAGGAAGGAATAATGAAAGTAAAAGAAAAATTTTCATGTGGCATAAGTGTTCAGGGAGAAAAAATCAGTATGCTACGATGTCTCGTTAGCAGAAAGGGCTGAGGATATTGAGAAATTACTGAATGACATGAACAAAATACTGAAGGAAGATTTTGGTCTGAATATAAATTAAATCAAGACTAAAGTGATGAAATGTGCCAGAAATGATACAAATACTAGCAGATTAATTAAAAAAAATGGATCGAATGCAATTGTAGAACTAAGTGAATTCTGTTGTTTAGGAAGCAAAATTACAACCGTTGGCCGAAGCAGGAATGATGTCAAAAGCAGAATAGCACTAGCAAAAACAGCCTTCATGAAAAAGAGAAATCGTTTGGTTTCAATTATTAATCTAGGAATTAGAAAAAACTTTTTAAAACTCTATATGTGGAGCACAGCACTTAACGGTGGCGAAAAATGGAGTTTAGGAATACCAGAAAGAAGGAAAATTGAAGCATTTGAAATGTGGTGCTACAGAAGAATGCTAAAAATTAAGTGGACAGACAAAGTAAGAAATGAACGTGTTTTGGAAAAATGATGGGTGAGGAAAGGAGTTTGTGGAAGAAGCTTACAGAAAGAAGAGACAGGCTGCTAGGTCATATTTTGAGGCATCCTGGATTGGTTAATTTTCTGGTGGAGGGAACGGTCAAAGTTAAGAACTGTAGAGGAAGACAGAGATTAGAATATATGAAGCAGATAATTGAGGACGTGGGTTGTAAGGGATATGTAGAGATGAAGAGGTTAGCACAAGATCGGTGGAGGATTGCATCAAGCCAGTCGAAACCTTTATGAGTAAGCGACTGCAGAAATGACATGTTGGGGTGCAACCCTTACAGCTGTGTCTACATCCATAACCACGTCTATTTTTTCTCTTATTTCAAACATCTTGTCAACTAACACCTATAGTGATACTAACGCTTGACGCTCAGAGAAGCGTGTAGTAGAGGTTGCTACGGTTAAGGTTACCCCAATAGAAAGAGAAATTAATATTGAAATATTCTTCACAATAAAATAACCAAGTTAAATTATGGTTTAAATACGATTTTTGGGAACTGTACTCACCGTCGATCTGTAAAACCTGAATTTTAAAGCTTGCCAGGTGCGCGTTCTTGATAGACTGACGTAGAAGTGGATGGCGTTGTTACATTGTCTACGACCGGTCTCAGACTTCACAACACCCCGCGGAGCACAAAACACGGAACGTTGACGACGAGCAGCCCCAATAATTGGTAACCAAGAGTCACTAAGTTGGAAACGCGGATCGTGGATTTCATTTACAGAACTTGATATTCTACGATAACTTTCTGCAGTCTTGCAGGGTACTGACCTGGACCTCCGAGCCCGTAGAGCGGCTCTGCAGAGGGCAGCGTGGAGGCCGCTCTGAAGAGGTCTCCAGTGTTGGGGACTGGAGTGTCGAGTGCGGCGCTCAGCTCCATGAGCGGCTTCATGATCTCCTTCAGGTGCACCAGCTGCTCGCACGCGTAGATCAGCCAGCAGCAGAACAGCACGTCCAGCAGGTTCGAGTGCATCATGGTCGCCAGCAGCCAGTACACCTGTACAGGGCACAACGGCATCAGGCCGCAACAACTGATACAAATCTCATCATCGACTTGAGATAAAAGGTTTCTCTTCCGGGTACAGCTTAATGATTTCATGTAGGATGTAAATGTGGGGTCAATGCGGCCAAAATTTAGGACTTTTTTTTATTTTTTTTTTTAAGAAAAAAAATAAAATAAGAATTCTAGTTGCAATTTAAAACAAAAATTTTTCAGTATTAGCATCATCAACTTTCTACACTATCGGATCGATTGATGTTGCGGTAATAAACAAGCATTTTCAATTCGTCATATCCTTTCAATAATTGTTCCCATTCTATACCGCATACGTTTAACAGAGGCGACTCAAGACCACTCTGCTCTCTCCCCACTTCGTTGTGGAGACTGCAATGCAGCAAATCGGGATCCCGTATCATTTGGAAGTTTGAGCGGATGCCGCACAAATTTACACCGAACCGTAGTCCTACAATGGTGTAAAAACATGTATCAGTCTGCTCAATGATGCCGTCCCGCCCTCATTTCATGGCCCAACTCGGGCTCCACCGGTTGTATTGCTCCGCTTGCCCACATTCTTCTAGCTATAGCGGACAGAATAATTATACTCTTAAGATTCTAACATTGTAAGTTCTAAAATTATTGAGTCAATCAATGTATTATTATCTTGAATTTATTCGGTACTGTAAAATAACGATATGAATTAAATGTCGTATGAATCAATACTATGTACGTAATTACTTCTATTAATCTAAGATAATGTCTACTTGTATGGGAGGTCCAAAACAATTGCATGTTCAATTATTTTTGTCACTTACAAGCCGCATGGTGCGAAAAGATCCTTCACATCCACTGGCTATATATAAACTTGTCTAAGAAGTAAATTGGGGACAAAACAATCTTATATATAAAAATCAATGTTTGTGGGTTTGTTCGTCTTCTATGCATTCCTATACCATTTATCAGATTGCAATGAAACTTTGCAGAGTTTTCGAGTGTGCGTCTTCGAAGGTTCCTGTGAAAAAAAATTTCCAAAAAGTCACCCCCTATTCCCCATAACACCCCATAATTTAGGCAAAACCACATTTTTTATCCGATTTAGATAGGAATTTGTACACTTATACTTTAAAACAAACATAAAAATACTGCCTACATACGGTTTCCGAATATTAATCCCCTCGCCCCCTTTCCACCCCCATTACGTTTTTAGCCCATAATATAGGCAATACCACATTTTTTATCCGACTTAGATAAGAATTTGTACACTTTTCTTTAAAACAAACAGAAAAATACTGCCTACGTATGGTTTCCGAATATTCATGCCCTCTCCCCCTTTCGAACCCCATTACGTTTTTACCCTATAATTTAGGCAAACCACATTTTTTATCCGATTTAGATAAGAATTTGTACACTTATACTTTAAAACAAACAGAAAAATACTGCCTACGTATGGTTTCCGAATATTCATCCCCTCTCCCCCTTTCCAACCCCATTACGTTTTTACCCTATAATTTAGGCAAAGCACATTTTTATCCGATTTAGATAAGAATTTGTACACTTATACTTTAAAACAAACAGAAAAATACTGCCTACGTATGGTTTCCGAATATTCATCCCCTCTCCCCCTTTCCACCCCCATTACGTTTTTAGCCCATAATATAGGCAATACCACATTTTTTATCCAATTTAGATAAGAATTTGTACACTTTTCTTTAAAACAAACAGAAAAATACTGCCTTCGTATGGTTTCCGAATATTCATCCCCTCTCCCCCTTTCGAACCCCATTACGTTTTTACCCTATAATTTAGGCAAACCACATTTTTTATCCGATTTAGATAAGAATTTGTACACTTATACTTTAAAACAAACAGAAAAATACTGCCTACGTATGGTTTCCGAATATTCATCCCCTCTCCCCCTTTCCAACTCCATTACGTTTTCACCCCATAATTTAGGCAAAGCGCATTTTTTATCCAATTTAGATAAGAATTTGTACACTTATACTTTGAAACAAACAGAAAAATACTGCCTCCATATGTTTTCCAAAGCGCATCCCCTCTCACCCTTTCCAACTGAAAATGAATGAAACAGCAGTTTAAAATTTATATGCAAATATTTTTTCATTTAATCTATGTGCCTACTCAAGTCCAGCAATAGTGAAGCATTGCCGGGTCAGCTAGTCAATAATATTTGTTTGATCATTCATCGAAATCAGAAGTGATTGATTGATTCTGTAAGTATTTAAAAAAATTACAGGTATTCAATGTGATTTAATATTATTATTTATGTATCGTTGGAAGACTACATCAAACCAGTTCACGAAATGGGAGAACATAAATTACATATTTTACATACAAGTAGCAACTAATGTAATTGTTTGAATATACAGATCGTGTTGCGAACTGGTGTGATTTACTGTAATGAATGTAATGTATCTAATAATAAATACTTACCAGTTTTGTTTATTTACATAACTACTAGAATTAGTTTTAAAAACAAAAATGTAACAGCATGAAGTTACATTAGTGTGTGAGAAATTGATTTATGTTTGGCGCAACAAAGAGTATATCTAAGAGACGCTAGAAGTTTTAAAATAAATGCTGTATTGTTAATTAAAACCCCACAAAAACAATTCTTGTAAAAATAGGCAAAGTTCATATAGTGGCAAAAAGCTATGAGTTCTTCTTCTGAGCTAAGTCTACACTTTACAGTGTATATTATTGGAAAATCTCTTTCTCGGGCACAACTAGGGATCTTTTTTTTTTTGACGTTGCTAAAAAAACATTCTTCTCATCGCTATCATTATTGATAAAGTAGAACAAACTATACATGCCGCATTAAAATAGTAAGAATAACTACATTTTTTGGTTGCAGATTCTTTTTCTTTCTATATTACCAATGAATGATTTCTTTTTGCTACTTAATATGCTTCCATTGATTACTGATACCACTTTCCACATTAAAAATTCGCTGGGGAAACATTTCTGACAAGCTTCGTAAAGTTTATTGTACAACGTTATTTGACACGAAACTTTGAAATATCACTTCAACGCCACGCTCTCTGCAAACAATGAGTGTGCATCTTGGGTGACCAGTCTCGATCGCCATAGAATTAACCCTCACTATAAGTGAATTCCAAGTAACTTCAATAGTAAGCATAGGAACAATGTAAAATTTAAGGCTTTGGCTAAACTTGCTCATCTCTATGTAGTATAGAAATCTCATCTTTATAGCTTCATCCGGAGCAAGACAATTAAGCCACAAATATGTGCCAGAATTTTTCATGTTTGAGACTGTAATCAAATAAATACGGGGAAAAACTCCAATATTAGATTTTGAATTTCGATAACTTCCAAAGTAAGAAAAGGAAAGGAGTAAACTTTAACACATTAGTTAAACATAGTAAGCTCACTCCACAATGAAAATCTGAGGTATATAAAGTTATTAGGGTAGAAAGTGATTTCACGTTAGGCGAGTTTTAGACTTTTCTTATAATATGTGGGTAAAACGCTATCTGTGTACTAAATTTCAGCTTTCTATGGCTACGGGAAGTGCCTCAGAGTTTTGATGATCATCAGTCAGTCAGTCAGTGACAAAATCGCTAAAGTTTGCATCTGAATAACATTCGAACTAAGAACAGTAATGAAATAAAATTTAGTGTGTTTAGTAAAATTGCTGCTATCTATGCATAACAGAAATTTGAGACATTTAGCTTGAATACGACCGAAGAAATTGAGGTTCAAAAATGGCCAGAATCGCTTCGAGAAAAGGGTAGGCAGTGCCGCCGTTGATTCGACTTGGGAGATGCACAGCTGTGCACCCAAATTATTTTTATTTATTATTTGACATTAAACTTAGCTGATTAATTCATTAAATAGACTAGTTATTTAATTTGATAAATCTATGCTGGATCCCGCGGGATTGACGTTAATTCCGCAAATATCCTGCGGGATCACAATCCTTATTCCGTTGCCCATTCCACTACAAGTGAAGGTGAAAGAGTGCCCGCTGACAAATTTTCCAGTGGCGTACTGTACATGGACACAGCGATCTGATCGGAGGGGAAGGGAAAGGGAGGGGCGGTGAGGTGAGGAGCGGGGCAAGGGGAACATGACCTTGGGCCACCCGTTGAAAGTGAACAGGATATAGACCACCACTGTCCAGGTTTCTTTCTAGTTATCGATTTTCCTAGAATCGTTTCTACTCTGTCTAGACCGCTGAACTTTCCAGGCTCGGAGTTACTTGTGTTTGGTAGAGCATGAGGAATTCATCGCATCGCTGTTCTGCCATAGAGGAAGTACAAATAATGTCAGCGAGTTGGCATTTTACTAACTAATGAAAATGAACGTTAAATCTTTGTCATGGTATTTAAAAAGACGTTAGTAAAATTACTCAACAAAGTATGAACCCATCAAATAAAGTAACTCGGTAATTGTTCAATAATTCACAGATACAGGGATCTAATTTTGTGCGTCGTAGAGGTTTTTTCAACGAATCACTTCCACTATTTCTGTCTCTCTAAAATCAGACCACGATTTTGGAGAAACGGACCAACATGAAATTAAGTATTTTCGAAGCATGAGAATTAGTTTTCTGATGTTATTATTATTATCGTATTCCAGATCATATACAATATGGAAGTATGAAAAGTTCTAGGCCTCGCTGTAGATTTCTGTGAAGTTTGGCAAGCATCATTTGATATAATAGTTTCTTTAACTTTCTTCTGGTATTTAGCTAAGTTTTCTATTATTAAAACATATAGTAATGTTTAGCTTAATCGATGGCCGAGACCGAGAATTTTTGAAACCTGAAACATATTCTGTGAAAGCCGAAAATTCACTGCCTTCTGATTCTCATTGACCAAATCATCATCTGAATTTCAGTTATTTCCTAGGCCAATATTAATTACTGCTACTGCGAAATGGATTACTCTACTCTACATCTACATCTACATATATATTCTGCAATTCACAAACTTGTGGGTGGCAGAGGGTGCTCAGCACCAAAGCTAATCTCTTTGTTGTGCATTCCAATCCCTAATGGTACGAGGGAAAAAAGAATTCGTATAAGAATCAGTGCGGCACCTTATTTCTCTAATCTTATCTTTCCTGTCATTCCGGCTCGAATAGGTTGGTGGAAGAAGTATTTCACTACACTCGTGAGTGAAAGTGGGAGTACACATGTTTACCAATAAGTTTAAACGAAACATGCGCCGTCTATCTACCAGAGACTCCCGGCCCAGTCTACTAATCAGTTCTGTGACGCTTTCATAAGGACTGTAGCAAGCGGTCACGAATCCAGCGGCTATTCTCTGTACTTTCTCTATACTTTCGATCAACCCCTTACGAAACGGATCCCAAATGGCACACCAATAGTCCAAATGTGGACGCACAAGAGATTTGTACGCTATCTCCTTTGTTTGTTCATTGCAATTTTTCAAGATTCGATCTATGAATCGCAGCCTAGAATTAGCTCTACCTACTACTCTAGATATACAACCGAACTCCAAGCCTGATTATGGGTAATTGGTTAGAGCAAAGTTGTTAGACGCGGCCACTTTGAAATGTTTACCAAAAGGAATCACCTGGTTAGATTTCAGTAGCGATACTGAAGACGCACCTGATAGCCGAAAGCAACGAAGTAACCCATTCCCGCACGTGCGTCGAAGGGGTACCAGGAGTGGAGCATGAGGCGCGGTATCTCCTCGGTGATGGTCTGGTTGGCGTCGTCGGGGTCGGGCACCTCGCGCACGGAGTCGCCCACGAAGGTGATGGACGTCCAGGCCACCACACTGCCCACAGTGGCCAGCGTCACGTACATCACCAAGCGACGCATGCGCACCACCGCCAGCTGGTGGAACCGTGCCTGCAACACCACATCCACTGTAGTCACGTAAGGGTCCTCGGCGGTGACTCTTAAGACGCTGCTAGGGAAGCCTTTGCGAACAAGAGAACCAAGTTTATTGATTTGGGGGAGAAGAGGGAATGAGCCCATTTAGGCCAGGCTTTATGGTATTCACGTAGGGCAGTAGCTTGAGGAGTTGGTATTTACTGGACGTGACGGGTGCCAGTATCAGAAACAAGCTCTCGGCAGACCGAACGTCGTTTACATTTAAATCTGCTGATGGACTTCACAATGCCATTACGTGGGTAACGGGCGTTGCAAGTAGTATGAGATGTATGGAAGAGGTTTCAGGTAAGTGGCCCCGGCGGTGACCTCAAACTTTGCGAGGGAAGCCTTGTAAACAAGAGTGCTAAGGTAGATAACTTTGTTTGGAAGTGGAATATGCACGTGGGTCGTAGGTGGGTTAATAGTCCAGATACCTCCGATGACGGCCCTGCCCATTCTGGTGAATGCAAAGCCGGGTGAAAGGCTTTTGAAGGTAATAAATGTAGTCTTCAAAGTTATGTCAATAGTTCTTTTGTGGTAAGCAGGGTTGGAGCTAATCACCTGCATTTGGTACTATCATTGTGTACCAAGAGGTGAACATAAGTTTCGCTTCGACCGGTATGCATCAAAACTGTCAGTACGGCACTGAATGGCAGAAATGACAAGTGTAGGCGTTCGCTAGCAGCAACAGGATGACGCTTTTATTGTTGATTTTTTCAACTACAGTATAAGCAACTCTGTTGTGTATTTTATGAAACGAAGATATGGTTGTGACATTTTACATGGAAAGAATTGCTTGTGGAAGATCTAATTGTAAGTATCTTTGCATAACTTTCCATACTAAACTCAGATGCGTGGGACACATTAGGCAAGTGGTAGGAAGAGGTGTCGAAATCGTTCATTTATTAGGGAAGTGAGGTAATTTGTTTACAAAACCTTGGTCACACCACTGCTTGAATATGATGCAGTGGTGTGGGATCCAAATTATGAATATCCAATTCCGGAGGGAGTGCGAAGGAGAACAGCTAGATTTGTTTTCGGAAATTATCGGAATCAGTAACAGATATGATGAAGGAACTGGGTGCGGATTCATTGGAAGACTGAAGGTGGGTGAGGAGAGCGTTTGGATTGTTCAAAGCATATAATCACGATATTCATGGGTGGAAATTATGAGAAGGAAAAGTAGTTGTGCATAGAAGCGAAGAGGTACCCATAATTATAAGCAGGCACTTGAATTCAGGTGAAAGGGAGTAGAAAAATTTTCTTTTGAAGGTAGGGAAGACAGGGAGTGGAAATAATGGACCTTTTTACCGAAGACGCTGAGGGTGTATAACGCTGGAATTCGTAAGTGCAGGTGTGAGTTGTGGTGAAAAATCGTGACATGGGAAGGGGGGTGTATAGGGACATTGCCACCTGAGCGTGTGTGCTCTATAACAACAGAAATTAAATTGCATTAAGTATAAGCCCTATAGCTCAGTTCCGATGTAATTATCACTAAAGGAAAGGAACATTTAATATGTTGTTTAATGTAGGGGATGTTGAAAATGACGTTGGCTGAGGAATACGTGTTTTTTATAGGACGAAAGAGGAAAGATGTATGTTGAAGAGAGCGAACAGATATGATAATGAGTCACATTTTAAGATTAGTGGGATTGACTAATTGTTTTATGCGGACGTATAACGGAGGTTTTGTTTACATTGAAATATATATTATTCTTCTCTCTGTGTACGAGATTCGGCCCGTCGTTGCTTGGCTAACGACAACGTGGTTGTTTCTTCTTACGATCCTTCAGTAAAAGTAACAATGAACTGAGCTGTGTCATTGCCTAAGCGTCGAATTTACAAGATTGAACTAGCATGCAAAGTAAAGCGGGCTATTCACGGTCCAACTTAGAACACATACGGGGAGAACTACCATAGGATACGCTCGCCCATTCACGCTACTTGAAGAGGTCCAACAAAATGTTCCAAGTGGTCCTTTCCACTCGTACATTCTCGAAGCACACCAGTGTCCTTATAGCACACTTTTAGTGTGGTTCCTCCAATCACGATCCAATACCATAGCTTGATGGACGGCAGGGACTCATGTGGGTTGTCCGGGAGTCCAAAAACATCCAACAAGTCCTGTATGTAGTCTTATAACCTCTTTATCGGCCCAGCAAGCGTCCTTTACCGGAAAATCGGATCATCGTAGGTCCTACAAGTTGGACTGTGACTTGGTCGCTAGAGTGGTGGAAATGCGGGTGGCGGGCACGGAGATATGCGGTGACGTGGCCAGTGCTTGATTCTTGAATTAATCGAGCCGCGAACTCCGAAAAGATCATTTGACAATGATTGTTTTCTTGGTGCGTGCGCAGTTATGTAAATAATTTAATTCACTTATCAGATCAAAGATGAGGCAAAAATAAATGGCAGCATTATATGGAAAGAGACTTTTATTATGAAAAAAATGTAGAATTTGAGAATAAAAACATACTTATTTTGATTTTAATCTTATTTTTGATAAAATATAAAAATCTAAATAATTATAAATTTACTTTTCCACCTCCGCATCGGCGGGTGTCAAGCATTGAACATTCGCACCTGCAAAGATGGCCTCCGTTACAACCCTACTTTGTAGTGAATGGCGGAGTAATACTCGTAGTAATAGATACTAAACACAGTTGGCAGATCGCATTGCGTAGGCGGTTGGGACGTGTTTGGAAGTGTTGCATCGACTAAAGAGAATGATAAGGAGAAATTGCGAGAAATGAGATACATAACCTTGATTAAGCTCTTACTTGAGTATGGTGAAATTCTGCGATACTCTCATCGAAGGTATTTAATACTGGCGAGTTAGCAAAAATAGGCATCTAGATTTGTTTACGGAAACTACTAAAGATTGCAGTTAGTAACTGATATGACGAGGAACTGTATTTGGAGCCATCAGAAGGCAGAAAACGGATGGGTGAATAAATGACGTATAAGAGAACAGGCCTGGATGGATGTTAGGATAATAAATATGAATAATTATTGTTGGGGGTCCTGGAAATAGTCTGTCCAGAAATCTCAATTATTGTGTTGAAACAGACATTGACAACATTGCTAAAAAAACACCACTCACGCCAATGTTGGTTTTGTTGACCTCTTCAAACGTTATGATCAACCCTGGATGCGTGGTCATGTACAGCGTACACAGGCAGATCTGAAGCGTGCATTGTGTCAGGCTGACCGAACACACATTGGTCTGATAGATGTTTCTTGCATAACACGGAGTGACCATACCTCCCATGGACTCCACCTGAATGTTCGGGGCAAGCAGAAGCTAACGCAACTGATTGCCAGTAGCATCAGGAGAGGCAGGTTGGATGTGAACCCCATCCCAGTGGTAATTGGTGGTAGGACTCAGTCTTTTTTAGGCCAAACGTCAAGAGTAGGAAGAGTTATTTAAGAAATGTACATAATGATATTACAGTCAAAAATAAAGAATGTCAGTCTAAAATAGCTTTGTTCCATCAGAACATTAGGGGTATCTCAAGCAAACTTGATGAGTTGATAATATCTATAGAAGAAACCCAAAAATCATTGAATATTAACATAAATATTGTATGTCTGACAGAACATCATCTGAAGAATTCTGAAATATGTCTCCTCCCATTTGTTGGATATAGATTAGCTTCATGTTATTGCAGGTCAGAGATGAGAATGGGTGGTGCAGCAATATATGTAACAGAAAATACTGAAACAAAATCATTAGATGTAAGTAAATACTGTATAGAACAAGATTTTGAATGTTGTGCAACACAGTTAGAATTAGAAAACAAATATCTTATAGTGCTGACAGTTTATAGGGCTCCCACAGGAGACTTCAGTAAATTTTGTAATAAACTTGAAGCGGTTCTACTAAATTTATCACGAACTAAAAGGGAAATTATCCTCTGTGGAGACTTCAACATAAATTTTGCTGTAGAATGTAACCAGACAGATTATCTTCTAGGAATGCTAAGATCATTCAATCTCTATCAAACTGTAAATTTCCCAACTAGAATACAAAAAGATAGTAGTACCATTATTGATAACATTTTTGTAGAACACAATAAATTAGAAATAAATGGAACAATTCCAATGGAAAATGGTTTGTCAGACCATAATGCTCAAATAATTACTTTGGATATTGTGGGAAATGAAAATAACAAAAAGAAAGGATTTGTCAGAGTTAGGCCATTAAAGAACAATTCAATAAAAACATTAAATGATGAACTTCTCAATGAGGACTGGAGCACTGTTTATAAATTAAAAGGGGTAAATAATAAATTCAATTACTTTCACCAAATGTTTTTGGAAATTTACGAAAGGTGTCTCCCTACAAAACTAGCTCCAATTGGTCAAAAACGATTAAACAAAAATTGGGTTACAGTTGGTATCAAAACATCTTGCAGACATAAAAGGGAATTGTATGTAAAAGTTAGGAATACTGATAATATGCTTCTCAGACAACATTACAAAACTTACTGTAGAATTTTAACCAAAGTAGTAAAAGAAGCTAAACGTTTGGCCATAAACGATGAGATTAGTAGTTCAGATAATAAGATAAAAAGTGTTTGGAACATTATTAAAAGAGAAACAACTGTATCTTCCCTTGAACATAAACCTATATCTATAAGCATTAATGATAAACTTGTAAATGACCCCTCGTATGTAGGAAGTGCTTTCAATAACTATTTCTTAACAGTTGCTGAAAAAAATAAAAGGAAAATGTATTGGGAATATGGATGCTATAGCAATACTTAAATCCTTGTCACCAAAAGCAGCACCTATGTCTCTATTTCCCACCAGTAAAAATGAAATTGAAAAAATTATTAAATCCCTCAAAAATAAAAATTCATTTGGTTATGATGAGGTTTCAACCCATGTAATGAAACAATGTAACACCAGCATTAGTAGAGTTATTAGTCACATTTGTAATAGTTCTTTTGAAGAAAGTATCTTCCCTGACTCACTCAAGAAGTCAATAATCAAACCGCTTTATAAAAAAGGGTGATACCTCAAAGATTGAGAATTACAGACCAATATCACTTCTACCAGCATTTTCAAAAATCTTTGAAAAAGCAATGTACAGAAGGGTGTATGCACATCTACAAAAGAATGACCTACTCAGTAAAGTACAGTTTGGTTTTAGACAAGGCGTTTCAACAGATTCAGCAATTTTTGCTTTTGTAAACAACATACTGGAATCAATGCATAAAAAACTAAATTCCCTAGGTATATTCTGTGATCTTGCTAAGGCTTT
Organism: Vandiemenella viatica; assembly: GCA_031002005.1. Lineage (NCBI taxonomy): Eukaryota > Metazoa > Arthropoda > Insecta > Orthoptera > Morabidae > Vandiemenella > Vandiemenella viatica. The sequence continues at coordinate 72,568,351 of CM061914.1, forward strand.
TGACTGTGTTGATCATGATATTCTACTAGGTAAATTAGATCACTATGGAGTTAGTGGTAAGCCAGGACTTTGGTTTAAATCATACCTGGAAAATAGAAAGCAATGTGTATCACTGAAAGATGCTAATACAGGAGATGTTATAAACTCAGAATGGGGTATAGTTAAATGTGGTGTGCCTCAGGGTTCAATTCTTGGCCCTCTGCTGTTCTTAATCTATATAAATGATCTTCCACATATACTAGGTGATAATGAACACATAGTGCTCTTTGCAGATGATACTAGCATATCGTTGAAAGATCCATCAGCACAAAACCTCGAAAACATAGCAAATGATGCCATAAAGAAAATTAATAGGTGGTTTAATGCCAACAAACTAATGCTTAATGTAGAAAAGACACAGCTACTTCAGTTTGTTACAAAAAATAAAACAAAGGACAGCTATAATGTGATATCAGAAGGGAAAACAATCAATGAAAGCAGTTTCACAAGATTCCTGGGTGTATATATAGATAACAAATTGAACTGGAAACAACATATTCAACAACTTCTTAAAAAACTGAATTCTGCAACATTCTCACTGAGGGTAATATCTAGAATAGCTAATATAGAAACCAGAAAATTAGTATATTTTGCATATTTTCGTTCCCTGCTCACTTATGGCATCTCATTTTGGGGAAACTCGTCACAAGCACAAAGGGTATTTAAATTACAAAAGCGTGCTATAAGAACTATTTGTGGAGCAAACCCATGGACGTCGTGCAGAAATCTGTTTAAAAACCTGGGTGTTCTAACCATGCCAGCACAGTATGTATACTCTGTATTATCATTTGTAGTGGAAAATCCTGAACACTTCAATCTTAATGCTGACATACATAGCCATAATACTAGGAATAAATATAATACTCACAAGGATTACAAATCACTGTCAATTGTACAGAGAGGGTTAACATTTACTGGAGCTTCCTTATTCAATGTCTTACCAACAGAAATTAAATGTTACCTACAAAAACCCAACTACTTTAAGTCCAAACTGAAAGAGTTTCTGCTTCAAGAACCCATTTTACTCTGTGAAAGAATTTTCTTCTTGGAATTTGGTAACTAAGAATGACTGATAAAAATAGTATATATGGTGTATGGAAGGGGAAGGTGACAAAGTTGTCCACAATTTCTAAAATGATATATGGTTTTTCTTTCTGTTGAAACTTTTGACAATTTAAGTAATTATTGTGGTTACAAAATTCCACTCATATATAGTAACTAACATGGGATAGCATGCATTCAAAAAACTGCTGTGAAAAATTATCATACTAACAGGTTGTTAAAGTAATTGACTGCTTATGAGTTGTTGGTAATATAATTGATATTGTTAATAAGTGTGTGTACTGTTCCACATAAATAGCAACTAACATGATATAATAGGCTATGTAGTCGCAAATCACAGTGAAACTTATCATGGTTACTGGTTGTAAGAAAATAACTGATTATTAGATGCTGGTAACAAGTGTATATACTGTTCCACATAATAAGTATTAATTAACTCGGGATTGTATTTGTAGATAACAGGAGATATTGGTTATACTAATGGGTTGTAGCTAACTTGTTGTCAATATATAATAACATTATCAATTATATAGTAATATTGACATTACAAATAAGTGTATGTACTGTTCCACATCCCCGAGATTATTCTCACATGGGATCAAAGTGAACATATCTATCTATCTATCTATCTAGTATGTGTGTGAAGAGACCGCCATGATTGTAAACTAGGTCTCGGTTTCGGCGTAAGGGAGTGGCAAAGTTTTCATCGGTAGATAAACAGATTCGGGACTGGAAAAATTATCGACAGAGTTATTGAACAATTTAACTCAGCAAAGATTTTTTTTTTTTAAATTGGCTCGTGTATAAACTCTAGAGGTGTTAATAAATAATATTTATAGTAATCTGTACTTTATTCCCAAAGAGGTCTTTCGTAAAACGTCCGACTAGCTAGGAGATCGTCTGTTTTCCAGCACAGTAGTTTGAAGTCAGGTAGAAGCTGTAAGAGTGCAAACGATTTTTTCCCAGACACAGATTTGAGCGTTGGTGGAAGAAAATAATTTCTGTTAAAACGTTTCTTATGCGGGAAAGTAAAAATTATATCTATGATGCATGGAAGAGAACCTAGCTGAAGCACGAAAGAGAGCCGAACTGCGGAATGCTTTTAGACTTCTGTTGCACTACTTTATGATGGTTTACTCTCGCAGTTGAATTTATTATAAATCAGACATATATGCATTCAAAATTTCTGTTGTAAGTAGTTTAAATTGGAACAATCAAAATTAGGGATATCCAATTGACAGGTAGGCCTACCGTTATGTTGAATATAGTATGCTGTAAATAAATGGTAAATATTAATTTGTTATTATTCATTAATTTCCGTTGCCACAACTGCACATAATATCCGATACATCGCACAGATCCAGGTGAAGTCGTTAAGCTGAATGCAGTATTTATATTTTTTACTAATGGTGTATACTGGACTGTCTGTATTATTATATTGTCTCTGGTCTGTATGTAACACTAGCATAGTTCTCTGCGTTGCTCGGAAGGATGGATATCAAAGTTCTGATGTTTTATCCTGATTGATCGGATGTCGTAAATATTTTCCGTCACCATCCACTTTGTCCGATTTTCGAGATGTATGCAATAAACTGAATCATTGCATATGTAAATTTTTCTTAATGGGAGTAATGGAGACAGCCGGTTGGATTTCTGTAAACCAAACTGTAGTCAGTATTTTTATCTTTGTTTTAAAGTACTTATACAAGTTACATTGAAATCGGATAAAAACTGTGGGTTTGTATAAACGAATATTTGTAAAAATTAACGAGATTAAAGACGGGAAGTGCTTGTGTTTTTATAAAACAAATGTAGACAGTATTTTTATTTGTTTTACAGCATACATTTCAAAGTTTCATTAATATGGGATAAAACTGTGGGTTTGTGTCATCCCACCAACTTTAAAACAATTTTTAAATTTCAAATTCGAAATTCTCGGTCACTAATTGTGCGACCGGAACCAATCTAAAGCCAATAAACAGGTGCTTTCAAGATGTATGCATTCATTTTGGCCGATTTTGTTACAGGTTTCGAGATATTTGTTAAAAACTGAACGGTAAACGTTTAAATGTTCCTTAATGGGGTGAGGGGTGTGTTTTTGTAAACAAAATGTAGACAGTATTTTGCCCCTTGTTTTTAAAGTAGACGTGTAACAAAATTTCATCGAGTTCGGATAAAAAGTTTAGATTTCCATTAAGAACTTATAAACACACAGCCATCCATTTTTTATTGATATGAAGTCGATAAACTTCAGATGATACTACTAGTGGGTATTACTGAGACAATGTTTAGTATCAATATTTATTACTGATACCTTTATAGTATCTGGTGAGCGTAAGGAGCTTGATAACTGAAGATAACGTCTCTATTTTGCATAAATCTTTGAAAAATTTGTTCAAGTGGGATACTGAAAGCATTAAAAATTCTACTTTATCAGGTTCGTCCCCTAAGTAAGCGCCCTGTTCAGGAAAACTAAATCGTGAAAACTTTCGAACAATGCATATTATTGATAGTTATTAAATAACGCCAATGCAACCATTTTTACTTGATTTATGCTGTATCTCTCATAGAAACTTCATTAGCGTGAATCTGGTTTGAAATTTACGCTTAGCTTATATCTTATTAATAATATTTGGCGTAATCCTAAATTGTAACCTTTGTTGTTTGCTACTTACTATTTACATTCATTTTGTTAAGGTTGGTAGCGGCACATCTCCGATTTCTCCAAAACATCTTCTGACTAGAGTCACCTGTCTGAATATTGCCAGTTAGATACTTCATTGCGATTCATCACAAGCCGGTAGTTTATTGTGACCATTTGTTTTGTTATTGACTGCGCCCGTTTTGAAAGTGTGTGAATTAGTAATGCTTCCCTAATCGGAACCGCGATTCATCGCATTGTGTTCAGCGATGAATCGCGGTTCCGGTTTACCATCCCATTCCGCGTTCAGCGGCGGTCAGACGCGGACGTGCTGTCAGCACTTCCGTTTACGCCGCAGCTATTATAACAGTGTTAGTGTGAAATTTGTGTGTGAGCTATTGAAAACCCATCAAAGCAGCCGCATTTAGGCGATTCTGCAGTAAAAGGTAAGAGATGGCTTCCACCGCCATAACAAAAAAACACAGTGAAATTCACATTCGATCGGCTACGTAAGACCATCGGCCTATGAAATACATGAGTGGTTGTTTGATAAAGTAAAGCTAATTGACGAAGAAATACTGGATACAACTAGACTCGTTCCAGAACTGCGTTTTTGTTAAAATGATAAGCGAGGAACATTGTGTTAGTGTAATTGAATCAAATACCGGGAACCTAAAATTCCATCATGCCGATGGAAACGTAAGCAATGTTCAAGTAACGAACGCAGGAATGGGAAAAGACAGATAAGATTGTTAAATCTGCCCTTTGAAATATCTAATGAAGCCATTCTACAAGCAATAAAACCGTTCGGAAACGTGGAAAGAGATCGTAGAAGACAAAATGGGGAGGCCATATCAGTTTAAGAAGCAAATGGAGTGCGGCTAGTAAAAATGGAGATAACGAACCACATACCATCATACATCAATTATGCGGTTTCAGAGCACTGGTTGTATACTACGGCCAGCCCAGAACTTGCGCTCTATGCAATTCAATACACATATCAAGCAAACTGCCCCCGCATACAAACCTACAGTACTACCGCTAACCTACCTCAGACGAACAGGACACCGAAACAAGATGAACAAGATGAGAAATGCACTGGAAGATCAGCAGCAGTTTTCCACCACTGACGATAAACGACAGTGGGAACACGGAGACGAAAACAAGAAGAAACGAGGGAACAACAAAGACGACAGGAACACTGAAGAAACAAGGTGCGACGAGGTATCCAACCATGAACACAAAAGCGAAAAACTTACCAAGAAAAAAGAAGGAGACTTGATAGAAAAGACAATAACAAATGGAAGAGACAAAACAAGAGAAATGTTGAATCGTTGAAAAATACGGCAG
>CM061914.1:72574442-72621589 GCA_031002005.1 Vandiemenella viatica
GTTTTCCATGGTTTCGCCAAATCACTCCAGGAGAATCCCGGGTTCGTTCCCTCAAAAATACAAGGGCGAATTCCTTCCCGTTGCTTACCCCCAGTCCTTTTCCGCCTCTAATCGTCACTATGTCGACGAGGCGCAATGGTATAAGAAAAAATAATTAAATATAATAGTCTTCAGACGCAATAGAAATACCATTTTTTTTTTTTTATCTAATTGAGTCTGTATGGAGTGTTTCATAATAAACAATTTAATTTCTAGTGTCTAAATATACTTCGGTTTCCAACTTTGATTTTCCGCCAGTAGCTTTTGAGCGTGTATGTATATCAACCCTTCTACCTACCTTCACTAATCCAGCATAGGCCCCAGTTGTTTTCTGTATACCGGATCTGATCCAAACCTCTATGGTTGGTATTTGCCGATATAAATATTCTCTTATTGATTTTAATTACTGCTGGTACTAGTTTTAAAATGCAGAGTGCGATGTATGAGGTACTTCTACCGTTAAAATGGCTCCCCAGTGGTCAAAATGTTTTGACTCACCAGTGTGTTTTAAGTTCTGAATATAATACTGACTTTATGAGATGGAAACAGAGGTCATCACAAATTGATTTATTCCTGTGTAATATTTGATGATATCTCATCGTTTCTTGGCTCTTTCCCTTGCAGTAGATCAATAATTATTTCAAACTAATTCAGTCATTTGTTAACACATGTGATTGTTTGGTGAAACTTTAACGGAGTAAGGGATAATCGTTTAATATGTAGGGAGTGGCGATGGTTGTAAAAGTAAATCCTTCGGTGAAATGAGACAGTTTTGCAGGACCAATGATTCAGATAAATTGAATGCACACACGTCACGGAGCTGCATATTACTTGAAGATTCACTTGGGGCAACACAACATTTAAGTGACCATCATTGTGTTGCCTTGGTCCAGAGAAATGGACTGGGACGTTTGTGCTTACACAGATGCATGAGACTGATATACTGGATGAAACATAGAAATGAGATTCGTTATTATCTTCTCAGCTGAAGGATTGAGGAGTCATTCTTGGTAGGCGTACGGAAATTGAGAATAACAAAAGGTACCGGCGTTGAATCGTGCATTTAGTTTCATCCCAGATGAGGGACCCACAAGGGACAAATATCCTGTGGCAGCCAGTAAGCATCGGACTCGACAGTAGCGTTAACTTTGCTCCACGCGAATATTCTCCGTGTCTGCTGCAGTATTGTCTGTCGCTGATGTTTCAAGAAAACAATTAATATTCAGTGGACGCTAAGTCCAATTCACGTTCATTTTGGTTTTTCACATTGATAAAGAATCACAACTGCTTCCATTATAGGCCATTTCTCAACACCAACGTGGTCTTCAATACACATATCTACGATAGGTTTACACATTCAGTGTGTCGTAAGTTGTAATTGACGGTATTCATTGATACTGTAGTAAATATTGTTACTGTTGTTTTTTTTTTCAATAACTGCTTAACGTCTCTTAACAGCGAGGTCTTTAGAGATGGGGAAGGATGGGGGGCAAGGTATGGGAAGGAATTTGGCCATGGCCTTTTGAAGGAAGCATCCCAGCATTTGCCTGGAGTGATTTGGGAAACTATGGTAAACTCAAATCTGGATGCCCGGACAGGGATTCGAACCGGCGTCCAAAAAAAAAAAAAAACTGGGAGGCGAGAACGCTAACCGTTACACCACCACGCTAGGTAATATTTTTACTGCATAATTTATCGAATAGTTTATTGATTACCTATCCCTTAAAATGTTTGTCAAAATTCCTGTCTGATCCGAAGACACAAGTTGTATTCTACCATACTAAATAGCTACAATTCAACTATTATTGTGTAATAATTATAACGTCCAATTCTTTACCAGTCTTAGCGTAGTTTTACCGTATGATGCTGTAATTTTTTTTTGGAAGTATCCTCCATGATCATTATAACAATACTAGCCTCGTACCCGCGACTTCGTACCCGTGGATTAAGAATTTTTTTGCCAGAATTAAATATAAAAAGTTGTTGGTAACGAAGGATTGGTCCCAAACAATATCGAGTCGGCATAATATGACAGGAAAGCTATCACTATTATCATTCTACCGTCGAACCTGCCTCTTGAAGAGAATCAATTTCCAACATATTTCTGTCACTATTCGATAAGATTTCAAAATTTCGTGACTACAACTGTTAATCATACTGGAAAAAATATCCTGTGCCCTTCATACAGCTTTCCTTATAAAATTCCATCACAACGATATAGCCATATAGTCGTCAAAACCTAACAAAAAGACAGAGACTTACTTCCGTATTTATATTAGTCACACTCACACACTGACTGCGAACAACACCTGAGGGATCATTATAACGTAAAAAAGTGTACACCTACAAAATTGCAAGACTACCTACGATTTGCCTTGCATTGCACCCCTAACTTTATAATATCTACAGTTTAACATTCAATCCAAATAACCTATGGCCCAGGCCTGACTCTTACGATGAAAAACAATTTTTAAAAATCTTAGCCTTTACGTAGATTTGAACCGGAGACCACGACGTTCGTAAGCAAGCTCTTTAGCCATTGAGCTGCCAGTTCACTACACGGAAACACGGTCTGGAGACGTCCACATCCAACGTGTCTGTCTATCGCCGTATTTCGAAGTTATGAGACAACATGTGTTATTTATACAGATAATTTTTCAACCAAATGTAGACAGTATTTTTCTCCTTGTTTCAAAGGATAAGTGTGCAAAGTTTCATCGAGATCGGATGAAAACTGTGGATTTGAAGAACAAACAAACCAACAAACATACATTCATCTTTATATATAAAGATTTACTTACACGGTAATTTGGTACGGGGGACCAAGCTTGGTGGGTGAGAGGTAACGCTCTGGCCTCACATTTGGGAGGACACATGTTCGAATCGCCCCAGGCGAACGCCGTGGTGGTTCCTTTAAAAGGCCATGGCCGAATTACTTCCCGTTTCTAACTCACAGTCCTTTCCGCCGCTAATGACATTGCCTATGAGGAGTAAGTCCCCATTTCCTGTGTTGCGGTCAGTGTAACGTAAAAAATTGTCAATTACATTGTAAAGAACGAACTGAGCCAGTTGTGGCGACTTCTTTAAAATCGATGTAGTTAATCATTTTGCTAGTAATTAACTTTACCATCACAGAAGTATGTGGTCCGGCCGACGGTGAATGATGACAGATTCGGAACTCAATAGACAGAACCGAAACGGTGAATTCGAACCGTGACTCCATCCATCATTATAAAATTTTGACTTTCTCCAACGGAAAGATTTAAAGATAATCTCAACAGTATAAAAAGTCTTGTATAATATGACGATAGATATTCAGTAAGCGTATATTAGGACGGCCTGTTACGAACAAAGATTTGTTTTTAAATTTTGGCCAGCCTTGTTACATCATCTGCGTAAAGGAGAAGATTTAAATATTTCTTCTTCTTCAACTTTACTCACGGATAGGCCGTTCTATTTTTTTTTTTTGGCTTATGGCTTTTCACCCGGCGACTTCGAGGTCATTAAGTCATTAGAGGCGGGAAAGGATAAGAGACAAATAATGGGAAGGAACTCGGCCTTTTGAAGGAATCACCCCGAAATTCGCCTGGAATGGTCTGGGGAAACCATTGGAAATCCAAAGCTAGATACCCAAACGGGGATTTGAACCTGTGTCCTCCCGAATGCGAGGTCAGAGCTTTACCGCTCACCCGCCACTCTGGGTCCCGGATAGGCATTCTGTTTCCATTTTAATAAGGCCATCAACACATATGTTAAATAGAGTTTTAGATAAGCTGCAGCGTGTTCAGGCCTTTGTTTATCAGAATCTCTTCGGTTTTTTTGTGACAGTATTTATCGTTATGTTTTTATCTTTATATAAACATTTGACAGTTTCAGTTAAGTGTCCAGAATATCCGTTTTTGGCCATTAAATCCCTCATTTTGTACCAAAGCTTTTTTGAAATCAACGAAAGTTATTTAAGTTTCGATATTCACGTATTTTTTCTAGACCTCGCTTAAAGCTAAAGATGTTATCATCTTTTGTTCCTCATGATTTACTCTACGGTTTTGATTCTGGGCTTTATTATTTTTTCAATATTTTATAAACAGCATTCGTTAGACTAATGCATCCATAATTTTCGCATTTATGCCTCCACACCCTTTAAAGATAGATATAACCTCTGTCCTTTTAGATGTTAATCAAAGGTAAAAGAAGAAATGCGACACGCCAAGAGTTCATAAGACGACACTATGGAAGACTAAGGCTTTGATCCAATATTCGTTTTGTAATGACCCAAGTCTGGCTGTCTTACATTAAACATTTACGGTCGCTGTTTAATAACTGAGTGACGCTCTGATGTTGAAACTTACTTCATAACAGGTTACCTTTTGACATTCAAATTGCTTGGGACATTGTTCCACAAATACGAGTTTTTGCACATGTAACTTACATATTCTTTTGTGATTTTTTTTTAAACTGCTTTACGTCTCTCAACAGCGAGGTCTTTAGAGACGGGAAAGGATGAGGGCAAGGAATGAGAAGGAATTTGGCCATGGCCTTTTTAAGGAAGCATCCCGGCATTTGCCTGGAGTGATTTGGGAAACCATGGAAAACCCAAATCTGAATGCCCGGACGGGGATTCGAGGCCAGAATGCTATCCGTTACACCACCACGCTCTTTTGTGAATCCAAAATAAATTTCAAATAAAAACCTATTGTTCATGATTAGATGTTGGAGGAGATCTTGTGATTATGAGGCTATCAGGAAATATGGCCTCGTCTAAACATTGAATCGACTGAAATACTCTTTTGGATTGATAGTGATAGATACAAATTCTGTTAGCGTTATGACACCAAGAATACCTTGTGGTTTATAGGTTGTGGATTTGTGGGTAACATATGTACGAGAAACAAAACATAAAAAGAAGTGAGAGAATTCGATTTTCTAGGAAGATAAATTACATCCAGCTTTCATCAAAAAAGAAATCTTTTAATATCATTAATTAATATCTAAATGAGAAAGAAAGTTCCTAAAATTGTACGTACTGAGCACAGCGTTTTATGATAGCTTGGGTTTTTGGAATAGTAGACACAAAGGTTTGTTACACTTAAAATATGGCGCTACAAAATATTTTGAAAATTAAATTAAGATATAAAGTATTGTAATATTATTCTAACAACAGCAAAAAAAGTAGAACAAAAAATTATCTGCATAACATGGGAGGGAGACAGAAACAATCATACGTGGGTAAAACATCTTTTGAAAAGAGAAAACCTACTAGCACTGGATATTGTATTGTATTGCCGGAACTGTGAAAGACGAGCGTCCTTCTTAACTGCCAACAAGTGGAAATCGCATTAATGAAGAGATGAGTGGGGAGGAGAGTGGGGTGGGGGGTGGGGGGGATCGAATGTAGCTGGCCACTATGGAAATTGTTTAAATTTTGCAGACTAATTTTGCTCATATATTTTGTTAACATGTTCGGCCTATGTTATCTAGATTGTCCCGGTGGAACCTCGTCAGTTTTCCGAAATCTGACGTTTCAGCCCTCATTCTGTGGCTTTCTTCAGTGTACTACCATGCTTTGTATCGCTGCCGCTTATAAATAGCTTCCGAAGAGCGCGCTTGCCTTCCATGTTTCAAGACGACCGACCACGCAGGAGGCGGGATGTCCAGTGACGTCACTATAAACGGTTAGCGCGCGCTTCGGAAGTTATTTACAGGCGGCAGAGATTCGAAGTAGGGCAGTCCTCTGATGAAGGCCACTGTATGATGTCTGAAACGTAAGGTTTCAAAAAATTGACGCGGTTTCACCTTGCTAACATTGACAACGTATACGCAATCATGTACGGCCTATCCAACTACGAGCCAAAGAGGAGCGACTTCTGATTGGCTGACGCTTTGCAAGGGAACTGCATCTATTTGAGACTGGATAAAAATTTTCAAGAGTTTATTCCTAGCTAGAAGATTTTTCGGGCGGGCAGCCGATCAATTGATCGCAGATGTACGAATTTTCGATGGCGTAACACGCCATCATCTTCAGGTAGCGTCCACTGGTCGGCGTGAGGAGCGCAGTCCAGGACGCGACGATCACACATCAGTTTATTCCTAGTTGGACAAGTGAACTTAGGATATTTTCGAAATAATTGTAGTTTTCCAAATTTATTACCTGCCTTCTTATTTGTTTTTTAAAAATGTTAAATGCTAACTGAGGCAATAAATTTTATAATGGTTTTGTTTTCTTATTAAAATGTTGCTAATATTGGCTATTCGTGAAGGCCAACGTTGGTGGTTTTCAGTTGCAAATATTTTTAACTTTAAAATGAGCCTCTCTTGCTTGAAATCAATTTAATTGTTACTTTATGGTCAGGGACTAACCGTCTAGTTTTACATCTGCTGTTTTGAATTTTTGTTAACAGAACCCTATCCATTTGAAGAAGTTTAATAATTTGTTTCATTAGTGAGTTTATCAAATATTTATTGCAGGTATTAACTAGTCAAACCCCCTTCATGTTCTTCACCACCTTTTCCCAACAATTTGTGGTTGGCTGCTTTCGATGTGTTCACTCATCGTTGGCATGGTCAAATTTGGAGCTAAGGGTTTTACGGTCGCATGGCTTTGTTGACACCAAGTATTTTATACCTACTGCCAAGTCATACTAACAAGGGACACCTTTGACCTCGAACGCTCGGAAACGCACGAAAACATGCTTAGAATAACAAGCGATCATAAACAAAACAGTGGTGTCATTTCCATGCAAAAGTTGCATTCTACCTAAAATAACATTTTAATAGAGAGAACCAAAGTAACAAAATATCAACACCATATGAAGGAAATTATACTAATTCAATGACGTCAGTGTATCATTACATTTTCAATCAACAGTGCCAAAAACTCTCTGCTTAAAGTAATTCAAATAGCACAAAACACGCATATACAGTAGTACCACATACCTCATAGTGCTTATATTAGTCCTCAAAGTGCAGATGCGGAATTTCGATGAACTGGTTAAAACAAAGTGGAAGAGAACAGTGTGCCCATCTCACTAAAGCCACGTTATCATTTTCCAAATTGCTTTCGCATTCACGCATTCCAATATCAAAAGCCACACTAATTACATTTTCAAATGATAATGTTGGTATGCCAATGTCATAACATGACTTCCGTCAAACATATTTCAACATAGAATTATACGCAGGTGCAACAAATTGATTGTAAATCACAGAGTGAAGTTTCATGATGAAATAACGGTCATGTATCTTCACTTGTGGTTTGGCACAATGTAGTCTTACAAAATCAGTAATACTTCCGATATAGAACATATATTGCCAAAAAATGTAAACCTCAAGGGCTTGACAATATTTTGTTGTTTTCGGTGGCAATATCTTCAGCATAACATCTTTGTTTGGAAACGTTACATCTAGAAGGGTACGATCTGTATGACCTGACCAGGAATCACACAGCAATAGGCTCTTTTCATGGCTCTTTAATGGCGCCAGCAGACAAGTGTGGAGTTCTGCATGGAAATGACACACACCACTGTTTTGTTTATGATCGCTTGTTATTCTTCTAAATATGTTTTCGTACGGTTCTGAGCGTTTGAGGTCAAGTACTAATCATGGAGGAAGGAAATATATGGAGACGATGCAAGAGACCTTCACCACGCATTGAAGTGAAGCAGGGCGAAGGAGGAGTGGGGGGGGGGGGGGGGAATGGCCGGAGTGGTGGGGGCATGGCCGCTTCCATACAGACACGGGGAATATGTACAAAAACCTCAAGGGGACTCTAGGATAAAGGTGACGCCGATATCTGGTGATGGATTATTTTGTAACTCGTAATGACAAATAAAAAATGAAGAATAAATTTTTTTGATATTCTGCTTAGTTTTCGAGATATTCTGTCCCAAATGTGAAATGGTTTTGGTTGAAATTCAGAAGAAAAAAATTGGTTAAAGTCAAATTTGATGATGGATTCTTATTTAAAAAGACGAGACAAATGAAAAATAAAGAATAAAAATTTTCGATATCTCACCTAGTTCTAGAGATATACTGTATCAAAAGTGAGGTTTCTTGAGTTGAAATGGAGAAGAAAAATTTCGCAAAAGTCAAATTTAATGATCGATTCTTATGTAACACGACGAGACAAATCGAAAATAAAGAATAAAATTTTTCGATATCTTGCTTAGTTTTCGGGTTAAACTGGGAACATCGCAATGTTTGGAAGCGCAATACCGCTGCTGCCGCCATGCGGGAGAGTTTAGAGCCTGCTTCACCGATTTAACGTCACTTCTCCTCCATATATTTCCTTCCTCCATGGTACTAATGGGGGAAGTGAAGTGTTGCCATCTGTCTGTGAAACGTGAAGCTATGTTTACATGTGATAAGCGTATTTTTTGTTTATGAACTGTTTAGTTTGTGGCGTGGAGACTGGAGACCGTCCCGGCATTCCCCTTGATGGCTGCACAAAACAGCTTAAAATCCATAGTCAGGACGGCCTTGTCTCACTCTCGGTCCGTTGTAAACATGCAAGCCCACTAGGCCACGTTAATACTATATGGAAGTAACACTTTCTCAAAACGGTAGTCCAAAGTAAGGGGTGTATAGAGGGTTTTTTTTTTCAAAATGAGGGGACGGAATGATGGGTAAAATTTTGAGACTTTCAAGACAGGCTGTTTTATTGGTGGCGGGAAGAAACGTATAAGAATGTCAGTAATAAGTTGTAACGGTAATGTGGACATTTTAACTGGTAAAGACGAAGGATTGCATCATAGCACTGGAGAGAATTGTACTCTATAATTTGTTATATATTAATCAAAAGCTGAATGTATTGAATAAGTAAACAAACACCGTTTCCTTAGGTGCATCTCTGTATGTCGATGAGTAATGAATTTTCCAGCTAGTTTTCATATAACTAAGGTCTCTTGATGTCTCCAGAGTATTTTTTGCAAGACTTGTCTACTTTTGCGGTGTCGCTATGAACTCATTTTAGTACACAGTGCCCCCGCATTTGACTCGGAGCGGCCTCCCCTGTAATCCAGGCTGTCCCTTTGTACAGCGTAGCGGCTGTCCGACTTCCCAGCATGCATTGTGGATGAGCGGCCACGCCTCTCGACCTCACGCAACAGTTGACCCCTCAGACCAAGGTCGGTCTTTGTTCTCTGCGGTGGAATGAAACTTAGTCCCGCACCACGCAGCCACGGATCCATATTTACCAGCGACAAGAACGGTATTTACTTAGCCTACAATACACAATGAAACTAACAAATACAATCATTCAAGCTCGTTTTACATAACTGTTGAATGTGCTTCATTTAAGATTATCTAATATAAATGAATTTAGTGAAACTATAAAGCTATTGCTGACCCGCCAGTGTGGTTCAGTGCGCTGTACCACGGATCGGGGATATACAACGGGACCGGGGACGGGCACAGGCTCTCCTTGAACCGGCCTTCCTGACTGCAAGTTTTAGGTTGTACGACCACTAATTTCTGCCTCATAACCTATACATTTCATAAATAAAAAAATCTCTTATCGTACAGAACACTCAAAGTTACACATTTCGCAACACAGATGGCAGTACAATGTTTTCCTCCAATAGATTAGGTACGCCGAGCCTAACAAGCCCGGTTAGACTGCCTTTCCTCTCAAGGTGCGTTCCCACGGCGGATGGTTTTGTAGGTCGCGCCACATCAGCCGAAGTGTACGGATCAACGGCGCCTCCCCACCACCTTGCCTAGAGTCGTTTCAGCTAACCGGGCGTTTGATCTTTACCGACTAGGTGACAGATAGGTACGCGCCATCCCTGCAAGCACAGGCGAGACTCTTCCCACGGCTCACTCTTGGTAGCTGGATCGGCACGGCCGACAAATGCGCGGGTCGTGGGAAGCCAGCTTCATGGTTCATACTGGCCACTTGTGGTGGCTAGTGTTAACGTGATCATTGGTGGCAGAATCAGAGCAGAAACCGAGCGCGGTGGGTGAATGGTTAACACTCTAGCCTACCTCGCATTTGGGAGGACGGCCGGATCCCCGTCCGGGCATCCAGATTTAGGTTTTACATGGTTCCCCCAAATCACTCCAGGCGAATCACGGGATGCTTCATACAGAAGGCCATGGCCAAATTCCTTCCCGTTCCTTTTTCCAAGTCCCATCCCGCCTCTAATGACCTCAACGTCGACGAGGGGTAAAGTCATAAGTAAAAAAAAAGATCAGAGAGGAGCGTTGCTGTTTATGATTATGTAACATAGCGCATAATGATTGTGCAAAATCTAGGTATTAGTATTGAGATACATATTCTCTTATCAAGATACAAATGTGTTTTCACGTCTTGCATATGGATCGAACATCAGATCGCAGTATCATTTTTTATGTGTGTTGCAACAGAGTTGAGTGATGATATACCAATTTTTTTTTTTCAGAAAATTCAACCGATAGTTTCATTTATAACTACCTGAAGTGAATAGTTTTCATTTGCTCTACTTCTCATAGATCAACAAAGCGTGAATATCGTAAATGTGAGAACCAGCACATAATCATTAAAGCGTTGACTTTTTACGATGTCTTCAAACAAATACTTCAAAAACCAGTTATGTTTTAAAGCAAATAAAACTCTATTTCGTAAAAATCATGATGCTCAATTGGAAAAATTGAAATAGCCCGTGATATTGTCTAATTTATTTCTAGAAAAATTCAGGAAGATCTCCAGAATATAAAAATATAGTCATTTAAATTTGTTAATTTTGAATGGTGTTTCTTTTTCGTCTGTCTTTAAAACTGTATTAAATACCATCGTTGTTTAAATGTAACAATTTTAATGGATGTGGCGAGAAACTGTTTTGGTGTTGGCATCAAGACAAAAATACATCGTCGAAACAATTAGCTTTGAAAGTTCTCTTCAAATTTAATTTGTAGTTATTTGAGAAACAACAGAGAAAAAGTATATATTATGCATCTTCCTTATTATCACAAACAAGAGTTGGTACTAATCTATAATGAACGCTTTCTCCTGATGATCTAAAAAGAATACTAAAATGGTTCAGAAAGTGTGGAGCCAATCAAGTGGTTCTGCGTACATGCACTAAAGAACGCTTTTTTTTTTTTCACTGCAGAATTTGCAAACCCTGTTTGGAACCAATCCGCACATTCAAAGATACAGTAGTAGATGTAACCTTGAACGAGATTTGTTGAAAAGTGACTGGCTGCATGGAACCGACACTACTACACCTACTCTATAAATCACCTTGTTTTACGAACCGAAAACCCACCGTATCTCATAAGAATACACAGAGCGGACAACGATTCAAGAAAAAGTTCGATGAGAGGCACGGAGTTTTTAGAATACCAAGTCCTCCATCTAGTAGGTACTTCTCTAGGATTCCTTTTTTATATCTCACAAATGCTGATCCTCCAAACTGGTACCCACTCTCTCAGGAAAAACTGTCTAGCATAAAACTGGACTAGGTAAAATCGAGAATCCTCAACGCTACTAGGACATGAGTTGCTCCAGTAAAAGCTGAAGTGTGTAAAGGGGTCTGACGACAGACGATCGATGTGAATGGGGAGAACAACAATACCGAGCGTGGTGGTGTAACGGATAACGTTCTGGCCTCGCATTCGGGAGGACGGCGGTTCGAATCCCCGTCCGGGCATCCAGATTTGGGTTTTCCATGGTTTCCCAAATCACTCTAGGCAAATGCCGGGATGCTTCCTTCAAAAAGGCCATGGCCGAATTCCTTCCCATTCCTTGCCCGCATCCTTTCCCGTCTCTAAAAGACCTCGCTGTTGAGAGACGTAAAGCAGTTTTAAAAAAAAAAATAAAAGAAAAAGACACACATGAATCTTGGGAGAGATATTGAAAACTTTGTCCAAGATTCTACAAAACGCTTATGACATTCGAATATGTCCCATACTGTTCATCGTGATCAGTTAAACACTGCTACATTGAGATGTAAACGTCGAATTGTGTTAACAACTGTATATAGCTAACTGTTCCCACAATCACAGAACAAACACAACACTTGATTAAAACCACAGATGAACTTGCCGGTACTATTGCTACGTGAGGTCCTACTCTACCGCGGCCGGGCTTTTCAGGCTGTAAGTTACTCCAATGTATTTCTCACCCGTGAGGGGTGAACTAGGCGGGCCAGAGTTTTCCTGGAATGAAGGGAAGGTAGGTCGACCCGAGCAGGGTATGGGATGGCGTGCTAACTTGGCGTTGCAGCGATCGTGGGTTCAAGTCCGGCCTCACGTATGGATGGTTTTAATGAAGTGTCGTGTTTGTCATCAGTACTAGAATACGAGTGATCAAATAAATAATTGCAAATTACATAATGACTGGCTTTGTGACTTCGAAACCAAATATCAATATATTTTTTTTTTTATGTCAGACAGCAGCACAGTACTTACTGTAGGTGGGGAGGATGGGAAGTGTCAGCTCACCTGACGACGTGCTTGTGGCGCTCGACCCAATACTTGATGGCGGAGCGCACCAGCATCTCCTGCCGCTTGCTCAGTCCGTTGGGGCCGATGCCGTTGATGGGTTCCGAACCTGGGGCCTCCTTCACGGCGGCGATTCGCCGGCCGAACCCCGAGAAGTCCCGCTGGCTGCTGTAAATGCCTCTAATCGCCAGCCCGTCAATTTCTGTGGAAACAATGCAAATATACTCGTTACATGGTGTTGATTATTATTTTTTTGGCATTCGGCTACATAGGCCATACAGCCAGCTCAACATGATTATCGACTGTTCTAGTGTTTCAGTATCTCCAGTACAATGTGAATTTCGTGTTGATGGACACAAGATTCACGGTGTTGATATTCTGCACACCTAACTCATTCTTACATTTCCATATACGACAGAATGTAGTAATCGTGAGCATCTTTCGATTTCCCGGACTTGAACTGCTCTCAGGGATTTGTTTCTCGAGACTTTCGGTTGAACTGTTCGTTTAGCGGCTCCGTTGGTCGACCTTGCATGATCGACTATACGCGTCAAGAATTAGCAACGGGAATTTATGTTA
Organism: Vandiemenella viatica; assembly: GCA_031002005.1. NCBI lineage: Eukaryota > Metazoa > Arthropoda > Insecta > Orthoptera > Morabidae > Vandiemenella > Vandiemenella viatica. The sequence continues at coordinate 72,587,481 of CM061914.1, forward strand.
TCTTGGTTGCCCGGATGGAACTGTGTCAATTTTTTAGAACATGACGTTTCAGCCATCATGCTGCGACCTTCATCAGAGGACTGATGAAAGTCATAGAATGATGGTTGAATCGTCAAGTTTAAAAAAAAAATTGGCGTGGTTCCACCAGGACAACCAGGATAACATGGACAATGACCGCGAAGTCTAGCAAAACATTTAACGGGAATTTAGTGAAAGCGAAAACCTGACTTGTGAGTGTCATAATTGGAGTAGTGGAGGAAGAGATTCTCATTCCTTTTCAAGATTATAACTGAGACAAATGATATCATCAGCGAACAGCGGTAACAAAACGATGTTATTTTCTCTTTGTCAAAAACTGTTTTTGAGGTTTTAATACTGTTTCAATATTAATTTGTTTTGCTAAATTAACACCACTACTTTTTATTTGTTTTAGGTTGGTAATAGCAATTAATTCAGTTTTGGCAATAGGCTCACTAAATGTAGGGTGGGTCTATGTCGAGTTGTTATAGAGTTACATTCCTTTATGATGCTTTCTGTTTATTTAATTAGTAGTGTAAACCTGCGGCCGTTTTTTTGCGTATCGTCACGGGTCTAGAAGAGTTCTGGTTTCTAGGATGAAAGATTATGACAGGTTGACCTGATTTGACCAAATATCAACTTCACCTGTGTGTCATGGTGAATAAAATCTCGTGAGCTTGAAGAAATCGGAAGCATTAATAGAGGTAGGTATTAAACACGAACAGGGACGATAGCGCAATAGTATAATTGTTTAAATAGAAACTTACTTGTATTTGACCCTTAAAGTTCACTCTGCAAAATTTAAAAATTCCTGTTTGCTTCAAAATCATCACGTTGTCTTGTATTGATAGGGCGCAAACACTCATAAAGTAATCATTGGTCATAGTATCTGTAAAGGCCAGAGAACTTAATACACATCCCATATTATTAAACACTTGTGCAACTCCGAAGAAATGAATTTCCATAATACTCGATTCGGTAACATATTTGGTCTGATGTTCACTTAAAATAACCTAATAACTCACGTACAGCGAACATGAAAAAAAGCCATTAACGAAATTGGTCAGTAAAATCCCTAAAAAGCAAATAAACCGTAATGCATAAACTTTGGTCAAGCAACAACATGAGTGAAAATTTTAATTAGATTGAAATTTTTCGAAGCCGGAAGAACAATTGTCAATAGTGGTTACAGCAGAGACCAAAAGTAATTTTAAGTTGTTTAATTTGCTTTCATTAGCAACATGTTACTGAAAATTAGATCCACCTTTTTTTCGGCCGCAAAATTTATCAATTTTTTTTAACAATGAAAATCTGCGAAAAGCAAATTCAATGACTGTATTATGTCTATGAATTTGGTAGTAGTTGCTTAGCTATTAAATTGTGGACATAACCACGAATTTCTTATAATGGTATCTCTGGTAGCTGTTTTGCGAGCCAAGGCTGGCCCATGACGTCACCATTTTCCAGCCAATTGCAATCGAGGTGAGAGAGTGACCTTACGAAATTATATAGAAGATTTGTAGAATCGAATCTGTTAAATTAATCGCATACAGCGGTAACAATGCTATCCTACGTGACTAGTTATTTCCTACGTTGATGGGAGAAGAAATACACCCAAGAACTGCTACAACGATACTTAATGCCGCGTTTACATGGTGCCAATTGACTGGAATGAGTGTACTGTCTTGGTGCGCGCGCAGTACTGGATAGTCCACTCTCCTCCTGTCAACAGGTACAAGACAGTACAGTTGACTGAGGATAGTGGACTCGATTCACGACCAACTTGTGGAATGCAAGATCAACAAACAAGATGGCGACAACTAACAAGTCGCGTAAGCGGAATGAAGTAGAAGCATTAAAATTGCATGAATGCAAGAAATCCTGTGGAATTTTAAGAATAAAAATTATAAAAACAAGGATTTTAGAGACTCTGCTATCAAAAAATTGCATCATAACGGTCTCATTTTTTATGTATCGGCAAAAATATTTCACAGCTGCTCCTTAAACTGTGATACAGTTAGTCTTAAATGATGTAAAAATCTACATTTTTACTTGCAACTGAGGCATTTAAAGAGTTTCTTTTTTATATCTACTCTTTTAACCATTTTCTACGTTTTATTTTGTTATTATTTATATCATTCAACATTCTAATTAACAAATTAGCTTCCACGTTAATTCCTTTTTCTAATATGGACGGACTTTCAAGAAGATAAAAATGTAGGACTAGAGAACTGTCTTACAGTGGACTGTCTTCAAATTATTACCAACATGCTAGTTCACTCTTTTTCCCCCACCACGATGCTCCAGCCAACTGTCGTTCCAGTCAACTCGCTTCGTGTAAACGCGGCATTAGGCTCTTGACTAATTGCCTTCAGGTCAACGAGTAATGAAGACCAACAAACCATCACCAGCTCATGAAATATTATCAAGGCAAGGATTTCTTGAAGAAATGAACTGTTGGCTGATTTCCTACTGCGAACTCATCTGATGCTTTATTATTTCATTATTTTCGGCGATCCCGTGATTTTCGGAGATGACTGCTGGAATATGTGGGGATTATTCATTTAAAAGACCATTTCCGAGTTCCTTCCCCTTCTTTGTCCTCTCGCCGCCTCCTGGATCTAACGTCGTCATGTAGACAAGCAGTAAAGCCAATAAACTCCCATTTTTCCTTAACTTGATTCACCAAACACTTTGATCCGCTAACACCACTCGCCTTGGTCCATAGTGGTACGTTGTGAATCACTGGTCCAACACAACTTGTTTGCGATACGCTCTCTAAGCCGTGCGAGTTCCTATAATGAGTGAAAGCGGCTTGTCAAGATCACTTCTGGCTTCCTGCGAGGCTCCAAATGGGAGTCCAAACCGTTTCGTCTTAATAGAACCAGAGAGCACGGAAGATGTTTCCTCCAATTAGTGACGCCACGAGAGAAAGCACATTACATTTCGTACAGGATTCTCGAGAAATGAGGCAGCCACCGCGCGCATTTCATAACGCTACTGACGGCCATGGATGAAAGCAGATAAAACAGAAGATTTTACCTTGACGCTGAATGATTAGAACGGGCGTACCATCATCGAGACCTGGTCCGTGATGATCCTTCTTTGGCACAAAAATCAGAAATTGGTGCTGACTAAAACACCTCCATTCAATACTTGAATACTGAAAGCTAATGTCTCATTATACTACTACGGTAACACAGCGAAATTAGCGGGCGACGCATTGAAGAATATTCCAGCAATGATACTAGTAGCAAGCACAACTGCCAAGCATTTAAAGGTGCTCTCTACACAAGAACAACCACCAACAGACCACCAGAGATGACATCATAATACGCAACCCACCAAAGAAGAAGGTTATGCCCAAAGGCAAGTACTTCTCTAATGAATTCCTTATCCTACGGGCTCAGGTAGCACAAACAGCTGTCTCACATCTGCCATTTTTAGCTCCATTGTATCAGAAAGTTGCACCCTTCATCTTTATAGAGAAATGACACAGATTCGGTATGATCTGTAGTTGCGAGGGCCATTATTGAAAGAGAAATTAAATGACACCAGAGTATGTTCAGTGAGAAATCTTGAAGCAAATTTTCCATTCTGGTCTTCAAATATAAAGTGTGATCAGTTACTTTCTATAAACGGAGGTTTTCCTAGCGTGACAAATCTTTATTAGATATGTTGGCATTATAGAAAGCAAGCCTGCCGTGTTCGAAAATCATCAATATGGTCATTCTTTGGGGGTCAACTTTATAAAAATAGCCTACCAAAATATTACTCCTCACTACAGTAACTTTGTTGTTGGCCATGTTCCGCAGTTGTTGCATAAATGTTTTTGAATAAAAATCCGTCTTCTAACAACTGTTTTTATTATTAACTTTCATCTACCAGACGCGTTTCGCCCTTATGGAGTGGGGTATCGTCAGTGGCTATAAATAACATAATATTATGATTATATTTGTTTATGCGTTTAAGTTCCATGGTTTTCCCAGATCACTTTACGCGAATGCTGGGATGGTTCCTCACAATATCCCATGGGCGCCTCCTGTCATATCCCGTATATCCCTTCCAAACCATTACCTTTCCGGATAGGTTCAATGCACCCTCCGCCACACACTTTTAGTGAATCGCGGAATAATGGTAATAGTAAGTACATTAATTATATAAATATATTCATGTTGTAATATTGTAACGTCTGCTATAATTATTCTATATATTGTTTTAATAGTATCTCTGTTCAAACATAAATTCACTTCTTAATACTAAATTATCTGTATGGTTACAAGCTTTATGTACATAAACTCTACTTACTATGATTGTGGCGGCTAGCACATGTCAGTCCGAAACAGCACCTTCCGCGTTTTTCTGGCCCGTTGTTTCTTCCTACAGCTTAACATTATTTTTTAATATTGCACACTTCACTCTATTTATATAATTTGCTATTAAATTGCACTTTTAACTACACCAAACTAGTTATAATGTCTACGGCGATGTGTTTGTTTTGAATGTACAGTTGTACCAACCCATTACTGTTGTTTACTGCTTTGTTCACTCTATGTTAAATTATATCTTTTTTGTGATTATCTTAACTATTATTTGTGATTTGTGTGTGACTGTGTTGGTTTTCATGTGTTGTGGTGTTTTCTGTTGCTTTGTATAGTGTTTTGTTTGTTAAATTTGTGTAATTTAGCACTGTTTTTACCTTTGTGAATTTGATAACTTTCTTGCACTGTTAATAATTGTTTTATTTTATTTATTTATTTATTTGGCCTTTGGTCTGAGACCATTTAGCCAGCATTATACATTAATGTTTGTTTGTTATTTTCTTCTTACAGAGTATTGGAGGCTTCAAATCTTCAGTTCTGTGTCTTGAAGGAAGCGAACTATTGCCTTGTAGATTTGCACATTTCTTCATTGAAGAATGGTGGTAACGCTCGCTGGAAATTTGACTGAAAGCTGTTCGAGGCGCCTGTAAAAACGTTTGCGTTGTGATTGGAACCGTGAACAGGAGAGTATGATGTGATTGAGGTCGGAAATCTTTTGGTCTAAGGTGCATATAGGTGTTTCTATTATATGAAGGCGGCATAAGTGGTGAGGATAACAACCGTGTCCTAGTCTCATTCTAATAATGGTTGTTGCGTGTCTTCTTGCAATATTGTGCTCTGCGAACCACGGTGTCTTCGGTATTGTAGGTTGTACTGCTGAGTAGTGTTTTCCTCTTAGTAGCTGCGTCCGGGACCAGTCTTCATTCCAACTGAGGTATGCCTTCCTAGAGACTAGTGAGATGAAATCCCTCCAAGGTAGCTGAATGACTGCAAAGTGCCCTTCGTTGATGCTCTGTTTCGCTAGCTGGTCGACGATTTAATTGTTCATTATTCCTATATGACCTTTAATCCAGAGAAAATGTACTTGTATGCCAACTGAAGAAGCTTCTGAAGCTAATCTCTAATTGTACTCCTCACTATGTCAAGCAAACAGTACACTTCGAAAGAGATTTATTAAATGTAGCAAAGGAATATGAAGGCAGTTGTAAATAAGTTCACATGATCTGATTTTCTGGGTAACTAACAAATCCTATAAACATTCTAACCAATGGATGAAATTTCTCGTCCATACCAGACTATCTAGATTCCATTCCTAACTGTAGCAAAAGGTTTTTCCCCGCATAAAAACATTAGCATTTATTTTCCCCCGCTGCTTTTTGTCATGAATATATCAAGCGAATCATCTCATGGGGCGTGTTACCGTGAATCACTTTTACGTAAGCATAATAAAGTTTTTAAAGTCTGATACTCAGCGACCGTCAGCGATAAATGCAAACTTAAGGTACAGGAGTTGGATAGTTTACATGACCACGTAACAGACAACATGAACAAACATCGTTCGCCTCGCATCGCATAATGCCCGGAAGATAAATCCGCCTAAAAAGATTTCGTGCGTCGAGTTTACTTCAGAGTTCAGATCCTCATTCGGATGTGTCTGCGTTTTCTACCTTCACTTTCAGGCGAAGCCGAGCGACACTGTAAAAATTTACAATAACTTTGCGAATATTTAGTGAAAAACATTTCTTCTAATTTCAAAATGTTGCATCATCTGCCCTAACTCACAATCACGTGACTAGTATCACTGGATGGAACTGAAGAGATACGACACCCGAGACGGAAAGAATGCTTGACTGTAGAAGAAACTGTGAAACATAGCTTGTCAGAAATCGGTAGGGTGGGAATATTGCAAGAATAACAGACGGTTGCGTGCCGCGGTAGGGGGTGAACAGCGGTTGATCGTGTTATTTGGGCAACGCATCAGCCAATAGAGCTTACAGTCCGTCTTTGATATTGTTTAAGAAATGGTCGGTATTTCGGAGTATTATGACAAGAAACGCATCTTATGAAAAATGAAACAGGGTTATTATTTCTTTACTATAATTTGTAACTAGTACAATTACGGGATACTGTTACAAGACTAACTTAAAACCACACGCAACTCGACATCTTAGGCACCTTTCACACATGATGGTTTTGGTCATACGATATTTTAAAAACATTCGTAAGTTCTTCATAACGTGTGTGAAATAAACCTGCTCCCTCTCGTTGAATTGAAATGAATTTTTAATTACGATGGAGCACACGCCCCGGTAACAATTTCCCTAGGGGAGCGTGCATAAACCACGTAGCTCCATTTTTCCATTTTGGCCTCCTGTGAAACCCCCCCCCCCCCTTCCACGTAGCACGTAGCTTTTTTCCATTTTGATTCCAGAAGACATTTTGTACTGTTTTCTCTTGTCGGACTATTGTAAATTACATACGGAGATAATTAACTGAGGGAAATAAATATTCACATGCTGTTGTGAGTTCAGTTTCTCACTTTAACTGTGAAATATGTTATGAAAGGAAAGCTACGTGGCCTGGCTCAGAACCCCCCCTCCCCCCACGTAGCCCAGCGTAGCCTTCCAGCAACCCCCCCCCCCACTGGACCGAGCCACGTAGTTTGTGCACGGTCCCTAGTCATCTAACTGAAACTTTCTTTCTTTTTTTATCATGCTCTAATATAATGAAAGTGTTAGAATTCTCTGCCCTTCTACTTTTGCCATTTAAAAATTTTAATTCTATATTCCTTCATTGTTTTCGGTAAATTATTCATCACTTTCCTTGGTAATTTATTCCAGTCCCTGACACCCTTAGCCACAAAAGAAAATTTCCCCATTCCGTTATGACTGAAATCGAGTGCCATTTTGTGCCCATGGTCGTCTTTTCCATTCCATGCAGTACTCCTAATTCTACCCCTATCCCTCCAAGCCTCATCACCGGCTTACGCCTTGTACACTGCCAGCACATTTTTCATCCTCCTCCTTTCTTCCAGTGATTCCCAACTCATCTCCTTTATCATTCAGTTACTAATTGAGTCCTGAAGTAATTTACACAAAATCACCAGTTTCCTTGTGGGTACCAAAGGAATCATTCGCATTGGCCGACTGTCTGTTTTGATGAACTGTACTCAAAGGACCGGAGCATTGATTGTTATGAGTAGGGTTGCAACGATATACCGGTCAACCGATAATATCGGACCAAAAATATCGATATTTCTACATGGTCGATAAGATAATATTGATATGACGCAGTGAAATATGGAAAACTACAAACCCCTTACCACTAAAAATGCTGTAAATAAATGTGAGTATCGAAGGGATCAATCATGATTGTGCTAAACACTGATTTATCTCGATAACAAAATCGATAAAGTCCTTTCCTACTTCGTGCGTTATTCGTTCCTCATACACCGTTCTATTATTTAATCTACTCCGTTATGCTCCCGGCAATTGGTTCTTGTAGATGTTTTTTTTCAATAAACTACCTGTTTGCAGAAAAACTTCTCGTGTTGACTCGTTTGGCGACTTTTCGGAAGTTTGTGCCGCTTCATTGTCAATCCCCGTAATGTTAAGCGGGACCTCACAATGGAAGCGGCACAAGCTTCCAAAACGTCGCCACACAATTCAACTTTGACTCGGTTGGAAACCCAATAAGTTTTTCTACAGTATTGCCGCCGCGAAAATGTACATAGTTATCTACCTGAGTTATATCACTTGATTTGGTTTACATACTTGTTTCTAATTTCTAATATAAAATATACAAATATCGAGAAATATCGCTATTATCGGCTTGATGAGGCCGATATTATCGAATATAGTGTCCCTAGTGTCGATATAAATATCGATATATTTATCGATATTGGTATCAACTTGCATTCCTAGTTATGAGGTGATTACGATTCCATCTTGTTCAACGACAATGAATTATGATTAATTCAGTAATTTTGGGATTATTCATTGCAACACACAGTGATGTTAATGACGTCACGACCTGATCTGTGCTCAAACGACGTCAAACAATCTTTGTGTGTGAAAGCGAGATTGATTTTTTTATATCGTATGACCAAAACCGCCGTGTGTGAAAGCCACCAGGGTGGGGCCACACTTGACCCCCGTGCCTGCACTGTGTTTTCACCCATTGTTGGGGCCCACTCGACTGAAGCTGATTCAAACAACACCGCTTCGCCCACCTAACCATGACTGTATCGATCCCGATTAGTTGGTTTAAGTTTTAACGGTGACGAAGAAGTCTCGGCAATGTGGATGTGAAGAAGTTTGGATATTTCCGGTCATCTACGTTGTTTTGGTGTTACAGATTGACACAAAAAAGTGTATTTTTTTTTTAAACCTACTTTCATGCTTTAACTGAAATTTGTGAAATATAGATAGACTTAGGTCTAAGAAATAACTGTGAAAGGAGCTCATGGAGTGCATTAAAGACCGAAATAATGAAAGCTGGTAAAGAAACATTAGGCTTTAGGAACAAGCTGCCAGAAAACCTTGGATCACAGAAGAAATTTTGGAACTGATGGATCAGAGGAGAAGGTACAAAAATGCTCAGGATGAAGCAGGAAGAGAACAATACAGCAATTTAGAAATCAAATAAACAGAAAATGTAAAAAAAGCACAAGAAAAATGGCTAGAAGAAAAGTGTGAAGAAGTAGAAAAGGCAATGGTTACAGGTAAAGCAGATGTTGCCTATAGGAAGATCAAACAGAATTTTGGAGAAATGAAGAAAATAGGTGTGAATATTAAAGCCGCCGATGGGAACCATCTTTTAAGCTCAGACGACAGAGCTAACCGATGGAAAGAATACATTGAGAAACTGTATGATGGGGACGATAGAATAGAAAAGGAAGGTGATGTCAACATTGATGACTTAGGAGATCCTGTTTTGAGGACAGAATTTAATAAAGCTCTGAATGACTTGAAAGCAAATAAGGCAGTTTGAATTGATGAGATCCCTGCAGACCTCTTAAATCCCTAGGAGAAGAAGGAATCGAAAGATTATTCAAGCTGATATCAAAAAGTTGTGAAACAGGAGATTCCATCAGATTTTAATAAAAATATCATCTTCACACTTCCGAAGAAAGCACAAGCCAACAAATGTGAGAATTATCGCACCATTACTCCAACATCCCATGCTTAAAAATTACTGACCAGAATAAATACAGAAGAATGGAAAGGGTAGTAGAAGAGATATTAGTTGAAGATCAGTTTGGGTTTACGAAAAATTGCGGTACAAGGAAAGCAATGCTGTCTTTAAGATTAATACTTGAAGGGCGGATCAAGAAAAACAAAGATACTTTTAAGGCGTTTGTTGATTTAGAAAAAGCTTTTGATAATGTTAGGTGGGACAAGATGCTCAAATTTTTAAAGAAGTCATGCCTAAAGTATCGAGATAGAAGAATATTTTATAAACTATATAATAATCAAATGGCTGTAATAAAAGTAGAGAATCATGAGAGACAAGCATAAGTTAAAAAGGGTGTGACACAAGGTTGTAGTCTATACCCGTTAATATTCAACTTGTATGTAGAGGAAGCAATAATGAAATTAAAGAAAAATTTTCATGTGGCATAAGTGTTCAGGGAGAAAAAATCAGTATGCTACGACCTGATGATGACATTGTCTAGTAGGAGGAGAACCTGTTTTCTGGAACACCGCCAGGTGGCAGCACGGTCGTTGCCTCCGTGACGTCACAAGATGGCGGGCCGTTAGTTCTTTGGCCGGCCGCTGGGAGGGCAGCATCTCCCAAGGGCTTAATTTCTTTGGGCGCAGATATTCCACTCCCCCAGGAGAGTGAAAGCTAGAGGGGAAATTCCACCGCCGGGGGCGTGTTTACACATGATACGCGCTCTGTTAGACGTTGCGACAGGTGTGAACTTGCTCATCCGAGACATCGTGCGTTCGCCTTGCATCACTGTCACGAGATGGCAGCACCTAGAGGCTATAGTCACCGCTAGATGGCCTGGCATGCTTCATATGCGTGAAATATTTCGGAATCCCCGTTTTCAGGCCTGCGTGAACACGCTCTGATTGCTCTCCATTAGGCATTGCGAAATGTGTGCCGTGCTGGCTGGGGTTCCGTTAAGCAAGCAATTGTTTGCGGTGCGAAACATCTTGGCTACTATCGACACACAGTAAAATATTTTCTTCGGTTCTGTGTCGTGAAAAATACTTAAGCGTGAACCATTGCGATTTTTTTACTAAAAAGTAAAAAAAGTCCACATCAACGGATATTATGTGAACAGACATCGGTAGCGTTGGGGCTAGAGTGCCGAAGGTCGCCGGTTCGAGTCCGGCCGCGGTGTTTTTATTGAAAAAGCCGTTCCAACTCGTCAATTTCAAAACGAAAATCAAAATTTTAGTTTCCACACCTAGAGAGTATGGCGCCAGCTTGTTATAATTGAATAAATTTTTCCTTTTAACGTTCGATACGGAAAAAACCGTCATAAACTCCAGATATAAAACCGAGGAAGAATTCTATGTATACCTGTTTTCATGAAATTATTTAGTGTTCTGGCCTTGCATTCGGGAGAATGGCGGTTCGAATCCCCCGTCCGGGCATCCATGGTTTCCCCCAAATCACTCCAGGTGAATGCCGGGATGCTTCCTTCAAAAAGACATGGCAGAACTCCTTCCCATTCCTTGCCCCCCATCCTTTCCCCGTCTCTAAAGACCACGTTGTCAGAGAGACGTTAAAAAGTTAAAAAAAAATGAAATTATTGTGATAAAGTATAGCAATACCACACATACGTTATTCCTTTCAAAATTCGTAGCCTCAAAAACCCATCAATGGTGAAATCCTTTCATTGAAACCGACAGATATTCAAGGTAGGAAAACCCATAAATTGCGTTCATCGAAGCAGGCAGACATTAAAAATTAATTCACCGACGAAGAGACGGGAAACAAACTCACTTTTTCACATCATGTTGGATTCGTTATGAACAATATAATATAACTCACGAGTGTCACCTACAATCCGTGTATTTTAAAGGATGTATTAGATTAGGGGTAATGAAACACAGACACTTTTAAAACTCAAAGAGGCATTGAATGGGTTTACTGATGTATGTAAGTATGGCCTCGATAAATTAATAGCTCCTAAACTAAAGCAAAGTTTTCGATTTGAAAACCAGTTTCTATGTAGATGTAATCATTTGGGTATGATGAGCACCGAGGTTTGTGGCAAAGAAATGAAATATTTCGCACATCCTGTAGCTATTCAGTCTGGACCTAGGGTGTTCAGTCCTTTTCCTCCAGTTACGTGTATGTGTGTGGTGATGTATGGTAACTGTGTGTATGCATGGACATGTGAATGTTTGTCTTTCTATGTGGTTGAGTGTCTATCCCGATAGGATTCTACTCGACTTTGAGATTTCACAATGACTGGCTACCTATGTGTTGATGTAATTAATTGATAATGTGATAAGTACTGAGGTGTATGGCAAAAACATGTCATCCATTGCACACACTCTAACGTCTGTCTGATGGTTTTTTGGTCAGTTATGTTTGTGTGTGAGACCTAGTATGAGTATGGGAGTTATGATATTTGTCTGATGACCATGTGCGTACTGATACTCGTGGTACGTCGGACAAATATTACTGAACAGCAGAAAAGGCTTGTGGCGTGGGATAGAGGTGGTGCTGATCATGTGAACAGCTTTGTACATATTGCCAACGATACTGAATGGCAGAGAGGTCTGTAGTGTAAGTTAAATGATATGATTTTGATGTGAGGAGTTTGTTACTTGGAACACATGTTAATGATGATTTTTTTTGTCAGTCTTGAGCCATGAGGGTTCTGTCCCACTTTTTATTTGCCATGATTGGGCTGGTTGTTGTGTTGAGCTCGCTGTAGGCATGGATATATGTGTCAGTGTGCGTCTTTCTCTGTGTCTGTATGCGTAAGTATGGTGATACCTTCCTTAAACTCATTTATCTGGACGTATGAATTGCTGTTCCTCCCATATGTTTGTGCTTGTGTGTGGAGACGTATGGGTTTGTGGATTAGACCTAGTATGAATATGGAGGTTATGATATCCGTCTGATAGACAAGTATCCATTGTAACTCATGGTACCTGGGTCACATGTTACTAAATGACAGAAAGGGTTGCGGTGTGGGAGAGATGTGGCTGTGATTTCAAACTTCACACATCCTGTAACTCTTTAGTTGGATCTAGCATGTTCAGTCTCTTTCCTCCAGTTATGTGTGGTGATGAATGGAACTGTGTGAATGCATTGACATGTGTGTGTGTATGTGTGTCTTTCTATGATTTTTGGCCAGTCATGGGTGTTCTGTACCACTTTTACGTTGCCACGATTGGGCTAGTTGTTGAGTCGAGATCGCTGTATGCATGGAAATGTACGTGTGTATGCGTCTCTATCTCTGTGTGTTTCTTTTTTGCGTAAATGTGGTGATACCTTCCTTTATCTCGTTTGTCTGGATGTATGATATGTTGTTCCTGCACTGATGCTTGTGTGAGGTGACATATGGATTTGTGGGTGAGACCTAGTATTAATATGGGAGTTATGATATCTGTCTGATGACCAAGTGTCTACTGCTACTCGTGGTACATGGGGAGCACATGTTACTGAATGGCAGAAAAAGCTTAGGTGTGGGATAGACGTGTTGGTGCTGATGTGAACAGTTTTGTACCTAGCACACATGATACTGGATGGTAGTGAGGTCTGTAGTGTGAAATAAATGAGATGATGTTGATGTGAAGAGTATGGTGCCTGGAACATATGTTACTGATGATTTTTTGGTCAGTTATGAGCCATGGGGGGTTCTACCCCACATTTTCGTCGCCATGATTGGGGCTGGTTGTTGTGTCTAGCTCGCTGAAGGCATGGAAATGTGAGTGTTTGTGCGTCTCTGTGTCTGTATGTGTAAATATGGTGATACCTTCTATAAACACGTCTGTCTGGACGAATGATTTTGCTGTCCCCTCCACTTATGTTTGTTTGTGCTAGTGTATTGAGAATTATGGATTTGTGGGTGAGATCTGATAGCCAAGTGTCTATTGCAACTCATGGTACCTGCGTCACTTTTTTACTGAATGGTAGAAAGGGTTGCGGTGTGGGAAAGACGTGTTGATGGTAAATATAATCAACTGGGGCGCGATGAACACTATTTATGGTATAAACACTTAGGTTTATGGTGAAAACATATCATCTTTTGCGCATCTTCTATCTCGCCAGGCTGATGATTTGTAAGGAGACTTCTGTTTTTCAGCCAGTCATGAGGCAAGAGAGTACTACACCACTTTTTTGTTTCCATGATTGGTACCGGTAGTTGTGTAGTCTTGGACATGTGTATCTGCGTCTCTCTTTGTGCATGTAAGCGTAAGTAACTTGTCTGTCTGATGATTTTTGTAACGATAGTTCTGTCCAGTTAATCAGTTGTAACGACAATTCTGCCCCCCACTTCATCGTTTCCGTGATGCTTGCTGTTAGTTCTGTCGACCTCGCTGTATGCATGTACAAGTGTGTGCGGGTGTCATTCCTTGGTGGATTTGAGTCTAAAATATATGGTTATAGAATTATCAACGTGTGCTTCTATCCATTGTTTCAGGGCTTAGACAATCTCCCATTTTGATGTGCTCTTTACAGTTTACTGCCGTTTGTGTTGGCATGTGAATTTTGATTCAAACTACATAAAAATCATTTAACAGAGAGGGGTGATGTACCAGAGAAGCGAAGGACTTGGGTACAAACCCACAGTCAGACCATTGCTTGTGTGGTGTAGTATGGATGTCATTGGAAGATAGGAAGAGTGTTAAGGGGCTGTAGGTGGCGTATAATGCTGTTAGAATGGATATTGGTGGAATAATTCTGAGTGGTGTATGGAGCCTAAGTTGACCATGACCACAATCTAGCACTAGACTTTAGGTGATGAGGCCTGAGTGGATAAAATATCTAAACACCCACTTTGACCTAACAATTTACGACAGTTCAGGTGTGAGCACTATCTTAGGCGTAATAGAACCTATGGTGACGTTTTGGATACTTGTCGATATGTGGGGATCTTCTATGAAAATGTGGGTTATGATGTCTGTTTGATGACCAAGAAACTATCAGTTAGCTAAGAGCATTATGGTAACTTTATCGTGGTTACTTGAACGAAGCATGCAATTACAAACAAATGTCACACTTGGCCCTGAATCCGAAGGTTGGCGTTAGATGGGAACAATTTAAACCGAATGGAGAACTCTCCTGGGTCCTGATTTATTGAAAAATAATTTCCTGGAAAATGGTCACAGGCGATGGTCTCAGGCATGTTCTGTGCTTAGCGTGACTCGATTTTTATCACATAGGACTGGCATACTTCGATTCGACAGGGGTGAAATTAGTAAGATTAACAGACGGTGTCTCGTTCCTGGAACATACGTGCTGAGCTGTAAAATACAGTTAAAGGTGTCAATCATTGATGTATCACAAGGGATTTATTGGAATTTTAGGCAAAGTGCAGCTAAGGACACTCAATTTGTGATTGCTTACGGAAGCATAACAGAATTGATACATAGATTGGTCTGGATTGACAGACGACAAAGGTTTGACCTTGGTGGCAACAATTACGAGTGCAGTGAAATATTTTATACCAATGGCAGCAGATATAAGTTAGATAAATAAGACGTCGTACTGATGCTAATATGAATTCTATCTTCCCTCACTGCATTCCATGGTCATACTGGAAACTTTGATTTTTTTCTAGCTCTGATGTGGGAAAGGCTTTGTCACAAATATTTTCAAGTGGCCTCTTGTCCAAAGACAGTGTTGAGAAGTAGACTTGAAAAAAAAAATTACATGCTGATTGGTTTGATATAAGTGGAGAGATCAACGTGTATTCACTTCTGGAATGGCTGTAGGGAAAGAAACTGGTTTTCAAATCGACTGTCACAAGTATTTTCATGTGGGGCTCTTGTCGAAAGACTGAGTCTGCAGGGTTGAGAAATAAGCTTGAAAAAATTACAGGCTGATTGGTTTGACATCAGTGGAGAGATTAACATGTAATCACTTCAGAAATGTCTGTAGGGAAAGAAACTGGATTTCACATCTACAACTTTGCATTAGGCAATGATAATTATGTGAATCTAATTTAGTAAGCATTTTTCAGATAAAATGGGCAGGGAAGTTATTGCCATAGCAATAGGATAGAAATACACACAAAGTTCATCGAGGTTGCAGACACATCCATGAGGAAATCACTTTTTTGAGTTTAAAACATTAGTTGGATTCTCGCTTTGTTTCATTGCACATAATTTAATACTATATTAAAATAATGGGGGTGTGACAGAAATTCGCGAGTTATCATTAACGATTAATTATATTGGAATCCCACCGTACTGAAGCTTATTTCCTCTTGTTATTCACACAGAGTTATTTTTTGTGCAAAGCACCCTCTGCCAATTTCGAATATCAGAACTGCATTGTATAGATGTGAATTTGAGCTATGTCAGGACATTCCATGGTTCATTATCACGTTTTAAACGTAAAAGTTACGCTTTCACATGGTCTATTTTAATTAAATACAAAGACTCAAGCAGTTTATCTGTTCACCCAGAATGAAAACAAAATTTTCGATTTTCGTTTTGAAAACACGAGTGATTGGGCTACCATAAATGTTTCTTAGATTTGTACTACGAAAACTGCCATTTAATAATTATTCTCATCTCGTAATAATTTCTTCTTGAACCGAAGTGAATGCTGAAATATTTCTATGTATCCCGCTGGAGCGGTTTTGCAGTGCAATGAGAATATGGCGCAACCTGAATTCCTTATCGATAGCAGGACACCTGAAATTCGCTGCAAGCCTGAGACTCTGTACAAAATTCTGCAATCATACGAACGCTGTGTTGGACGCCCTACTTTCTTTGTCCGCCAGCCAGGCAGCCAGCTATGCTTTCATAATGGTGGATGGCAAACACACACCAGCCAAGCTGTATCGCTCTCTAATGGAGCCATTTCGTAACCTGTCGGACTCCCGAGCAAACAATAGCCGCTCACGCAAACATCGAGATATTTCTCTTAAGCTTCTCGCGTTGAGAAATGAAGCATGCCGCGCCATCTATCGGGAAACGGGATACTATGCACCTCGGCAGTCGATTTTTTTTTTAACGTCTCTCTAACAACGTGGTCTTTAGAGACGGGAAAGGAATGGGAATGAATTCGGTCATGGTCTTTTGAAGGTAGCATCCCCGGCATTCACTTGGAGTGATTTTGGGAAACCATGGATGCCTGGATGGGGATTCGAACCTCCGTCCTCCCGAATGCGAGGCAAGAACGCGGCAGTCGCCCTGCATGCCGCGCCAAATATCGGAAACCGGGATACTTTGCACCTTGGCAGTCGATTTTTTTTTTAATGTCTCTCTAACAACGTGGTCTTTAGAGACGGGAAAGGAATGGGAATGAATTCGGTGTAGCATCCCGGCATTTAGCTGGAGTGATTTGGGGAAACCATGGATGCCTGGATGGGGATTCCCTTTATACCTCCTCCGCCATCTTCTTTTAGCTATGAGACACATCAAATACGTGCACTTCTAATAGGAAGAGGGTCTGGCACATAATGGAGACCATCATACTCGATTTCCCGATTAATAGATTATATTATCGTCCATTTTCTACCTATACCAATGGGTCCGTTCAAAACGCGTGAAGATAGAACTTTAACAATATTTAAGGTGCTCGGTAAAGGTGCATATGGTAGAGAAATTTCCTCGTCAGCCGACGCGAAGAGTACACATTTCGCAATGGCTAATGGATAAGCAAACAGAGCAGGCCAGAACAGTGACAAATATTTGTAGTTTTCACAACGGCGTACCGTCGGCTGCCATCTAGCGGCCACCAAATGAACTAACTGTCCAGCGCAAGTTCACCCGGTGCCGCCATCTGGGCGGCCGGTCAAGGAACTAACGACCCGCCATCTTGTGACGTCACGGAGGCAACGACCGTGCTGCCACCTGGCGGGTGATCCAGAAAACAGGTTCTCCTACTACTTTGTCTCGTTAGCAGAAAAGGCTGAGGATATTGAGAAATTACTGAATGACATAAACAAAATACTGAAGGAAGATTTAGGTCTGAATATAAATTAAATCAAGACTAAAGTGATGAAATGTGGCAGAAATGATACAAATACTAGCAGATTAATTACAAAAGTTGGATCGAATGCAATTGTAGAAGTAAGTGAATTCTGTTGTTTAGGAAGCAAAATTACAACCGTTGGCCGAAGCAGGAATGATGTCAAAAGCAGAATAGCACTAGCAAAAACAGCCTTCATGAAAAAGAGAAATCGTTTGGTTTCAATTATTAATCTAGGAATTAGAAAAAACTTTTTAAAACTCTATATGTGGAGCACAGCACTTTACGGTTGCGAAAAATGGACTTTAGGAATACCAGAAAGAAGGAAAATTGAAGCATTTGAAATGTGGTGTTACAGAAGAATGCTGAAAATTAAGTGGACAGACAAAGTAAGAAATGAACGTGTTTTGGAAAAATGATGGGTGAGGAAAGGTGTTTGTGGAAGAAGCTTACAGGAAGAAGAGACAGGCTGGTAGGTCATATTTTGAGGCATCCTGGATTGGTTAAGTTTCTGGTGGAGGGAACGGTCAAAGTTAAGAACTGTAGAGGAAGACAGAGATTAGAATATATGAAGCAGATAATTGAGGACGTGGGTTGTAAGGGATATGTAGAGATGAAGAGGTTAGCACAAGATCGGTGGAGGATTGCATCAAGCCAGTCGAAACCTTTATGAGTAAGCGACTGCAGAAATGACATGTTGGGGTGCAACCCTTACAGCTGTGTCTACATCCATAACCACGTCTATTTTTTCTCTATTTCAAACATCTTGTCAACTAACACCTGCATTGTTTATAGTGATACTAACGCTTGACGCCCAGAGAAGCGTGTAGTAGAGGTTGCTACGGTTAAGGTTGCCCCAATAGAAAGAGAAATTAATATTGAAATATTCTTCACGATAAAATAACCGAGTTAAATTATGGTTTAAACACGATATTTGGCAACTGTACTCACCGTCGATCTGTAAAACCTGAATTTTAAAGCTTGCCATGTGCGCGTTGTTGATAGACTGACGTAGAAATGGATTGCGTTGTTACATTGTCTACGACCGGTCTCAGACTTCACAACACCTCGCGGAGCAAAAATCACGGAACGTTGACGACGAGCAGCCCAAATAATTGGTAACCAAGAGTCACTAAGTTGGAAACACGGATCGTGGATTTCATTTACAGAACTTGATATTCTAAGATAACTTTCTGTAGTCTTGCAGGGTACTGACCTGGGCCTCCGAGCCCGTATAGCGGCTCTGCGGAGGGCAGCGTGGAGGCCGCTCTGAAGAGGTCTCCAGTGTTGGGGACTGGAGTGTCGAGTGCGGCGCTCAGTTCCATCAGCGGCTTCATGATCTCCTTGAGGTGCACCAGCTGCTCGCACGCGTAGATCAGCCAGCAGCAGAACAGCACGTCCAGCAGGTTAGAGTGCATCATGGTCGCCAGCAGCCAGTACACCTGCACAGGGCACAACGGCAACAACTGATACAAATCGGGTCGACTTGAGAGAAAAGGTTTCTCTTCCGGGTACAGCTTAATGATTTCATGTAGGATCTAAATGTGGGTTCAATGCGGCCAAAATTAAGTAAAGGAATTATTAAGTGTACTTAATTTAATTTAATTTAATTGCAATGGAGCACAGGCTCCAGTGGCAATTTCTCTACACACCCGTCCTCCCCCTATCCTGCACCCACCTACATTTGCCCTCTACAAATTTTATCTTTAAATTCTTTCAAAGTTTTCGGTAAATTATTCATCATTTCTCTTGGTAACTCATTCCAATCCCTGACACCCTTACCTAAAAAAGAGAATCTTCCCACACCCTTGTGCCTGAAATTGAGTGTCAGCTTGTGGTCATGGTCATATTTTCCCTTCCATGCATTATTTTTCATACCTTTTGCAATATCTTTCCATGCCTCATCGCCAGTATAAGCCCTGTACACTCCCATGACCCTCCTCATCCTCCTCCTGTCTTGTAATGAATCCCATTCCAGCTCCTTTATCATATCCGTCACTGATTGCATTCTGCGATAATTTCTAGAATCAAATCTAGCAGCCCTTCTTTGCACCCTCTTCAACTCCTGTATTTGATACGTAAAATGAAGGTCCCATACTACACTACCATATTCGAGCAATGGTCTCACTAAAGTTTTGTAACCCAATTCCTTTACTACTCCCGTACATCCCCTCATTACTCTCTCCAACAAGTGCAGAGTTTTGAAACCTTTTCCTACCACCTGTCCAATGTGTCCAGCCCAGTTAAGCTTGTTATCAAAAGTAATGCCAAGATATTTACATTTCAAGTCTTCAGCAAGAAATTCTTTCCCCGCCTTATATTTATAATAAACCCTTTGTTTCTTTGCATTTATCTTCATCCCATGTTTACCAACCAAACTAGATATCCTGTCCAGATCACCCTGCAACTGTTTACAATCCTCTATCGTTTTGACTCTTTTATACAGCATTATGTCATCTGCAAACAATATAATTTCAGATAGTAAACAATCAACACAATTATTCATTAGAATAATGAATAGCAATGGTCCCAATACGCTACCCTGTGGCACACCCATTTTTACTTTTACTTCTTTTGATACTACATTTCCTACCCTAACTTTCTGTTTTCTACCTTTTAAAAATTCTTCTACCCAGCAAATCACTTTCTCATCCACTCCAATGGGTTTTACCTGATTTACTACCATTTTATGGCTTACCCTGTCAAACGCCTTTGACAGATCTGGTGCTACACTATCAATTTGGCCTCCGTTGTCCATTTCATCTGTAATATCTTGCATATATCCCACCAACTGAGATTTTGTTACTGAACGTAACATAACCGATTTTTAAAAATAAAATAAAAATTCTAGTTGCAATTTAAAACAATTTTTTTTCAGTATTAGCAACATCAACTTTCTACACTATCGAAACGATTGCGGTTGCCATAATGAACAAGCATTTTCCAATTCTTCATATCCTTTCAGTAATTGCTCCCATCCTATATCGCGTTCACTTAACAGAGGCTTCTCAAGACCACTCTGCTCTCTCCCCACTTCGTTGTGGGGACTGCAATGCAGCAAATCGGGATCCCGCATCATTTGGAAGTTTGAGCGGATGCAGCACAAATTTACGCCGAACCGTAATCCCACAATGGTGTAAAAACATGTATCAGTCTGCGCAATGATGCCGTCCCGTCCTCATTTCATGGCCAAACTCGGGCTCCACCGGTCGCATTGCTCCGCTTGCCCACATTCTTCTAGCTATAGCGGACAGAATAATTATACTCTTAATATTCTAACATTGTAAGTTCTAAAATTATTGAGTCAATCATTGTATTATTATCTTGTATTTATTCGGTACTGTAAAATAACGATATGAATTAAATGTCGTATGAATCAATACTATGTACGTAATTACTTCAATTAATCTAAGATAATGTCTACTTGAATGGGAGGTAAAAAACAATTGCATGTTCAATTATTTTTGTCACTTACAAGACGCGTGGAGCGAAAAGATCATTCACATCCACTGGATATATATAAATTTGTCTAAGAAGTAAATTGGGGACAAAACAATCAATAATATTTGTTTGATCTTTCTTCGAAATCAGAAGTGATTGATTGATTCTGTAAGTATTTAAAAAAAATGCAGGTATTCAATGTGATTTAATATTATTATTTATGTATCGTTGGGGGACTACATCAAACCAGTTCACGAAATGGGAGAAAATAAATTACAAATTTTACATACAAGTACCAACTAATGTGATTGTTTGACTAAACAGATTGTGTTGCAAACTGGTGTGATTTACAGTAAGGAATGTAATGTATCTAATAATGAATACTTACCAGTTTTGTTTATTTAGATAACTACTAGAATTAGTTTTAAAAACAAAAATGTAACAGCGTGAAGTTACATTGGTGTCTAAGAAATTAATTTATGTTTAGCGTAACAAAGAGTACACCTAAGAGACGCTAGACATTTTAAAATAAATGCTGTATTGTTAATTAAAACCCCCACAAAAACAATTTTTGTAAAACTAGGCCAAGTCTCGTGTTCATGTAGTGACGAACAGCTATGAGATCTTCTTCTGAGCCAAATCTACACTTAGCAATGTGTATTATTGGTAAAACCTCTTTCTCGGGCACAACGAGGGATCTTTTTATTTCTTGAGGTTGCTAAAAAACATTCTTCTCATCGCTATAATTATTGATAAGTAGAACATACTATACATGCTGCATAAAAATAGTAAGAAGAACTACATTTTTTGGTTGCAGTTTCTATCACTTTTCTTTCTATATTGCCAAGGAATGATTTCTTTTTGCTACTTAATATGCTTCCATTGATTACTGATACCACTTTCCACATTAAAAATTCGCTGGGGAAACATTTCTGACAACCTTCGTGAAGTTTATTATACAGCGTTATTTCACACGAAACTTTGAACTTGAAATATCACTTCAACGCCACGCTCTCTGGAAACAATGAGTGTGCATCTTGGGTGACCAGTCTCGATTGCCATAGAATTAACCCACACTATAAGTACGAGTAAATTCCGAGTAACTTCCATAGTAAGCGTAGGAACAATGTAAAATTTAAGGCTTTGGTTAAACTTGCTCACCTCTATGTAGTATAGAAATCTCAGGTTTATAGCTTCATCCGGAGCAAGTCAGTTAAGCCACAAATATGTGCCAGAATTTTTCATGTTTGGGATTGTAATTAAATAAATACTGGGAAAAACTCCAATATTAGATTTTGAATTTTAATAACATCCAAAGTAAGAAAAGGAAAGGAGTAAAACTTAACACATTAGTTAAACATAGTAAGCTCACTCCACAATGAAAATCTGAGGTATATAAAGTTATTAGGGTAGAAAGTGATTTCACGTTAGGAGTAGATATACGGAAATTTACGAGTTTCAGACTTTTCTTATAATATGAGGGTAAAACGCTATCTGTGTACTAAATTTCAGCTTTCTATGGCTACGGGAAGTGCCTTAAAGTTTTGATGATCATCAGTCAGTCAGTGAGTGACAAAATCGCTGAAGTTTGCATCTGAATAACATTCGAACTAAGAACAGTAATGAAATAAAATTGATGCTATCTATGCGTAACAGAAATTTGAGACATTTAGCTTGAATACGGCCGAAGAAATTGAGGTTCAAAAATGGCCCGAATCGCTTCGAGAAAAGGGTAGGCAGTGCCGCCGTTGATTCGACTTGGGAGGTGCACAGCCGTGCACCCAAATATTTTTATTTATTATTTGACATTAAACTTAGCTGATTAATTCATTAAATAGACTAGTTATTTAATTTGATAAATCTATGCTGGATCCCGCGGGATTGACGTTAATTCCGCAAATATCCTGCGTGATCACAATCCTTATTCCGTTGCCCTTACCACTCACTACAAGCGAAGGTGAAAGAGTGCCCGCTGACAAATTTTCCAGTCGCGTACTTGGACACAGCAGTCTGATCGGAGGGGAAGGCAAAGGGAAGGGCGGTGAGGTGAGGAGCGGGGCAAGGTGAACATGACCTTGGCCGCCAGTTGAAATTGAACAGGATATAGACCACCACTGTCCAGGTTTCTTTCTAGTTATCGATTTTCCTAGAATGGTTTCCTACTCTATCTAGACAGCTGAACTTTCCACTCTAGGAGTTACTTGTTACTTGTGTTTGGTAGAGCATGAGGAATTCATCGCATCGCTGTTCTGCCATAGAAGAAGAACGATAATGTCAGCGAGTTGACATTTTACTAACTAAGTATGAACCTATCAAATAAAGTAACTCGGTAATTGTTCAATTTATCACAGATATAGGGACTTAATTTTGTGAGTCGTAGAGGTTTTTACAACTAATCACTTCCAGTATTTATTTCTCTCTAAAATCAGACCATGATCATAATTTTGGAGAAACGGACCAACATGAAACTAAGTATTTTCGTAGCATGAGAATTAGTTTTCTGATGTTATTATTGCTATCGTATTACAAATAATATACATTATGGAAGTATGGAAAGTTCCCAGCCTCGCTGTAGATTTCTGTGAAGTTTGGCAAGCATCATTGGCTACAATAGTTTCTTTAACTTTCTTCTGGTATTTAGCTAATTTTTCTATTATTAAAACACATAGTAATGTTTAACTTAATCGATGGCCGAGACCGAGAATTTTTGAAACCAGAAACATATGCTGTGACAGCCGAAAATTCGCTGCCTTCTGATTCTCATTGACCAAATCATCATCTGAACTTGAATTATTTCCTAGGCCAATATTAATTACTGCTGCTGCGAAATGAATTACGCTACTATAGATGTACAACCGAACTCCGAGCCTGGTCATGGCTAACTAATTAGAGCAAAGTTGTTAGACGCGGCCAATTGGAAATGTTTACCAAAAGGAATTTCAGTAATGATACTGAGGACGCACCTGATAGCCGAAAGCAACGACGTAACCCATTCCCGCACGTGCGTCGAAGGGGTACCAGGAGTGGAGCATGAGGCGCGGTATCTCCTCGGTGATGGTCTGGTTGGCGTCGTCGGGGTCGGGCACCTCGCGCACGGAGTCGCCCACGAAGGTGATGGACGTCCAGGCCACCACGCTGCCCACAGTGGCCAGCGTCACGTACATCACCAAGCGACGCATGCGTACCACCGCCAGCTGGTGGAACCGCGCCTGCAACACCACATCCACTGTAGTCACGTAAGGGGCCTCGGCGATGACTCTTCAGACTCGGCAAGGGAAGCCTTGCGAACAAGAGAACCAAGTTTATTGCTTTGGGGGAGAAGAGGGAATGAGCCCATTTAGGCCAGGCTTTATGGTATTCACGTAAGGCAGTAGTTGAGGAGTTGGTATTTACTGGACGTGACGGGTGCCAGTATCAGAAACAAGCTTTCGGCAGACCGAACGTCGTTTACTTTTAAATCTGCTGATGGACTTCACAATGCCATTACGTGGGTAACGGGCGTTGCAAGTAGTATGAGATGTATGGAAGAGGTTTCAGGTAAGTGGCCCCGGCGGTGACCTCAAACTTTGCGAGGGAAGCCTTGTAAACAAGAGTGCTAAGGGAGATAACTTTGTAAGTGGAATATGCACGTGGGTCGTAGGTGGGTTAATAGTCCAGATACCTCCGATGACTGCCCTGCCCATTCAGGTGAATGCAAAGCCGGGTGAAAGGTTTTTGAAGGTAATAAATGTAGTCTTCAAAGTCATATCAATAGTTCTTTTGTGGTATGCAGGGAGCTAATCACCTGCATTTGGTACTATCATTGTGTACCAAGAGGTGAACATAAGTTTCGCTTCGACCGGTCTGCATCAAAACTGTCAGCACGGCACTGAATGGCAGAAATGACAAGTGTAGGCGTTCGGTAGCAGCAACAGGATGACGCTTTTATTGTTGTTTTTTTCAACTATAAGCAACTCTGTTGTGTATTTTATGAAACGAAGATATGGTTGTGACATTTTATAGAGATTGCAGGGATAGAATTGCTTGTGGAAGATCTAATTGTAAGTATCTTTGCATAACTTTCCATACTAAACTCAGATGGGTGGGACACATTAGGCAAGTGGTAGGAAGAGGTGTCGAAATCGTTCATTTATTAGGGAAGTGAGGTAATTTGTTTACAAAACCTTGGTCACACCACTCTTGAATATGATGCAGTGGTGTGGGACCCAAATTATGGATATCCAATCCCGGAGGGAGTGCAAAGGAGAACAGCTAGATTTGTTCTCGGAAATTATTGCAATCAGTGACAGATATGATGAAGGAGCTGGGTGTGGATTCATTGGAAGATTGAAGGCGGGTGAAGAGAGTGCTTGGAGTGTTAAGGCATACGAGTATAATCACGATATTAATTGATGGATATTAGTACAAGGAGTTGTGCATGGAAGGTAAGAGGTACTCTTAATCATAAGCAGGCACTCGAATTCAGGTGAAATGGAGAGGTAAAATTTTCTTTTGATGGTAAGGAAGACAGGGAGTGGGACAAATCATTTAGGGAAATAATGGACCGTTTACCGAAGATGATGAAGGAGTATAACGCTGGAATTCGTAAGTGCAGGTGTGGGTTGTGGTGAAAAATCGTGAAATTGGAAGGTGTGTGTGTAGGGACATTGCCACCTGAGCGTGTGTGCTCTATAACAACTGAAATTAAATTACATTAAGTATAAGCCCTATAGCTCAGTTCCGATGTAATTATCACTAAAGGAAAGGAACATTTAATATGTTGTTTAATGTAGGGAATGTTGAAAATTATGTGGGCTGATGAATACGTGTTTTTGATAGGCCGGAAGAGGAAAGATGTATGTTGAAGAGAGCCAACAGATATGATAATGAATGACATTTTAAGATTAGTTGGATTGATTAATTGTTTTATGCGGACGTATAACGGAGGTTTTGTTTACATTGAAATATACATTATTCTTTTCTCTTTGTAAGAGATTAGGTCCGTCGTTGCTTTAATTACGACAACGTGGTGGTTTTTTCTTACGATCCTTCAGTAAAAGTAACAATGAACAGAGCTGTGTCATTGCCTAAGCGACGAATTTACAAGTTTGAACTAGCATGAAAAGTAAAGCGAGCTATTCACGGTCCAACTTAGAACACATACGGGGAGAACTACCACAGGATACGCTCGCCCATTCACGCTACTTGAGGTCCAACTAAATGTTCCAAGTGGTCCTTTCCACTCGTATATTCTCGAAGCACACCAGTGTCCTTATAGCACACTTGTAGTGTGGTTCCCCCAATCACGATCCAACACCATAGCTTGATGGACGGCAGGGACTCATGTGGGTTGTCCGGGAGTCCAAAAACATCCAACATGTCCTGTATGTAGTCTTACAACCTCTTTATCGGCCCAGCAAGCGTCCTTTACCGGAAAATCGGATCATCGTAGGTCCTACAAGTAGGACTGTGACTAAGTCGCTAGACCGGTGGAAAGGCGGGTGGCGGGCACGGAGATGTGCGGTGACGTGGCCTAGTGCTTGATTCTTGAAATAGTCGAGCCGCGAACTCCGCAAAGTTCATATGACAATAATTGTTTTCTTGGTGCGTGCGCAGTTATGTAAATAATTTAATTCACTTATCAGATCAAAGATGAGGCAAAAATAAATGGCAGTATTATATGGAAAGAGACTTTTATTATGGAACAAAATGTAGAATTTGAGAATAAAAACATACTTATTTTGATTTTAATCTTATTTTGATAAAATATAAAAATCTAAATAATTATAAATTTATTTTTCCACCTCCGCATTCGCTTCCGCGAAACATCCGCATCGGCGGGTGTCAAGCATTGAACATTCGCACCTGCAAAGATGGCCTCCGTTACAAACCTACTTTGTAGTGAATGGCGGAGTAATAGTAATAGATACTAAACACAGTTGGCAGATCGCATTGCGTAGGCGGTTGGGACGTGTTTGGAAGTGTTGCATCGACTAAAGAGAATGATAAGGAGAAATTGCGAGAAATGAGATACATAACCTTGATTAAGCTCTTACTTGAGTATGGTGAAATTCTGCGAGACTCTCATCAAAGGTATTTAACACTGGCGATGTAGCAAAAGTGGGCAGCTACATTTGCTTCCGGAAGCTACTAAAGATTGCAGTTAGTAACTGACATGACGAAGGAACTGTATTTGGAGCCATCAGAAGACAAAAAACGGATGGGTGAATAAATGACGTATTAGAGAACAGGTCTGGATGGATATTAGGAGATTAAATATGAATAGTATGTGTGTGAAGAGATCGCGATGATTGTAACTAGGTTTCAGTTTCGGCGTAAGGGACTGGCAAAGTTTTCATCGGTATGTAAACAGATTAGGGGACTGAAAAAATTATCGACAGAGTTAATGAACAATTTATCTCAGCAAAGACTTAAAAAAAAAAAAAAAAAAAAAAAAAAAAAAAAAAAAAAAAAAAAAAAAAAAATTGGCTGGCGCATAAATTCTAGAGGTGTTAATAAATAATATGTATAGTCCTCTGTACTGTATCCCCAAAGAGGTCTTTCATAGAATGTCCGACTAGCTAGGAGAATCGTATGTTTTCGAGGACAGTAGTCTGAAGTCAGGTAGAAGCTGAGAGTGCAAATGATTTTTGCACAGACACAGATTTGAGCGTTGGTACAAGAAAATAATTTCTGTTAAAACGTTTCTTATGCGGGAAAGTAAAAAATTATATCTTTGATGCATGGAAGAGAACCTAGCTGAAGCACGAAAGAGAGCCGATCTGCGGAATGCTTTTAGACTTCTGTTGCACTACTTTATGATGGTTTACTCTCGCAGATGAATTTATTATAAATCACACATATATCCATTCAAAATTTCTGTTGTAAATAATTTAAATTGGAACAATCATATTGAGGGATAGCCAATTGACAGGTACCGTTATGTTGGATATAGTATGCTTTAAATAAATGGTAAATATTAATTTGCTATTATCCACTATTTTCCGTTGCAACAACTGCACATAATATCCGATACCTCGCTCAGATGTAAACCAAATCCAGGTGAAGTCGTTAAGCTGAATGCAGTATTTATATTTTTTACTGTTGCTGATACTAAAGGTGTATACTGGACTGTCTATACCACCAGAGTTCTCTGCGTTGCTCGGGGGTTGGATATCAAAGTTCTGATGTTTTATCCTGATTGATAGGATTGTCGTAAATATTTTCCATCACCATCCACTTTGTCCAATTTTCTTACGGTTTTCGAGATCTATGCAATAAACTGAATCATTGCATGTGCAAATTTTTCTTAATGGGAGTGATGGAAGACGGCCGGTTGGGTTTCTGTAAACTAAATGTAGTCAGTATTTTTCTCTTTGTTTTAAAGTACTTATACAAAGTTCCACTGAAATCGGATAAAATTTGTGAGCTTGTATAAACGAATATTTGTAAAAATTAAGGGATTTTTACGGGAAGTGGTTCGGTTTTTGTAAAACAAATGTAGACAGTATTTTTCTTTGTTTTAAAGTATAGATTTGTAAAGTTTCATTAATATGGGATAAATGCTGTGGGTTTATGTGTCACCCCACCAACTTTAAGTCAATTTTTAAATTTCAAATTCGGAATTTTCGGTCACTAAATTGTGCGACGGGAACCAGTCTAACGCCAATAAATAGGTGCTTTTAGTATATTACCAATCACTTTGGCCTATTTTCCCATGTTTTTCGAGATATTTGTAAAAAACTTAACTTTACGCGTGTTTAATTTTTCATAATGTGGGTGAGGGATGGGTTTTTGTATACCAAATGCAGACAGTATTTTGCCCCTTGGTTTAAAGTAGACGTGTAACAAAGTTTCATCGAATTCGGTTAAAAACTGTATATTTGGATTAGATAGTTATAAACATACAGTCATCCACTTTTACAGATATGAAGTCGATAAACTTCCGGTGATTATGGAGCAAATGTTTAGCATCAGTATTTATTACTGATCCCTTCACAATGTCTGGTGAGCGTAAGGAGCTCGATAACCAAAGATAAGGTCTCTATTTTGCATAAAACCTTTGACACTATTGTTCAAGTGGTATACTGAAAGCCTGAAAAATTCCACTTCAGGAGGTTCGTTCCATAAGTGAACGTCCTTTCAGGAAAACTAAGTCATGAAAACTTTAGAACATTGCATATAATTGATAGTTAATAAATAACGACAATGCAACCATTTTTACTTGATTTATGCTATAACTTTCACAAAAATTTCATTAGCTATTTATCTGTGTTGAAATTTACACTTAGCTTATATCTTATTAATAATATTTGGCGTAGTTCTAAATTGTAACGTTTGATGATTGTTTAGTGTTTACTATTTACTATTCATATTGTTTATGTTAAGGTTGGTAGTGACACATATCCGCTTTTCTGCAAAGAATGTTCCTACTACAGTCATCTGTCTGAATATTATCAGTTTGATACGTCATTGCGACTCATCGCAACCCGATGGTATGCCGTGATCATTTTGTTTTGTTATTATCATGGATTGTGTTGGCAGCGTCCGTTTTGAAAATGTTTGAATCAGTAATGCTTCCCTAATCTCAACCGCGATTCATCGCATTGTGTTCAGCTATGACCCGCGGTTCCGGATTACCATCGTCGGCGAATATGACGACGATTTGAGGAGATATCCCAGTCGTCCAATAATTTGTAGAGGCACGGCTGTGTTACTCCTGGTGTCATAGTGTGGGAAGCGATGAGGCCACGGGTGGTAGTGATTGAAGGAACTATAACGGCACAACAGTAGGTCACGGACACTTTGCGCACTCATGTGTTAGCTCTCCTGCGACAGTCAACAAGAGAATGATCGTCCAAATACGGCAGGTGTCTCAATGAATTGTCTGCGTGATGGTGAGGTACTCCCGTGGTCAGCAAGATCCCCAGATCTGTCCCCGATAGAACGTGTGGGACCAGCTCGGATAAAAATTCTGCCTCAGTGGCAGGATATTAAGGACCAGTCCCAACAGTTGGTGGCCACCTTGGCTCAGAGGATGCTACAACGACTTTACGACACCTTTCCCAATTGAATCAGTGCATACATCCAGGCCGGATGGGGTGCCACGTTATACTGATAACCGGGCTTATACTGCTAAATTCTTTGTAAATTCTACTCGATTTTAGAATCTCTCAAACGATATGAAATATTTCCTCAACCCGTGAAGTTTCATTTCGTTTCCTTCTTCCCTTTTGAATGCTTCCCTTTTGTTCTTTTCGTGCAGTGTATTTTCGTATTTGTTGAATTAGCGCGTGTTTACTATGTTTTAGTTTGAAAGGTTTATTCATTCAGACCTGTTTGCTACGTAGAGTTGTGTCTATAGATGTTGATCGTAAGTATTTGCATATTTATGGTTATGTCTGTTGACGAATGATCGTTTTTTTTGTAAGATGTTCTGCGAATGTGGATTAGTTTCTGTGCTACAGTGTACTCAGGTGTTTTTTATATCTGGTTTGGAACTGCCTTCGTGTTTGTCCCATATATACATTGGCTCACATTAACTGTCTGCGTTGTGGCTGTGTTGGCCTGGTGGTTTCTGTTTCATTATTTATTGTCTGTTCGATATTTCATTGAATTACTATTTTTCTATTTATTTCGTCAACTGGCATTCGTTTATATCCATTTTTTTGCTATTTCCTTTATTGTGTAGAGTTCTATTTGGTAGTTTTTCTGTGTTAGTGGGAATGTGTTTAATATGTTCAGCATGAAACGTATTGCAATATGTTTGTGATTATAGCTGTAGTTTGATGTGGAGTGTATTGTCTGGTATGTTGCCGTCGATTTACCTAGTGTTGCAAATTGAAAAAAAACATTTTGTTTTTTTTTCAAAATTTTGAAAAAAAACATGAAAAAAAACATGGCACCGTTGTTTTTTTTCAGAAAAACAATATATTTGATAAATTATAGTTTTATTTACATTTTACATTGTTGTTTTAAATATTACTGAATGATATAAATTATTACATAATGTTTGATAAATGTATCTCTATAGGTTACATAATATTATTCATCATCGGTGTCAGTATTAGTATCACATTCACTGGAATCAGCGCTACCAACACTAGTTTGGTCGGTGTCGGTGTTTTCACTTTCTCCTTCTGTTTCCTCTAGTTCCATCACTTCAGAAACATTTGCATTTCCTTTTCCTGGTTGTTCTTGTATTGTTCTCAGACAATTTTTAGATTTCAATTTTAAATTGTGAGCAATGTACACAATTTTGCTAGCTCTATAATTTGTCAGTCTATTCCTTTTTTTGGAATGAATGTCACTGTAAGTACTAAATGTTCTCTCAACTGCAGCCGATGTAGTTGGAAGGGTTAGAACTCTGATCGCTACTTTAGATAAGGCAGTCGACTTGCAAAGTCCTGCCCACCAAGCAATAGGAGTAAGTTTTTTCACTGAAGACCAAAGAAAAGGTTTAGAAAAAAAACCTTCTTTTCAATATAATTTGCAAGTTCTGCCAGAACCGTGTCCTCGTCAATATCAGGAATTTTTACTGCAGATTATAAATTTGTTCGGTGGCAAAAGTTTCATCATCTGATGTTAGATCGCATCCTTTAAACTGAGGATCTAACAAGTTCGCAATTTTGTGTACGTCATATATTGCATATTCTTTTCTGTCTTTTAATATTTCCTTGACCTTTTTTACTTCAGATAACGCCAGAAGGCTTTTGCCCATCTTTTCTATCACTTCATCTTCCATTTTTTTATATAAACTTAAAACATGAGACAGTTGAGGTGTGTCCCTTTCCACAATTTTAATAGTGTCAGATATAGGTTTCAGTAGATTACTGAAACTGGACACCTTATCCCAAAAGTCATCGCTTAACATTAATTTCTTTACTGTGCTAATCTTATTTAATGCATTTGAAAGTTCCTCTTCAATCGCCATTGCTCTAATAGTTTGTTTGTTTTCTTTTAAACTTTCGAAGCAAGACACAAGTGAGCCCCAGCGAGTTTTCACTGGCAGTTTAAGGCTTATTTTGATGCCGGTGGTTAATTGTTTTTCTACGAAGGCTGTATTAAGCTTGTGAGAGTTTTTTATGGCCTTGATACAAGCTATTGCATTCGCTGTCAGAGTCTTCAAAGGAGACAAATCTTTCATATCATTCAATATTAGCTGGATACAGTGGGCTAGGCAACCATAAGTAAATAGGTTTGTCTTTTCGTATTTTGCTTCAAGTAGTTTCCAAGTTGCCTTCATATTCGCTGCATTGTCGGTCACGAGGCCAAATATCTTATGTTCATCAATCACACAACTGATTTCTTGAGCCATATATTCGGCAGTGTGAGATGATTTTCCGGTAGGTAAAACTTTATACAAAAATGGTTTTGGTGTTGTAACAATAAAATTTACAATAGGTTCATTTCTGATGTTGCTCCACCCATCTACAGCCAGTCCAACTGAATTAGCAGCAGCGATTGCTTCAGCCACCATTGTTGATACATTTTTGTACTCTTTTTTCCAAAAATGGACCTGACAACATGTACCTAAAAGGTATTTTGTAAGCGGGCCGAAGAAATGAAA
Source organism: Vandiemenella viatica (assembly GCA_031002005.1). Taxonomy (NCBI): domain Eukaryota; kingdom Metazoa; phylum Arthropoda; class Insecta; order Orthoptera; family Morabidae; genus Vandiemenella; species Vandiemenella viatica. The sequence continues at coordinate 72,619,935 of CM061914.1, forward strand.
ACAATTCTTTCCAGCATGGATTGTCCATCATGCTAAGGGGTGCTCTACTGGCATAAATTGCTCTGCTGAGTAGTTCATCTGCTTTCTTTTGGTCTTCCGGGTTCATCTTGTCTACAAATGATGTTAAACCGGGTGTCTTCGACTTGGCGGACGTGGAAGTAAGTAGGAGGAGACTGTCTTTCCTGGCCAGAAACCGGGAAAACCCGTGACGTCACTAAGTGGTGGGGGGGACCTCCCTCCCCTCCCCTCCGGCGGGCTTTTTGAATCAGCCAATCAGCGTTCAGGTGGTGGGGGGTACCTCCCTTGGCGGGCGTTCAAACCTCAATTTAGTTCCTCAACCAGCCGCACAGATAGCGACACCGGGTGGGCTTGCGCATATGTTAGTTCACCGATCGGACGCACAGATGGCACCATCTCCCAAGGGCTTAATATCTTTGGGCGCAGATATTCCACTCCCCCAGCTAGCGGGGAAATTCCACCGCCCGGGGCGTGTTTACACAGGTGTGCTCGCCTGCAACTATTTCCTCATCCCTGTTCTGGAATGCGGACGTCAGACAAAACTATGGATTCGTCTATCACTTTAGTTCCTAGTGGTCGTCGGGTGTTGCGTATTCCAATTCCACCTTTACCGAGAAACTTAAATATAATTAAAGTCTTAGTTTAAATGGACCCATTGGTTTAAGTAGACAATGGACGATTAGTTCATCCATTAATCGGGAAATCGAGTATGATGGTCACGAATCCACTTCCTCTCAGATGTATACTGTTTGATACAGAAGTGGGTGTTGACGTCACTGCCGGAGTATAAAGGCCATCACACCAGCCAGCTAGCCCTCAGTTCCCGGTCGGCGATCGTCAAGTCCAGTTCACTATGGCTAGTGAGGTTCTCCTGTTTTCAACATGCTACAAGTTAAACAGCAGTGACACCAAGCGTATCACTGTTGGTTTGTCACCTAAACTGGAATTTAATCCAGTAGTTGTACTCGAAAAAAGTTGGGTACATAAGTCACTCTCACACATGAAGAGTGGGATGTACTGAGACAGATGGTCTATACAATTGGTGGCTTTTTCAACAACACTGAGCATCTGCAAACGAGTGGTCTCGCTCGGCAACCACACATCTCTTCCCGAACAGTGGCTGGAGCGAAAACTATATGGTTTTACAACAATGCTGTGCCTGCCTATGGTGTGTTTCTCGGCGAATCAACATGGGACAACATGGTCGACGCCCTGCCAGCAGTGACCGGCGCCATCAACACCATGAAGCCCTGGAGTTATCAAGTTACCAAGTACTACAACGAGTTTTGTGAATACGTTATCAGTGAAAGTGATTCGTGACTTCCCCCGTTGTTCTGTGAATGGCCTGATAGATTTGCATTTTGATAGTGTACATGTCAATGAAGTGTCATACAGCCCCTGTTCAACACTGGTCTATGAACGTTTAAAGTTAGAAATTAAAGCATATAAAAAACTGTTAGTGTATGACTATGTTAAACGCAAAGTTGAGCAAGATTTCAAAGGAACTGATGTATTTAGCAGAGGCGGTGATGACGTATGTGGTAATAATTAGTGTCCTTCAGTCCGCTGCGATGTGTCGTCCAGTAATGTTCTTCGCGTCTGTGTACCAGCTTAACGCCGGAGATTCCAAGCGGCTG
>CM061914.1:72622589-72643098 GCA_031002005.1 Vandiemenella viatica
CCCGGTTCGACGCTAAGACCGACATAGCGGCGGCAACAATCACTCTTGCGACTGACTGAGACGCCTGACCTTTGGTCGGCTTATTTATCCCCGTAAGACACGCGTACCGACAGCATGATCGCCTTACCAGCCAGGCAATGACCTCAGTGTTCGATCCATGTTCTCGAACATTTGGCACGTGAGAGCAGGTCACGTTTTACTGTCTTGTCAGTTGGTCATCTATTTCTCGAAGCTTCTTACGCGCGACTGTTTGTGTGAACGACCAGCCAATCTGCTGATTCGCTGAGCGAGCGTCCCCCTTGTTACATTCCGGGCAACGCCCGTCGCTGGCTATGCCTGCCGCCTGCTTCAACTATATACAACAATTTTATCTATACTACAATTAGCCTATTACAATATACTAGCCAAAAAAACCCGTCAAAAATGACGGGTTTAACGGACTGTGCTGGCAATTGATTTCATTTTGGTTGTTTACCTAGATAGAAATTTTATAAAATAAAGCTCACTATGCTGTAATTTCTCGTCCCTTGTGATGTAGCAAAAAGTTTCAGTTGTCAATTTAGTCCAGGTTGCGTTTCAGCATAACTACAATCTTCGCCAATATAGCTGGTAGAAAATCAAAGCTTCATTCACACGCGAATTTATACATTCCCTGAATCGCATGTCAATGTCATGATGCATCTATACCAATCATGCATCATGCGATACAAACTTGATCCAAAATCTTCACAGTTTCTTACAACTTTCTTATTTTCTATGATGAAGATGGATGTTTTAACGCCTGGAACAGCTTACATTCGGCTGAAATAATGACCGCAGTGAAAACGAAGGATGCTAAAATAAATCTTAACTTCTTACGTCATGTAATATTTGTTTCAATTGTGGTTTAGGTTGCATAGATCGCGAACAATTTGGAACTTCTTTCATTCAAACCAAGTAATCATATCACTAAAAAAAGCAACTAATAATCAATATGACAATTTAAACAAAATTCATACTTTTCTTTCAGTATTGTAGAAATTCCTTTCTTAGCAATTGTTGAAATAAATTGAATTGTTATAAAATAAATGCAATTCCTATTGCCTGGCGCCATGACAAAAGGTTTCGGTTGCTATCCTGGTCCAGGTTGCATTTTAAAACTAACCACATACGGGAGTAGTTTACATCGTGATTTATGATATCAAAACGTGACATAGTGCTTATGAAACCTGCTTAAATAACTGATAATAGCTAAATCCAACATGCTATTGCTGTGATAAGGTTCTTTATTTATTTTTGTCCAGGCTGGATTTCAACCTAACCACAATCTCGGGTAATACTGCCGCTACAAAATGAAAGCTTCCGACCAAAACGACAATTCATTGATGAGATACATTACGCAACAACATAAATTTCATCAAAAACATTCAACAAAAAAAGAAAGGTAATAAACCAAAAATCTGCAACGTGATTCAGACCGATATTACAACGTTCGAATAGCTGTCATAGTTACACATTGCGGAAATACGTAATAGCCTCAGTAATATTACTCAGTGAAATCAAAGAAGATTAAAATAAATCTGATAAACTTACATTATTAATTGTAGTGTAGGCTGCACAATTCGAGATGAGTGGGCAACTATTTCGGTTCAAACGAATTAATAATAGGTACAGTTTAAATTATTTTGAAAAAAAGCTAAATTATTCATGCCCTCTGCCGACTAGCGTCAAATGCCAGTTGTAATTCTGATCCATTTTAAGTAACACTTTAACCAAATTTGTTTCTACATTGATGCTCGAAATACAAAGCTTTTATCTTACAATATCTATGGACAAAGAATTTAAGGAATACTTGAATATATCAAAAGAATATTACGTAAATATAAGCATCTAATGATTGAAATATCGATTTTAACGCAATACATACTTTTATTTCAGTATTCTGTGAGTTAATTTATTCACTGTTGCTTGGAAATGATATTAAATAACGCGCACTTCCACAAATAATATCGTAAAGCGTGACGTCATATGCGCAACGTCATAGCTTGACGTCACCGCGTGACATGACGTAGGTGCGACACCGCTACATCTTGTCTATTATACTAATAGATTGAGCTGTCCCTTATAATAGATCACTTAAAAAGAACAATTTGATCAAAAAAAATATTGACTGTGAACTAGCGGTCCAGAATATTTCTTAATAATTCAGACTATTGTATGTCTTAGGGATGCTCTGGGTTAAAACTCTTAGTATAAATAAACCAGTATTGTAACTATACAACCTCTTCGACTAAAATTATTTTACTTACTAGACTTGTACAGTGGTACCGAGCGTGGTGGGAGAACGGTTAACGTTCTGGCCTCGCATTTGGGAGGACGAGGGTTCGAATCCCCGTCCGGGCATCCAGATTTGGGTTTTCCATGGTTTCCCCAAATCACTCCAGGCGAAGGTCGGGATGCTTCCTTCAAAAAGGCCATGGCCGAATTCCTTACTGTTCTGGTCCCCAGTCCCCAGTCTCCCCCCCCCCTCTAATGACCTTAGCCGTCGACGAGGAGTAAAGCCATAAGTAAAAAAAAAAAGGAGGCTTTTTTGAATCATGAGCGGAAATCTATGTCTGATTCTAAGTAATAATGGCAGTTAGTCCATATCTAAAGAATGGAATGAATGTTTTTCATTTAAAAAAAAATAGAAGTCTGTAGTATTTCACGTGAAGATTTCTATTTATCACCAGTCCAGTAATCCCGTTGAGCGATATGTAAACTTAGCTGGTTGTGTCGAACATATTGGAATACCAAACACACTGGATGGGCGGAAGAGTTGCATAATTTCGAGGACGTAATGAATAGCGTAATGCACAATAACACTGGTTTCACACCGTTCGAAATTACGTGGAATGAAGGACCTGCGAAAATAATATCAGAAATAGTGAAATTTCCTCCAAGACAGGTGATAAGTTAGCAGTTAAAACTCAGGATAAGGAAGTAAAAACCTCTAAAAACCCAACTACTTTAAGTCCAAACTGAAAGAGTTTCTGCTTCAGAATCCATTTTACTCTGTGAAAGAATTTTCTTCTTGGAATTTGGTAACTAAGAATGACTGATAAAATAGTATATATGGTGTATGGAAGGGGAAGGTGACAAAGTTGTCCACAATTACTAAAATAATATATGGTTTTTCTTTCTGTTGAAACTTTTGACAAATGAAGTAATTACACTGTTTACAAAATTTCACTCATATATAGTAACTAACATGGGATAGCATGCACTCAAAAACTGCTGTAAAAAATTATGATACTAACAGGTTTTTAAGTAATTGACTGCTTATGAGTTGTGGTAACTGGTTGGTAAGAAAATAACTGGTTATTAGATGCTGGTAACAAGTTTATACACTGTTCCACATAATAAGTATTAACTAACTCGGGATTGTATTTGTAGATTACAGGAAATATTGGTTATACTAATGGGTCGTACTTAACTTCTTGTCAATATATAATATTATCAATTATATAGTAATATTAACATAAGTGTATGTACTGTTCCACATCCCCGAGATTATTCTCACATGGGATCAAAGTGAACATATTTATCTATCTATCTATCTGGTAAAGACAGAAAGCACACATTGGGGGCTTACTTCTGGTGAAACCGCACTAGAAGTCTAGTATTATAAATTCTTAGATCAAGAAATATTTCGACAATTATCGGGGTGCGTACATTATATTGAGGAAACCGCATCAAGATGCGTACCTTCGATATCCACGAGAAATTTTGGATCAAGGAAACCGTGCGACAAAAAAATATATAAATAACCTGTAAATGGATGAAAGGTGTTAGAGAGGATGTGTAACATCTATTGTAGTGGCTGTATATTCTTACTTGTAAAATATGAATAAAATGTCCATGCTATATCATAAAATTGCAATTTTCACACTTGCTTCAGTGGCGGATTGGTGACCCTAATGGGATACTCATAATTTTCCTGTACATTTCTTTAGCACTAGCAATGGAAAATAATATTTTAATTTTTAACTATCTCATTTCCTACAGTAGATAAAATTCATCAACGTATGATTTATATGAAAAGAAGGGAAAATTCATTTAATATTTTGATTCCAATGTCATTTATTTATAATTTTGATCCCTTTATTTCATCAGGGTCATGCTTGAGCACTAAAAAAAAAAAACAGAAGTTACAAATTGGCATGAATCTCATATTTTTGTCGGAACATTTCGATAAATTTTAAATTAATAACTTTGATTTATACTACAGAATTCTGATGAAATATAATGAGCATATATAAAATCAATCTTTTGAACATTTTCTGCAATTATTTCATCAACAACTTCATCGCAAAGAGTAAAATATACTCCCTCTTCCTGAGCATCTCGTCTCCTTTAATACAGGTTTTCAGTTATTTTACTTATTGTATTCTAGCAATTTACTTTTGTCGTGTCAGAATATAGATTGGAAGCAGAAGATAATAAAGTTCCTACACTTACTTGTTTTTGGACAAGAATCTTCCAGTAACACCATGTTGCTGTAATTACCCTCGTAACTTCAATTAATCTTTTCAAATCTTTCAGAGAGTTTTACAGAACGTAACAGGTTATATTGTTACCTGAAACTGAATTAATTAAAAATTCAGCTGGGTACCATTTTTAGCTAGTCACTGTCTTCGTGGACTCTCGTCGGTGAGGAATACTTTCAAGTATTGGAACTGCAGTTCTGTTTAAGGCGGGAATGATGTCCCCAAACATGTTGTGTAAGAGGCCGGAAAGTAATTGGATGGTCGGGTGGGCCTCAGGGAAATCCAATACTCGCATACTGATGGCACTTTCAGAGCACCACGGGGACTGGAGTGGAAAATTTTTCGCTCAAGACCAATTACAGCTGAATCTCTCAAAGAACTCGATATCTACAAGATAACGGCGGTGTGAATTTAGGAAATGAATTTAGGCAGTGAAATTTCAATATATTTTTAATTTTATATCTTTTTTCAATGATATATATTCTAAGAAGCTTAAAACCATCAGACGAAATTGAACTTTGGTTGTATTGCTTCACTTTTTTTTTTTTATCGTGTTTTGAAACGAAATACCAATTTCAAGACCAAAATACGACATTAAAATAAGTAAGAAAAAATTTACTGTTCCAATCTATAGGAAAAGAAAAAATTTTGTACTACATGGTATCACACATTGGAAGCGGAAAACCCTTTTTGAGCTGTATGTTGTGGGTTAAATGAATGAGAAGGTTTTTTGATTGTAAACATAAAATTATGTATTTTTTGAGATCTCAATTTCTAAATTTACATATGAGAATTATTTTTCCCTTGTTTTTTTATCATTATTGCTAAAATATCGAATGTGTTTCGTTTGTTCAATTGACAAAGAGGTGCTCAACATCATCACACAGTTTAAGTTTCACAATGGCGTAATAGGGTATTTGCAAGTGGATCAGTTAGCCAAAAATACAATATACTATGGTACAGACCTAAAAGATCCTATTCTGTAGACCTACAGCGACTTTCTGAGTTATGCAAAAATATGTGGAACCTAATTGTGGTATCAAACAAAAAGTCCTAATTAAGTTGAAGTACTCTCAAATCTGCCTTTAAAATCAAGGAACGATGACAACAATCTGTCGAGAAACTTTAACATGTGGCGACGTAGAAGATATAGACTAATTGTAACCCAGATCCCCAAGATAGTACAACCAAATTATTTGCCTGCTGCGCTCTACCAACAAAAATAGCAACGGACCTCTGATATAAATATCAATGGTTTGCTGCTCAAATTTCCATGCACTTTTCGTATTGAGATATAACTATGAACTGCATCCAGTTATTTTTTTCTCTCTTTTAATTTTTGTTATCAGTACGTTTTGCTGGTGGTAAACAATATTCTATATTGTAATTGACAGTTGAATTCAGATATATTTTCGTTGCTTGCTACAGTTAAATATATGTACGGTGCATAATTATTGGTCAGATTTCTAAACATTGCAATATGTTGTAACCACTATGATTCGCTAAAAAGTCAAGTGTACTAATCCGTGGCATACGGAGCTCCATCTCAGTCTTTAACACGGGTAGCATGCCGCGACAGCGTGTACGTGAACCGTATGTGCAGTGACGGACTTTGAGCGAGGGCGTATAGTGGGCGCGCGGGAAGGCCGGGTGGACGTACCGCCGAATTGCTCAACATGTGGGGCGCGAGGTCTCCACAGTACATCGATGTTGTCGCCAGTGGTCGGCGGAAGGTGCACGTGCCCGTCGACCTGGGTCCGGACAGCAGCGACGCACAGACGCACGCCAAGACCGTCGCATCCTACGCAGTGCCGTAGGGGACCGCACCGCCACTTCCCGGCAAATTAGGGACACTGTTGCTCCTGGGGTATCAGAGAGGACCATTCGCAACCGTCTCCATGAAGCTGGGCTACGGTCCCGCGCACCGTTAGGTCGTCTTCCGCTCACGCCCCAACATCGTGCAGCCCGCCTCCAGTGGTGTCGCAACAGGCGTGTATAGAGGAACGAATGCAGACGTGTCGTCTTCAGTGATGAGAGTCGCTTCTGCCTTGGTGCCAATGATGGTCGTATGCGTGTTTGGCGCCGTGCAGGTGAGCGCCACAATCAAGACTGCATACGACCGAGGCACACAGGGCCAACACCCGACATTATGGTGTGGGGAGCGATCTCCTACACTGGCCGTACACCTCTGGTGATCGTCGAGGGGACACTGAACAGTGCACGGTACATTCAAACCGTCATCGAACCCATCGTTCTACCATTCCTAGACCGGCAAGGGAACATGCTGTTCCAACAGGACAATGCACGTCCACATGTATCCCGTGCCACCCAACGTGCTCTAGAAGGTGTAAGTCAACTACCCTGGCCAGCGAGATCTCCGGATCTGTCCGCCATTGAGCATGTTTGAGACTGGATGAAACGTCGTCTCACGCGGTCTGCACGTCCAGCACGAACGCTGGTCCAACTGAGGCGCCAGGTGGAAATGGCTTGGCATGCCGTTACACAGAACTACATCCAGCACCTCTACGATCGTCTCCATGGGAGAATTGCAGCCTGCATTGCTGCGAACGGAGGATATACACGGTACTAGTGCCGACATTTTGCATGCTCTGTTGCCTGTGTCTAGGTGCCTATGGTTCTGTCTGTGTGATCATGTGTTGTATCTGACCCCAGGAATGTATATATAAAGTTTCCCATTCCTGGGACAATGAATTCATGGTGTTCTTATTTCAATTTCCAGGAGTGTAGGTGGTGTTACATTGCCAGTATTGGCACTCGAACATAAATATACGTAAGAATCTATAGAAAAGGCAAAAGTATTTTCGCTATGGACTAAAAAAACTACTGGATTTATTTACACGCGGTTTTATTTGTTTTTTTTTTTTTTTGTAAAATGTTCCGCATTGTTTGGCGAAGATTCAAAACTATTGAATTCCTCGATCTGATCAGTAGTAAGAAACCATCACTCACTAGTTCAATGTGTACGCCAGGCGTCACAACAAAAACTTTATTTTTTTATTTCAGTGATACTAGCAACCGTACATGCATATAACAATACCGCATTGGCAATTGCATCTTATGGAATTGTGCCAACTCTTTTGAATGGTTATCGAACAGCGCACCTAAATTACAAATGAACATACAAAACGGTGAAATACCAACATGCAACATTTCAAAAACATCAGGAATGAGTAAACTACTCTATATAGGATGAATGTATAAAGGCGTGTATAAAATCGTTGGAAGCAAAGGGTCGAACATCGCAAGGTTTACTCGGAAACGAACAGTCATTCGGTGTGCGCTGCTATTATTATTATTAGAGGGTGATTTTCTACATACATTGCCGGTTATTCTGTGTTCAGCACCAGCTCATGAACTATACGTACACTGGTGTTCAAAACTTAAAGACGAAAGTAACATTCGCATGCTGTGTCACTGTCAAGTAACATAGATTGACGAACCTTGAACCATAGCGTGCATAGATAGCACTGCTGGTTGATGGTATAGTCGAAAACTGAAAGAAGAACGCGATAAGACGAATAGAAATAAAAGTATTATACACTGAAGTCAAGTTGACTCATAATGGTCCCCCGGACATTACAAAAAGGAGGGACATGGTGCTTAAAAGGCTGTGTGATCACTGCAGACAGCAATGCATGTTCTGAAGCGGGCGTATCTTGACCAAATGATGGTGAGTAGTTCTCGTGATAGGGCGTTCTATTCCTCCACTCATGTGGTTGACAACTGCTGGAAGGTCGTTGGCGTATGTGGGCGTGCTGCAATATATCTCTCCAAAAAATACTAATGCTCAATGGGATTTAAGTCTAGGGAACGGGCGGGACAGTCCTTTATCCTAATATCCTCTCGTTCGAAGACCTCCTCCACGTGAGCTATTCGATGCAGACACGCGATGTCATCCATAAAATTAAGTCAGGGCCCAATGCACATCTGAAAATGCACATAAGGAAAAGAAGTACAGTGTCGCAAAGCCGTTGACTGGTGAGTGTACAGTGTTCAATCATTTGGAGATTGATACACCCATCCAGCACTATACTCCCCACACCATAACACTTGGACCACCAAAACGACCTGTTCCACAATTTCCGTTGGCGAATTGCGTGTTGCTAACCCTTGCTTATTGGGTACATTGAATCTGCTCTCATCTGAGAAGAGCACACGACCACACTCCTCATTGGTCCAGTCCTGATGCTTTTAGTGCGGTCACAAATGGTGCCGCGTCAAGGGAACACAACGTAATGGTCGTCGGGCAAACAGACCAACCCTACCCAATCGCGGAGTCACTGTAGAGCGGGATACTGAGTGCCTTGCAGTCCTGTTAAATGTGTTTACGATTGCACCCACTGTTTGAAGTCGTTCCCTTCTTCCCTGCTTCACAATGTAGCGATCATCTGCTGCTGCAGTAAAAGGTGGTTGACCACCGCCTCTCCTTCGGGCAGAAGTGCCTGTGTTTAGGAATGCTCTCCATAGACGTGAAACAATGCTGTGAACAATAACACGCTCTGGGCTTCTCTCAGAACACTTCGTCCTTCTTCCAGTTTTCCGATGTTCTTCTCATCCAAATGTTATCCCTGAGCCATGTTGTAATGAAGATCATCACCTTAGTGCACCGTAACAGCTCGGTGATTGACACACACTGTCTTGTGTTACGGGATCAGGCACAATTGATGCTATAGTCAAGCTGACCTCATGTCATATAACATCCAAGTTTCTGTGCACATATGGGTGACATCTGGTAACATGCTACCGCACTTTCATTCATTTCCATCTAGAAGTTAATATGTTATGATACTTATCCATCTCGTTCTTACGTTTCGCACACCAGTGTATGTTTAAAAGCATCATATTTGTGGAGAAATGTTAATAAATTTTCATTGACAACAAACGGGCGTTTTAAATTATAAAACTATCTTTCTGCAGAACCTTTTGATATAAAATTATTGGATATTGGAAATGGGTAAATTATCTCACCGACAATTATACATTGCATGCTCGCGTGTAGGAAAACCAAGGAATTTGTTTATATTTATGACGAATAAAATCGCCAAAACGCCGAATATCTCAGGGCATTGCAATGACATTAAATTTGAATAATACGGTAATTACAGTTTATGTAATCCAAAAGATAAAAATAACAATGTATTGGCCCGATATATATATATAATTTTAAGAAAAATTGATTTAGAACATTCAATTGTTTTCATTTAACCTGCAGGTGTACCCAAATCTAGCTATATATATATATATAATATATATATATATATATATATATATATATATATATTTGTCTTCTAAATTTTACGAGATAAACTTTTTTACTGTCTTCGGAATATAAATTGTAACGTCGTCCAAATTTTCTATCTTTGAAATTTTCACGGAACACCGTAAGTCATTGCATTTTAAGATAGTTTATTAAAATAGCAGAATATTAATGACATCTGTCTGAGCAACGAGAACTTTCTTTGCTGCCATTTTGAAAAAATACCATCACCTTAGTTTACCTCCTATACTTACGTATCTTGCTTTTTGGATTTACTCAAATTTATTGAAAAAGTCTGCAAATAAAAAATGCGCATTATCAGGCAAGCGTGAAGTACAGGGTGATTATAATTAAAGTTTAAGTTTCAAAACGCTCTAAAAAACAATCCATTGATTAGAATGACATCAAAGTTGAACGGCGTATTATTGAAGAAGGGGGAAATAACATGAACCAAAAAAACATCCATCCAAACGGTTTTTATTTGTCCTGAGGCCAAAAACCGCTTAAAAAGCATCCATCCAATCAGTTTTTAAGTTTCGCGAGACTGGCGCAAAACATGTTCAATATGCTGTCCACTGTTGTGTGCAACATGATTAAATCGGGAAACAGCATGTTCCACAACCGATCGAAGTGTCACCGGGGTCAAGTTCAGAATGTGTTGCGCAATGCGTGTCTTCAATTCAGCTACGTTGGCAATCGGAGTACTGAACACAACATCTTTCAGCTAATCCCACATCCAGAAATCACACGGATTAAGATCAGGTGATCGAATCGGCCAGGCTGTAGGGAAATGACGACTGATAATTCTAGCATTTCCGAAATGCCGCCTCAACAACTGCTTCACTCGATTTGCAATGTGCGGAGGAGCGCCATCTTCCATTCATGTTCTTTCCCCCTTCTTCAATAATACGCCGTTCAATTTTGACGTGATTCTAATCAGTCGTTCGTTTTTTAGAGCGTTTTGAAACTTAAACTTTAATTATAATCACCATGTACATCGTAATCGTGAGGTACATAAAATTACAAATGCTTCTTACCTCTAGTACTTGCGTATAAGGAGGAAGGGCACATTTCTGTGTATTATAAGGAGCACTAACATTGATTAACAGTTAGTTCGTCTTTCAATAAATTAACTGCTATTACTATAAGTAAAGTTATTGCGCTTTGAAGTTAATATTAATTTGTTTGATTTGCGTTAAATCTGTACTGGCAACATGGTGCTACTCGTAGTAATGAGGACAGGTTCCTCTGGCAGTTAGCGTGCTCGCACAGTAGGTAAGACCCGCCGCCTGTTAAGCGCTGTCTGGGATGCTGTGGGGTTATTGATCCCCGATACTCCCGCAATCTCTGGCTCATCCACACATCTTGCCGCGCGCTGCTTGCAGAGCTGTAAATTAGCACCGCCACTGTGAGGGGCTAAATGGTTCTACCCAGCATCACTCGTCTCAGAGGTCAACCTAGATAGCCAGCAAAGCTGTAAAGAAGGTGACCTCCGCAGGAGTGAACAACAGTCACGCCAAGAACTCCACAGCGGCTATAAACCACATTACGTAGAGCTAACTCACAGATCACGCATATTTGGTCAATAATAAATGTATCCTCATGTTTAACCCACTTTTATCAGGGTCGGAATTTTCCCACTATTTTGATGTAATAATTCTTATTCGGTCACATTGTATTGAAAGATGTTAAAAATCTTCTGTAGAATAGAAAAACAAAAAAAATTAATCCAACTAACAGAAAATATAATCACCATTAGCAAAGTACAAAGAAGAGTTGTTGTGTATTAATTTCAGTGTAAAAAGACATGTGGTAGGGAGATTGTTAATTCACTTCTTCTTAATTTTTAGACAGAAAAGGAAATTAGTAATTTAAAATGATATAAGCTGGGCAGAGGAGATTGTTGTGGCATTGTGCTGTGTGTTATTCGCACAACATGAAGACGGTTTCCAAAAATTATTTTTCTCGTACGTATTCAACAGTACAGTTCAGTTGTTCAGTACTACAACAAAACAAATGAATCACCTCATCTAGAATACCCATAACACGTAATACCAGAAACGAACGGAAAAAAATATACACGGGAAATGAAATTTAAATACTTAGGCGTGAAATCACTGTATATGGTAAGACACTGCAACAGTAGTGAAACAATAGGTAACCAGAACAGTAAGAACAGATGATACTATTTGGAAAAATAAATATATATGTATGTGGATAAGTCAATAATCTATGAACTAGCAATACTTATATGATATATACTGAAGTGTACAACTCAAACCAAACGAAAAAAATATATTGGAAACTAGTGATATGAAAACACTACCAGGCAAGGGGCTGAAAACATAAGAACAATGTGTAAACTAAAGGGCATGGCATTAGTGAGTGAGTGAAAAACAGAATAACTGAGTCAAACTGGTGTTTTAATGGAATGGATGATTATTATTCAGGCTTTACCAGAGCGGCGACTTTTGAGCAAGCAGAGAAAGGGGGCAAGGGACGTGAAAGAATTAAGTCATAAATTATAACCTATTGAAGGAACTATCTGCCATTCGCCTGTAGTAATTTCGGGAAACCGAAATCAAAATGGCTGCACAGGGATGTGAACCCATGTGCTCCGGAGTTCCATGCCCGAACGTTACAGGTCACCAACTAGTTCGAATGAATAAAGACGAGGTAGATAAAGTAATACGAAATAAATTATCGTCAGGCAACGGAAGTGTAGGTAGATCACGGAAGGTTTTGTTTTCATAGTCAAATAGCAATATATGTCGTGTCTCATTTATTTCGTTTACAACTCCCTCGTAATGATTAATCGAATATTTACTTACAAAACTTTTTTTTTGACGAGTCAGTTATCTTTGTTCATATCTAAGCGAAATCAATGAATGTGGTATCATTTTAATGACTCAGGTCTCCACTTCAGTAACATCACAAATTAAGAAAGGAATTTTCGAAATTAAGCCCTTAAAGGGCAAAAGTATCAACTATCAAGGTCACACGTATGAGGCAGTTCAGAATCCAGCCGCAAGACATCGCTGGCGTCGATAAGGATTGGTCACTTTTCCGCTAGAGAGCAGCACCGTGTATCAAAGAGATATTGATATACTGTGTGTGTGTTGTATATCTGTGAGATCTGCGACAATTCGGCTTCCGTGAAGGGTAGCTTCAGACATTTACGTCACAGTATAGGGCTACAGGATAACATACATCAGAAGAAATAAGAAAGATAGGGAGCATCCATAAACCACGTAGCCACATTTTGGCTTCCTGTGAACCACCCTCCTCCCCCACGTAGCCCAATGTGGCTTTTGCCCCTACCCCCCACCCCTCTCCTCCCACGTAGCACGTTGCTTTTCTCTCTTTTGATTCCAGAAGACATTTTGTACTGTTTTAGCTTGTCAGCTTTTAAATTACATACAGAGATAATTAAATGAAGGAAATAAATGTTCACATGCTGATGTTTGTTCTGTACCTCATTTTAACCGTGAAAAATCATATGAATACGAAGCTACGTGGCATGGCTCAGAAACCGTCCCTCCTCTCCCACATAGCGCAACGTAGCCTTCTAGCCAACCCCTCCCTCCCTAGACCGAGCCACGTAGTTTATGAACGCTCCCATATTGATACAAAACGAGTGGGTTCTTGTTCAACCTACTACAAACAACCGACCTTGCTATTTATTTTGTTTTTTTCGCGAAACTTTCACACGGGTCTCAAGTACTTCATTAATGTGCTGAAAAACATTTTTGCTGATCCGTTACACAAAGGGTTTCTGCAGCACAGCCCTAAAAAAACGGATCCGTGCTTTTTTCTATGACTTTTTTCCAATAGTACTCAAAAGAATGTAAGGAAAAATTTCAAGAAGCGTGCCAAAATAAATTATACTCTTAGGGCGACGCCGCTAACCAAACAGCAGCGTGGCAACAGGGTCTTGGTTGGCTCAACAACATCTTTTTTTTTTTTTTTTTTTTTTTTTTTAATGGCTTTAGCCAAAGGCTAATACAGCCAATAACCTCATACAGTATGTTCGAATTAATTTTAAATTACACCTTTAGTACACTTAATATACAGGGAGATTATCTTGACCGATTTCTTGTTCGGAGCTGAGAGAGATTGCATCAGAGAAGTTATATCAGTTATATTTAGTCCATCTTCTAGCAATTGTTTCCTCGCTGATTGATGTTGCTTGCAGCTTAGCATGAAGTGATAAATATCCTCTACAGAATCACACGATGGGCACATCGGCGAATCCACCAGCCGCATGAGGTATTTTTTGTCACGTAATAAAGTGTGACCTGTCCTAAGTCTGTTCATTAAAGTAATTTCTTTCCTGTTCAGTTCTAGTTGAGCGTACCATGGCTCGCTTACTATGTTGTTGCAGATGGCTCGATACCAGAGTCCCTTTCCCTGGCAGTCGGCAAACCATCTCTTCTCCCACTCAGTCTTAACCATGTCGGTAACAATGGCCTTGAAGTCTGTATAGGGTACCGAATCTTTTTCTGTTTCTGCAGCAGTAAGGTGGCGACGTGCTGTTCTGTCCGCTGCCTCATTTCCCGACACCCCAACATGGCTCGGTACCCACTGGAACTGCACTTGTATTCCTTCTACCAATAACTTCTGAAGTTCCCTGGCTATGTCATAAACTAAATAGTTCCGGCATCTTCCTTTTGGCAATTCCATTATTGCCTGTAGGGCACTTCTAGATCTGTACAAATCACTGTATTTGAATGAGCTGTCGAATGAATGTATTGCAGCGCTTTTAGAATGGCATAAAGCTCTGAGGAGAACGTCGAAAACTGTCTTGGTAACCTGTAAGCTTCGTGAACGCAGCGACCAGGGTCTACAAATGCAGCTGCGGAAGCCTTTCCTTTTCCTTTGAGCCGTCTGTAAAAATTTTGTGCCATGCCTTCCATCTCGAGTTCAGTGCTTCTAGTGTGAGGCACTTCAGTTCTTCCTCACTGTGATCTTTTTTCATTAATCGGTCTGTCATGAGGTAAATGTGGACTAGAGGGGATAGATCTGACCGTTGCCATAGTTGCTCCTCACTGTACGACTCATTGATATCTGAACTGTAAATGGCCCACTGAGCTGTTGTTTGAAGGAAATTCACAAGTGAAGGTGTTTTGTGATACTTAGATAGGTTCCAAGATTGCTCATGAGCAAGAAGCTGCACTTTTCTTATTAGTGGATGTCGTTTGGTGGAACAAACTCTTAGCCAAAAATTCATTCCCCACTTTCTTTCTTCTTAGGTCTAATGGAGGATTGCTGTTTCTACCTCCATCGCAGCAACGGGAGTAGTTTTAAGGAAACCGCCTACCACCCTTAAAGCTGCCGATTGAATGATGTCTAACTTTCTGAGGGTAGAAATTGACGCAGTTTCGTAGAGAAATCCCCCATATTCGAGTCTGCTCCTCAGTAAGCTATAATAAATGTTTCTCAGGGGTCTGGGATCCGTGCCCCAGCTCAGAGCTGCTAGGGCCTTGAGGATATTTATTCGCTGTATGGATGATTGTTTTAGTTCTGTTATATGTCTTCGCCATGAGAGTTTAGTGTCTAACCACATCCCCAGAAACTTTACTTCGGGGACTACTTCCATAGTAGATCCACCTATTGTAATTTTAAAGTCATTATTCTGAAATTGTCTTTGTGAGAATACACATAACTTGCTTTTATCTACCGAAAGCTCTAGGCCTCTATCTTTCAGACAGGTTTGTACTTCATTTAACTGAGTTTCGAGCAAATTTTTTGCGTTTTGTTTGTCAGGATGAGAAACATAGACCACAAAATCATCAGCGTATTGAAGATAGGTTACAAATCCTCTCAGGCTATTGCAAACTTTCAAGGTATAAATGTCAAATAGAATAGGACTCATTGGGTCTCCCTGAGGCAAACCTTGGAATACATGTCGACTGAAGCAGTCACCGCATAAAGTAGAGATAAAGTGTACTCTGTGCGCCAGGTAATGAAAACACCATGACGAAAGTTTTTTCGAGAGTCCTATATTTTCCATTATTTCCCTAAGTATGTTGATCTGCACATTATTGTAGGCTTCCTTGATATCCAGAAAAGCGGCAAGAAGGAAGTTTCTCCTAACAAAAGTAAGCTGTATGTCAGTAATTAAGGTGCTTAAATTGTCGATGGTGCTATACCCTTTGCGGAATCCCATCGTTCGATCACTAAGCAACCTATGATGTTCCATATGCCATTCAATTCTGTTTTTTAACATCGCACTCATCAGCTTTGCCAAACACTGTAGAAGAGATATAGGGCGGTAGGAGGAAACGTTATTTTTGTCCTTGTTAGGTTTTGCCACAGGTATAATTATAACATTTCTCCACTGTACTGGGACAAACGTAGCTGCCAGCATGTCATTGTACAGTTGTAGGAGCACCTCTTTCGCCTTTTGCGGCAGGTTGTAAATCATGGAGTAAGTGATCTTGTCCATTCCTGGTGCAGTGTCTTCCTTCTTCAAGGCACAGACCAATTCTGACATAAGAAAGGGTGGTTCCCCCAATCTGGTGGAATTAGCGTTAGAATCGTTTCCTGATTCAGATTCCGTATTTAATGGGACGAACGGAGGCGCAGTCTTGCTTAGAAATAGTTCCGCTGCTTCGTTATCAGTATTGACCCAGTTAACAACCGTCCTGTCGCCCTTGTACCAACGTATCTTCCTCCACATCTCTTGGGAAGAGATACCATACGAAATGCTAGAGCAAAACTTTTTCCAGCCTTCTCGTTTTGACCGTCGAATAATTGCTCTTGCCTCAGCTGTCCTTCGTTTGAGCAATATAAAGTTTTCTAAGGTTGAGTCGTGTCTATAAGTTTTAATAGCTAGGCGTCTCAAAGCGACGGCTCTGGAGCAGTCGCTGTTCCACCAAGGTTTTCTGCTATCAGGTTTCTTTATTCCGAAGTTTGCCATTGGTATACACTCTTCTGCACTCCTGACTATAACATCCTCAAATTCGTTGTAACGGACCTGCAAGTCAGTTGAGGATTCAGAAATCTGACCCAGCCGCATGTTGACTTTTTCTTGATATAGTTTCCAGTTCGCTTTCTTGCAATTCCAGCGTCTCATTTGGGTGTTAAAGTTTTGCCGTAATGACGTGTCAATAGTTGTTTTAAGAACGAAGTGATCGCTACCTAGAGTATCTTTTAAGATTTCCCACCTCGATCTCAGCAACAGATTAGCTGATATGATTGAGATATCGGGGGAAGAGTGCCTCTGATATGGAGAACCAAGTCTTGTTCCATGTTGATTATTGAGCACTGATAGTGAGGATGATGTGATAGCTTGAGCCAGCTCTTCTCCCTGCTTGTTTGCTTGAAAATCATGCCACAGTGGATGATGAGCATTAAAGTCTCCTCCCACAAAGCTATTAGGTGGAAGCTGATTAAATATTGCAGTCCAATTTTCTTCGCTCATGTTAATTTGAGGCGGCTTATATATGACGGAGGCCGCTTGGATAGGTCCATCGTAAGAGAGGTCTACAGAGAGCATTTCTACGTTTTCAATTGGTGCCGCTAATCTACGCACTGAACTATTAATATGGCTTCTCACCAAGATGGCAACACCCCCGTGCCCATCATCTCTGTCTTTCCGAAACACATTAAAATTCTTGATGTTTATGTTCGACGAGTTGCGCAGCCATGTTTCCGATATAAGGACTAGGTCGGCCTTATGTTCTGTTATGGTTCTTTGAAATTCGTCCCATTTTGGTAATAGGCTACGTGCGTTCCACTGTAACACTGTAAATTTAGTCCTTCTAGCCATTTTTAATTAACAGATTTGCAGCCTCCGATGTGGTTCCACTTGGCCCCATTTCTTTAATTTCTTGAAGCACTTGTCGAAACGCTTCGTCCTGAATTTTCTTCACTGTGGTGGCTGCCAGCTTGCCTTTCATCTGCTGTGCTATCAGTTTGACCACTATTTTGACTATTATATTAACGATGTCTTCTCCTGCCTCTCTGCTAGTTTGTTCTTTGCTGGTTACTTCTTCCGTTTGGGTAGCGATAGATTCCTTGGGAGTACTGACGGTACTTTGGCAGTGCTCCCTGACTTGCTTCATTCCCTGTGGCATCGTCACCGCGCTGTACCTTTTACTCTGTATAGGTGGGAATTCCGCTGCCTTGTATTGGTAACTTTGCAGTATACTCCTCTTGTTATCCGTCGCCATTTTTGCTTTGTCCTCTTCTTGTCGCTTCCGTTCGGGGCATTTCCTATCGTTGGCTTTGTGGTCACCTCCACAGTTTACGCATTTTTGGAACTCATTTGAGCAGCTGGCTATGTTGTGTTCCCCACCACACTTCATACATCTTTCTTTTCCTTTACAGAATTTGGCCGTATGACCAAATCTATAGCATTTGAAGCACTGCGTTACTGGAAATATGTAGGGAGCCACCTTGAATCTCAGGTAGAAAATCTCGATTTCCTCTGGCAGGATTTGGCTATCAAAGGTTATGAGCACAGTTTGCAGGGGAACTGTTTCCACCTTGCCGTCATTGAATATTTTCTTGGTAAATCGCCGTACATCGATAATTGGTGCCGACGAAACAGCGTTAATCCTTATTTCTTCTTCTGTTAGGTCCGTAGGCACAAACTTGATTATCCCTTTCCGTTCTACTCGGTTAGCCGGTATATAAGCCTGCAGACCCAAGGATTGAAGAAACATCTTGTTTTCAACGAAGCCATTAGCAGTGCTGGCATTCAAAAATTCCATAGACATTCTGTTTTTCCCCAGTTGATTGAGTCGTTTCAGCCCAGTGACCTTGTTATAAAAAATTTTCCCCAGCTGAATTGGGTGTAGAGAAGCACTGTCTGATGCGTTCTCGATTATAACCATATATGGACCCTCTGCATGGTCATTATAAAGCCTCTTCCGCATTGCCGGCGCGGGGGGGTTCCGCTTGACTGCTTCTTCTCTTACTTGGCTTGCCTGACTAGTTGTCAGATGGTTACCTAAGGTGTTCAACTGATGGCCTCCATCTCCTGACGCTCCACTGGGATTTGTTTGTGTGGGGTCGCTAGGCTGCACGCTACCTCCTTACCTCTGCTAGGAATCAACTCAGTGATCATCGGTTCTTCAATTTTCTCTTTCGTGACGATTCTCCTGTCTGCAGCTTTACGTTTCTTCCTCAGATTGTACTTTTCTTCTTCATCGGTGTCGTTTAGGTTTGCCTCCTTTGTCTTCCTCGCTGTCTCCATCATCTCTTGGTCACTCTGGTACACGGTATACGCCTCTTCTTTTCTCGGGTCGATTCCATCACTTGCTTCTGCCATTTCCTCTCGCCCTCCGGCAGAAGGGTCCGACGAGATGAGCTCAGCCAGGATGTATTAACACAGTTAGGTTGTCTTCTCTAGATGAAAATTACTATAACTGTCCACTGATTCACCAAAAGTTCTGTGAATATAACACGACCGCAGTTAGCACTGTTGATAGTCGCCGGAAGATGAGTCCGCTTCGCTGCCACTAACACTCGCGCAGGTAAACACGTCTAACTTCCTCACTCTATCACACCGCTTACTTCCTTACTCGTCGGTTGCAAGCAGCAAAACTGCCCTCAACAACATCGCGCGCTCTCGACCGCCGAGCATACGGCACTTCACCAGAAGATGGCGACAGTGAGTGGAGTCGCCGAAGTATAGTGTAATATTAACACTTATTAGACTCTGTTAGTCACCGAGAGCATTCATGCATGTGTTTGACAGTTTATCCGGAATCCCGTTTGTGCAAGAAATTTTAGTCAGGACATACGTACAGTACTTAAATAGCACGATAAAACTGATGTTGTAACAGAATTTTGAAGTAACAGGCTGTTTTTTCAGACGGTTACCGTCACACTTAAACAAAGCCCTTTTGAGTGAAGTAAATGGAAACGTTCATCGAGATCAAGCCTTTCTCTCTTGTTAGTGCTTTTCGGAAGATGATGAAGTAAATCGGGGATCTTTCTTTACTCTTTTCGTACTCATAATACTTGCAGCATTAATATATCGACGTTTGAATAGTGATAGTGTTTCGTTATGCTTATCTATTCATAGTTATATTAATTTGAAAAGGCTTACCTTCTTTGACCTGACAGATCTAAGCATTAAAATTTTTATAATTTACTTCAAGTGATTTTATTCTTATTTAAGCTTTTTCAAAAAAAATAAATTTATTCTGAATTGATGGGATGCACTATTGCTGTTAAAAATAATCTTTATCTTTAACGATTAGTTTTAAATTTTATCTCAAATTACTACAAAAGCGTGTTTTTAGTTTTTTAAACTATTTTTTTTAAGTTTTGGGTGTATAATTGTAACCATAGCAACATTTCCATGGACTATTATGGAAAACTGCAATCTCTAGCGTCTGTGCGCACGTGGCGGGGTTTCGACTCACCCAATAGTAAATCTATTGGAATAACGTCCAGAAAATTGTGTGTTTTTTCTACAATTAGTTGTGAATAATTCTATGTAAATTAGTTCGATAAGTTAAGTTGGGAAAATAAGTTAATATCCTTGGTTAACTAACACAAAGATGTATTCCTTGAACTGATGTTATTATTAATTGATGAAGTGAATAAACGACAAAAGTTTAACATTCCCATGTTCTCAACCATAAATGACATATTAATGAAGATGAATTATTTTCTAGCACAAATAGGCCTAAAAGTCGTGAACTGCACCTAAGATGTTAAAACTTGACGTATTGTTTGCACACTCTTGGCTGAAATTCTCGAC